>JAKEYF010000033.1:0-418534 GCA_021527775.1 Lactarius sanguifluus | reverse complement strand
CGGATGCAGCGAGTGGCCTGTGAATACCCAGCCGAGTGAGTGCAGATACCACAGGAAGCGCTATGAGGTGAGGACGAGGGACTTGGTGAACTTGAAAGAGAAGGAAAAAAGGGCGAGGGGGCCAAAGTGTTTTCGCGGACCCTCGTTGTGGTGGCGGTCTCCGCACGCACCACGACAGTGAGGAGATGACGAGGGTGACGATGCCAACTCAGTTTGCATAAAGTGACTCTAAAAAAAAAACCAAAGTCGTTGATATACGTTGATACGTTGATAGGCCGATCGTGGGAATTGTTTTTCTCGTTCCGATATAGTAATCAATAAACCAACCTTCCGTATAGTACAGTACCAAGTTGTTATTCACCCACTGCCTCACAGCCACCGCCCTGCACCACACTTCACCACATTTATTTTTGTACAGGAAGATGAAGAGAGCAATGATGACGTTGGGCCCATGCCCATGCCAAAAGGTGCCCACAGTCAACCCAGGCATGAAAAAAAAAAACGAAAAGGTGCGTGGAGATGCATTGCTCATCGAATGCTCCTGAGTACAGTTTTCACCTTTCGTATAGTCCTTCTGTAGAACAACTCTTCCTGGACCATCTTCCGAACACAGATAGGTACCACAAGAGGGTCTTGCATCATGATCGCGACATGGTCAACTTTGTGGTTGTCACATGGTGCGTCCCATTCTACACCATGCAAACGTAGGCTCATGCCGCCAAAAAAACAATGCGACAGCACAGACTTCATCACCATGACATCTGTTGATGGTCATTTGAAGCTGTGGAAAAATAGGAAACAGGCATAGAGTCCGTCAAGCACTGTCGTGCGCATATGTCGCCCATACTTGGCATTTCTGCAAGCACGGACGGGGTGCTGTCTGCGAGCGTGGCAGAGGAGGGAAGTGAAAGTTTTCGACTCGTCAATTTTGGTGCGTGTACCCGTCGTGTACCATACACGTTCTCTAAACCCTCACTGCACTCGAAAGACATGATCAACATGATTAAACTCACGCTGAAAGCTTGCTGCTGGGTACATCGGAGAGGCAAAGCGCAGGGCATCCTCGCCGTGTATGTGCTTTGCTGGTATGTTTTTGTCACCATGCGATACTCATGACTTGTTAGCTCAGAGCAGAATTCTGGGACTATTCGACTGTATGATGGCCTTGGAGATGGACAACCACTGGAGACTGGAGAATCTGCACTGATTCCCCATCCACTTGATGATGGTGCGCCTGGCGGCTACCAGAAGCCCAGACCCCAACAACGAAGACGAAGACCTTGACGACGATGGCAACACATGCCAGCACTCTGTCAACGACAACACGACCCCGGCCCATCTGCACCCATGGCGGCGATGACGACGACAGGGCACGCCTGTGACTGTCGAGAAGCCCTTTCACTAGCTTCTCACCAGTTCGACGTCCAGCACGACCATCGAATGCAAGAACTCAAGCCTCGATATTGCTCCTGAAAGAGCACTTTCTTGTACAACTGCTTGCCAGTGATCTCAATGAGGATGATCATTTTCTGTTGGACATTGACAACAATGCTAAACAGTCTTGGGAATCGAAGTCTGAAGTGCGTCGTCAGTGGTTTCTTCACCCTGAATCTCTTGCACTTGGGTCATTTCCTTCCCTAGTGCTCACCTTGGCTATACCCCGCGCAACAACCGCAGCCTCAGCGGTGGCAACAGACACAGCAAAAGGGCAATGTTACCTGCACCCTGAACTGCCACTGAATGGCTCAACCCACGCACAGCCAAAGCCTCGCGGCCATGGGCTTACTTAAGCACGACCGCGACCCAGCAACAGCACGTCTCGGGAGCGTGCGGAACCTCAGCGGCCATGATTGGCGTGCCCTCACCCCTAGCTGACTTGCGCTGTCCGGGTGGCTTGTCTTAGGCGATGACACTCGGACGCAACGGCATCTACATCTATGTTGATGATGGTGACACGCTCCATGCACTCTGCCGAGTTTAACTGCCCTGTCGTCGATCTCCATGTCGTGCCCACAGTCACTGGCAACGGGTACGAGTATCACCACAAGAAAGGAAAATATAAGGACAAAAAAAAATGTTAGGTCCATCTCACACATTCGCGTTCATCCCAGCGATGATGACCTCACCCGCTGCTCGCATGGCCATCGACGCCCTCCAACTCAACATCAAATTCCCGCTTTTCCTCGTCATTTCACACAGGTACGTTCAGGGTCCATTCTGCGCTACCAGTTCGTCTTCCGTTTTCTCAACTGCTCTCTGCAATGTGCCTCGAACAGCAAGGCCCTGTATGGCAGCGTATGGACGTCCCACCTGAATTCGCCACGTGGCACCAACCGCCAGTCTCCATGGTCCCTCCAATCGTGCGGTTACATACAGGACCCTGAATCCCCCACTGCTGCCACGACCACCTTCGCCTGCCCGGATTGCTTTGGGGCTGCTATACACACATCATGAGCCACCAACCGCCGCTGCCCCACCAATGCAGGGTTGATGCTGTCTGCCCAAACCATGACGATTACGGTGGCAACGACGATGATGACAGGGCCATGGCAGGAGTAGCTAGATTTACATAGTATATTCTGCATGTAGTAGCTAGTAGACGTTACTATGAAAAAAAATATCCACATAGTTCAGCATTAAAATGTGAACTGAATGCACCCCGAACACGTTCAGGAGGTTCAGGTCTGGTTCAGGTTCAGGTCCGGAAAATTGGACAAAGTTCAGGTTCAGGGTTCGGCACTGGGGGGGCTTGAACTGCACTGAACCGAACTTTTGGCACACTACCTGGGCCGGCTTTTTTTTTCCGTGGCAAGTCTGATTCGACATCGACATCGACCACCCCACCTCTCGTCCTCCTCGCCCTTCTCAAAGGCACATGATGCAGCCCCCTATCTATACCTGCTATGAGCGTGGCGATCAGTTCGCATACGGGGACTTTGAAACCATATTCTCAGTCCGTCCCCCCTTCCTGTGCGTGACAGGTTATTTATCTGGCGAGTTGCTCACCCACACTCATCTACGCAGCGCCCAGCTCCCATGTGTTCTTCATTGCCTTCCGGCTGGGTTCGTCCTGCCCCGTACGATTGTAGGGCTCCTTCGTCTCTTACTCCGCCAATACCAATACTGGTACATGCGTCTGCAGAGGCCCATCGGCATCAGCAAAGCGACACTCGCTTAATTTTTTGCTTATTTGAGAAATAAACCACATAAGTCCTCCTAAATGGAACTAAGCGAGCAATAAACCGATTTCAGATCAGGTGCCTTTTAAGGCCGAGTAAGCAAATAAGTAGATTCAATTCCTTAAATCGCGCTTGATTTTAACTTATTCACGATTGAATCATGGCTTACTCGACCTTATTTATTAAGTACATGGCTTATCATTCAAGACAATGTATATTTAGAAAAACTACGGTACATGGTACATGACTGTGCGACGAGACAATGCCCACGCCGGCATATTTGCTCCAATACTCCACAGTGGTTCCATCGTCCCTCTCCACAAAGGATGCCAGGATTGGCCCTGGGTGAGTGTGGTGGGCAGGTAGCGGGTTGCGCGATGGGAACGACAGTATGTTGATGTTTGAGATGATCACCAGGACTGGACAGCTCATCACGCTGGATGGGAACTCGTACAGTGAATGCATCACCTGCTACAGGAGCTGCTGTGTGTGTGGAGGCGACACCAACAACAACAGTGAGTCCCAAATCCCTGAGGCAGCGGTGTCAGCAACAGGGAGAAAAGGAAGCATTGCTGGAGTTTGCATGAGGTGTGCGTGATGCCGTGTCCAAGAGCATCGACACTCGCCATCGAGCTGATATTGCAAAATATGAGTTAAAAAATCAAAAAGGAAAAGAAATAAGAACCTTGTCTTGTGGATGACGTCGCACAGCGGGCTGATTTGAAGCTGATTTGACAGTTTGGGGCAATGACGACAGGAATATTGAGGTTAGTCAGAAGAACAGAAAAGTCATAATTTATGAAACATACTTTGTGGCCGTGACAACCAGGAATAGGTTGGAGTCTCGTCGTCAACCTGCGAGATTGGGAAGCCTGAGCAGACACCTGCCCCGGTGCCTGTGAACCCCTCAGCCTGGCAATAATGTTGCCAGCGTAAGCTTGCTCGAAGTGGTGCAAAAACTGATGTATCATGGTAAGCGTGCGCAGCAACAGTTGGGTAAGGTCCTTACAGAGTACAGGGGAGATCCTTGAGCAGCATGGGTAGCGGGCCACTTGTCACATCAGCAAGAACCTAGACAAAAAGAAATCAGAAGTATGATTAAAGAAACGATGACATACCAAGTCAACGAAAACAGCTTTATGCAAAGCTCAAGGGCCAGCTAGTCAACTCAATGAAGCCACGTTCACGAGTGGGTTTTTCGAGATGGTCGAGAATTTGAACTCCGTCTCAAACGCACTGGTGTGATTGGCTCGGTTACTTGTTGAGGTCTTTGTGTTTGCTTGATCGAACTTCGTGCACACAACATCTGTTTTTCACCAAGTCGAGCGTCCGCCGCTGCGTTGTGGTTAGCTCAGGCTCCGAGTCTGCGCCCGAAATCACTCGTGTTTTCGGTCTTTCAGTCTTCGGTCCGGCATTGTGTGGCTCAGCTGCCATTTTGGATTCGACGGCGTCGCACCTCCTCCCACGTCTTCCCCATCTCTCTCGCCTCATACAACACACACACTCCTCCTCTCGCTCGTTATTTCCTTCGCCATCGCTCACCTTCGCCTCACGTCGCTATGGACGCTGACGCCGACCGCCTCGCAAATGGCCTGTAGACACTCGAAGACAGGCCGTGCGTCACCCTCAGTGCATCACTCTCAATACCCATCCCTTTGAAGCTTCGCTTGTCCACGCCGTCCCTTTTGTCTTTGTGTGCCCGTTGTCGTCAGCCTCGCGCTGGCCCCTATCGTTTGTTGTTTTTATTCGGCTCTTTTGTCTTCGTTTCGGCCACTCGTACCTTACCGTCTCGTCTCCGTCCCTATCGTCTCCACCCGCGTTCCGTCTCGTTTCCTCCCCCTACCTATGCCACCCTTCTCCTATATTACACTCCTTCTTATTTACTTCTTACTGGCTCGTTTGTAGCTACAGTTCTGTCTGTATTTAAACCCCCCTAATCCTTGCTGAATACACAGTGCTCGATTGCCCCCCTCCTTCTCTGCGTGACTATCCCGGAATTCGGTAATCTCGCTGCTCGATCTCGTCTCGATCTCGTCCTCGCTTGCTCTCGCCTTCATCCGTTCGCATTCGCACTGGCCCTTACTAATGCGAACGCTCCGGACTCGGGCACTTCTTTCTTTATTTCTCTTCCTAATCCCTGCGCGGAATCCCCTTCCCTTCGAACTCACACGGAGGCTCTGTACAGCGTCAGCTGGTGCGGCGATGACAACGCAACTCCCGACGACGATGAAAAGGTAGCTATTGTGACCCAACGATATGAGCCACCAACGCGAACACAAGCCACACCACATGGGCCCTACAACGACAACTCAGCCGCGCACGACCCCGACCCAAATCATGACGATCACGACTCCACCTACTGCCAGTGCCACCGCCGGTGTGTTCTCTGTATGACCCCAACTGCAACAACTACAATGCCACCACTGCCGCCGCCGGGATAGTACCAGCGCTCACTGCCTTGGTTGGATTCACAACAACATCCGTCTCGAGTCTTACTTTCTTAGTACTCTTGTAAATTTACACTACATGGTTGAATAAAATTCAGTCTCTGAAACATCTTATACTTGATTGAGAAGCTTAGTGGTCGCTTAGCATTGCTGATGCGCTTAGTGACAAAACAACCAAATCTAAGCGATGAAATAAGCTGGGTTAATCTTGTGTCGTTTTGCTGATGGGACACCGGTGAGAGGAAAGACGCACAGTCTCTTGAAGGGCCACATCGGGCGCTGGGTGCGATGCGGCGTCCTTGATGTGCCAATCAGCCATTGCGACACGCGGTCCGCCGACCAGTGAAGCGCAAGAGAGTTATCATGAGCCTGGACGGCAAGGGCAGAATGGCATCTTCATAGGTGCACCAAGGCGTGTGAAAGCTTTGGTCTCAACCATTCATCACGAGGACGCCTACCCTTTCGTACCCTTTCTCCATTTCTATCGACGATACAGGCACACTTAGCACATTCGTCAGTCCCAGGGTCTGGGTCTGGGTACCACAGACGTGGGCCAGCCATGCCCTTGACAAAATTGTGGTCGTCCGCCTCATCTGCCCTTACTGTAACGAAATATATTTGCATTTGCCAAATGAAAGCTAGTACAAATGCCATCGCCTTACACGACGAGCGATAATTCCTCTTATCACACCATGTTCGTCCGTCCGTTCGGGCTTGGCCCGGCACGTCAGTCACTGCTACCAATGTTGCATCCATGTGGAGCGGTTCCGTGTCGTGCTCCTGCTCTACGTCACCATGGCTCCAATAAGACGAGAGCCGCCAGTACACTCAGTATGCGACGGCAATATGTCCAGCATGTTTGATGTCCCACGACCCCTCGCCAGTAGCGGCAGACTCGAACTCTTTGTTGTTGTTGTCCATGATTACTGTGTGGTACAGCGCGTTTGGTTTTTACATCTGTCCGTTTCGCGACAGGATGGGTCAGCTAGCGGGGAAGAGACGACACACACCGCTTGACGCCGCAGTCACAATGTGAGTTGCTTGAGAGTCTGCATCGCTGCCACGACATCCACGTCCAGGAGAGCAATGTTCCGCACGGGGTACATTGCAGTTGAAAGTATATCCAAATCTCGTTTTACTCAGGCTGTGGCAACTTGAAGCTGCAACTGGAGAAGTACTGTACTGTAACGCATAAAGCAATGGCCAATTCGTTGCCATGGCACATGTCAATGAGCCAAAGCCCTGGATCTCTCTCTCGCCCCTTGCTGCTCGCGTCACCCCGCTTTCCTCTGCCCTTTCCCGCCTTCCCCCACTGGCATTTGCCCAGACGGATGAGCCACGAGCCTTTTTTTTTTTCGAATCCATTTGAGTGCGCCTTGGGGTACATGGCATTACAACACGTTTCCTTTCCTATCTCTATGCATAGCCTCTTAACAATAGGAGCCACGAGCCTATTTGGCTGATACGACCGTCCCTCTGGTCTCCCTCCTCATTCAGCGAGTGTGGGGCAGTCCCCCCCGGTGTCACCAGCTTCTCCGCGCTTTTCGCCACCTAACTCTCCCCGCCGTTCCCCATCCGCTCCTCGACCATCAACCCAACGGCCTGTCGCTATCTCCCTTGTCCTGAGTGACTCATCCTCACCTCGCCTTACCCGCCATCTCACAGCGTTCACAATGTTCCCATTTCGCTCCCCCTCCCACATCTCCCCGCACCGACCCTGCTGTCTACCTTACGCTGCCCTCCCCCCTCCCTCTTCTCACGCCTTTGCCTTATCCTTCCTGCCTGCCCCCTCACGCAGCTCTCGGCATCTTCTTGCCGTCGCTCCCACCCCCTCGGCGCCTTCTTCCTCTTCCTTTCCTTCTCCGTCCCGCTCTCTTGGCATTACTCCCTTTCCCTCCTTGTCGTCGTATCTGAGGGGCAACTTTCACCTCCGTCCTCTCCTTGCCAGTGTCTCCTCACCCAGCCTGCCTTTGACTGAATCCTGCCAACTCCCTACTCGTTCTCTGGCGGATCTTCCCACCTGCGCTGCTGTCTCCTCACTTTGTTCACTTATCTACCACTCATCGAGCTCTCATTATTCCCACTACCTCCCTTCGTCACCATCTCGTCATCCCGCATGCCCCCTGCACGCGCAGCCCTCTACCCCCTTGCCATCGTGGTCGCCCTCACCTTTACCTTCCTTTCCTGCCCCTTCAGCTTGCGTCTGGGACATGCCATAGCCTAGAAGCGAGAGCTTTAACGAATGGACTTGCCCCCAGTACATCGTTGCTCGCTCATTTGACATCACATCACCCGTTCCACGAGGATTAAAAGTCTCTACAGTAGGAACCAATGTCCTCTTGTGCAAACCCTTGCGCTCTCTTAAGCCAGAGCTCACGCCAGGGCCGAATATAGACTAGGAACATACGCCTCGAAATGTAGGTGTAACTTTTATTATTGTCATTATTTGGCTCGTGTTAGAGGTGTGGGCTCGCCAGTTGCACTTTGTACTCCTCACCGTCCCCAGAACCGACGCATCAGATGTGGAGTTGAACTTCGACGACCAGCGCGGCGAGCAATTCGTTGCCGAGGTCATTGCACATTTTGAAACGTTTGACCTTTCTCGTCTCCGCCTCCCCATTCCATTCCCGTTCCCGTTCCCTTTCGTTCCCTGTCCCAGATGGTTGAGCATATACATAACGCGCACATCCACTCCTCGCTCTCATCCGTACAGCGTACGTCTCCCGCTCTCCCCGCAAGCTCTGGACCACCTGGCTTCTCTTATCTCATCGTAGTCGACGATTCGCATCCAAATAATCTTATTCACCGACTTTGGTACCATTCGAAGATATGTATGTGCGCCGAGACGGATATGTGGGGTAACGCAGACCAGCCACGAGACGAACAGCCTCGGTGCCTACTTCTACTTCATCCTGCGGCGCTGCTCCCTCCCTCCTTGCTGTGCAGCGAACAATTCGTCGCCAAGGTTCGCTCATTCTATTTAATGTGAATACACATAATGGTCCGCCGTGGTTTGCACTCATCCGTGCAGCGCACATCCCCCCCCGGAACGATGCGTGGGGGTTCAAGCTTTGGACTACTTGATTCCTCTTGTCCCATTGTAATTGCTTGGGTCCTTACGACCTTATTAGCGGATTTTGGTACCTGGTGGGTAGCATGATCGATCACAAGGGAACTGGGATGAGAAGTGGCCTGAGCGATTGGGCCTGCTTGTAAGAGAAACGGGTCGATGTACAATGTCACTTTTACTGTCAGTTACTAGTTAATTAATGCAGGACGGATGTAGGAGCGTGGGAAAGCTGAGCAAACTCATCTCGATCTAGTTACGCTCGATTGGTATTATGTCCGAGTCGCAGACTATGCAGGTGTCCTCCTCATCCACTCCAAACTTTCAACCAATATTCGAAAATGCCCTGAAAGAGTACAAGAAGAAGACCGGCAAAGACCTCACTGCCCACCCACTCGCTGCTGAGATAAATGGCTGCGATTCTCCCGAATCTATCCTCGTCGTACTTCAAGGGAAGGCCAATGAACTGAATCAATTTCAGAGCAGCGATGACCGACTGATAAAGTGGCTTAACCCTACCGTGGATACCCTCAACGCGCTCTCTGCCACCCTTGGCGAAGGCGCTGGCTCGGTAGGTCACAGCAGCCAGGCTCGTCACCCGTCACGGTCTTCCCTCACGTTGACCTTCAGGCATTTCCCCCTACCAAAATCATCTTTTCTGGAATTGGTGTTTTCCTCGTGGTAAGTATTCTCAATTCTCTGCATGGGTCGTTTCAACTCCAGTAGGCGGCAAAGAGCACTGGGACAAGCCGCGATGTGCTTGTCGAACTTTTCGACAGAATCGAAAGCCTCTTTCGACACCTCAAGACCTATACCGAAGTCCCACCGACGCGAGCGGTGATGGATGTACTCGTGAAAATCATGGTCGAAGTTCTGTCTATCCTTGCCATCGCGACGAAGGGTGTGAAGGAAAGACGAACCAGTGGGTCTCTTTCCTGCGATAAGCTTGATCTCGCTCAATTTGAACAGAAACTATTTTAAAGAAGCTGGCTGGAATGAACGAAATCGAGGATGCCTTACAGAGGTTTAGAGAGTTGGAGCAGGGGGAGCTCCTCATGGTGGTCGCACAGGTGTTAAGGGAAACCAAGAGCGGTGTGTAACTTGTTCATCCGGCCACTTACTTCATTTCGAACGTCTTCTGGTTAGCTGCGAAACAAACAGATGGGGCGACCAAGGAGACCGATAAACGGATTGGCGCCCGCGATTCTTCTTCCTCCCTTGACGAGGAGGTCCTGTCATCTGAGGAGCCTCCTGCACCCGCACCCGAACCCTCCCACTCTGGTTCATGGCGGTCCGTTCACCAGGGGGATGGGTTCAGGCGCACTCGCAAGAAATCGGAGGCTCACTCGCCAGGACCCGTCACCGAGGCGCCGATGTGGCCACTACCTGGGCCAACTGCCGATCGTGCCCAGGCTGCTGACCCCTGGGAAACTTGGCAAGGCAAGTGCCATTGTTTTCTTCGTTACAAGTGGCGTATAACATCCGCCAACAGCGCAGTCTGATCTCGAATACACCCCGCCGCCAAGTGAACCCACGATTCGTCTAGCACCAGAGGTTTCATCACAGCCACGGGGTCTCTCCGGACCACGCTCACCCCGCTCGTCCTATGAGGCGCTGTCGCTTGACGAGCCTCCCGAACCCCCCCGCCCTGGCGCATGGCGGTCCGTCCACCAAAGGGGTGGGTTTAGGTGTACTCGTAAGAAATCGGAGGCCCATCCAGCATGGACAACTTGGCAAGGCAAATATCATTTTTTTTCTTCGTTAAAGGTGGCATATAACACCCGCCAACAGTGCAAGCTGGTCTTGAATACGCGTCACCAGAGGGTCCACCACAGCTCTTCCCACGCTTACCCCGCTCGTCTATTGAGGAGCTTCCTACACCCTTCTGCCCCGACACGAGGCGGCCCGTTCACCAGCGGCGTGTATTCAGGTGCGCTCGTAAGATATCGGAGGTCCACCCGCCAGCCGGGCCACATCCTGACCGTGCGCAGGCTACTGGCTCGTGGGCAACTTGGCAAGGCAAGTGTCATTGTTTTCTTCATTACAGGCGACGTATAACATCCGCCAACAGTGCAACCTGGTCTCGAATACACCCCGCCACCAAGTGAACCCACGATTCATCTAGCACCAGAGGTTCCACCACAGCCACGGAGTCTCTTCGGACCATGCTCATCCCGCTCGTCTATGTACGAGCCTCCTGCACCCGTTTACCAGCAGCGTTTATTCAGGCGCCCTCCTAAGAACTTGAAATCGGAGGCCCACCCGCCAGGAGGCGTCATCGAGACGCCAATGCACACACCACCTGCACTACCTCCTGGCCGTGTGCGCCGGCGGGCTGTTCACTAAGGCTAGAAAACTTAGCAAGGTAAATAATCGAATTTCTTTTCTATTTTACAAACCGCATATAACACCGGCCAACAGTACAACCTGGTCTCGAATACACGCTGCAGCCAAGTGAACCTACGATTCATCTAGCAGATATGGTAATCGAATAGACGCAGCAATCTGCAAGGATGTGTGCCCAATGCGCGTCCCTGGGATGTTCGGATTCACGCTACCCTTGAGAATAGTACCCTGTAATTCCAGATACTGGCACAAACTACAGGTCATGCACGCCATAAGTAGAGAAGACAACAAATAACTCACTGCTGCACTCCTTTCGAGCAGAAAGTAACCGGTAACATTGCGTCCTATCATGACAAGGATTTTTAGTACACGTTTACACATGACACCGGCAGAACATATGGGTTGGTGCTGACCTGGTACTAGTAACCATAGAGCAGACCCATCAACACTACGCATTCTGCTCGCCGTGCCCGCCCCGCGGCCAGTCTGATAGAGTACGCCGACGGAAACTGTTGCATTTTTTCCCTTATAGTCTCCTGTAGAAGCTGGAATGGGAGCTGGCCTTCTTTGTTCTCCACATTTAGATCTGCGCCACTCTTGAGAAGAATCCAAGCCGCTTCGAGGAACACAAGGCGCGATGCTATGTGTAAGGGAGTATTGTGGCTGCCATTGGGCATATTCACGTCTGCACCACGCTCTATTAATAGCTGTGCAACGCCGGAGCGGTCTTTCTCAGAGTAATCCTCGGCTTGCAACACTAGGTGCAATGGAGTCTGGCCCCAGTTATCCTCCACGTTGACATTCGCGCCATGGTTAAGGAGTGTCCGCACCAAGTCGGGTTCGAGAAAGTAAGATGTCAAATGTAGCAGGGTTATGTGGTCCTTGTCTCGTACATTCACGTCCGCACCGCGCTCTACCAATGGCCGTGTAACGCCAAAATTATGTCTAATAGGGTAATCCTCGTCTTCCAACACCAGGTGCAATGGGGTCCGGCCCAAGTTGTCCTCCGCGTTGACATCCGCGCCATGGTCGAGGAGCATCCGTACCCAGTCGAGTTCAAGAAAGTAAGATGCGGAATGCAACGGGGTTTTGTGGCCCTCGTCTCGTACATTCACGTCCGCACCACGCTCTAGCAATAGCCGTGCCGCCCGTGCGATGCCAAAATGATGCTCGTCAGAGTAATCGTCGTCTTCAAATACTAGGAGCAATGGGGTCCGGCCCAAGTTGTCCTTCGCATTGACATTTGCGCCATGGTCCAGGAACATCCGCGCCAAATCGAGTTCGAGAAAGTGAGATGCGAAATGCAATGGGGTTTCAAGGTCTTCGTCTTGTGCATTCACGTCCGCACCATGCTCTACTAATAGCTGTGCAACGGCCGAACGATCCTCGTCAAATGGGCCCTTAGCTCCCAACATTCGGACCAATGGGGTCCGGCCCCATTTGTCTACAACATTGATATTCGCGCCATGGTCGAGGAGCATCCACGCCAACTTGAGTTCCGGGGGGTAACATGCATAATGTAACGGTGTTTCGTGATCCTCGTCTCGTACATTCACGTTCGCGCCCCGCTCAACCAATAGACATGCAACGCCAAAACGATGTTCATCAATGTAATCCTCGGCTTCTAACACTCGGAGCAATGGGGTGCGGCCCAAGTGGTCCTCCCCGTTGACATTCGCGCCGTAGTCAAGGAGCATCCACACCAACTTGAGTTCTGGAAAGTAAGACGCGGAATGTAATGAGGTTTTGTGGTCCTCGTCTTGTGCATTCACGTCCGCACCACGCTCCACCAATAGTTGTGCAACAGCGAAACGATCTGCGTCAGAGTAATCCTTGTCTTCCAACACTAGGTGCAATGGGGTCTGGCCCAAGTTGTCCTCCACGTTGATAGTCGCACCATGATCGAGGAGCGTCCGCACCAAGTCGAGTTCGAGAAAGTAAGAGACGAAATGTAATGGGGTTTCGTGATCCTCGTCTTGTGCGTTCACGTCCGCACCACGCTCTACTAGTAGCTGTGCGACGGTCGAACGATCTTTGTCGAGGTGACCCTTGGCTTCCAACATTCGGTGCAACGGCGTCCGGCCCCAGTTGTCCTCCGCGTCTATGTTAGCGCCGTAGTCGAGGAGGATCCGCACCAACTCGAGTTTCGGGGGGGAACATGTGTAATGTAATGGGGTTTTGTAGTCCTTGTCTCGTGCATTCACGTCCGCACCACGCTCGATTAATAGCTGTGCAACACTGAAACGAACTTCGTCAGAGTAACCCTCATCTTCCGACACTAGGTGCAATGGGGTCCGGCCAAGGTTGTCCTCCGCATTGACATCCGCGCCATGGTCGAGGAGTAGCCGTGCAACATTGATAACCTGCCTAAGCAATGTATAATGTAACGCAGTTGAATTATTCTTGTCTGGGGAATTCACTTCCGCGCCATGCTCCAGTAATAGTTGGACGAGATTGGAACAATTGCCTTCGCTCATTGGAAATGGTAAAGCCTTGCCACCAGCGTTCCGAGAATTAACATCATCGCTACAACAAAGTAACATCAGACATACCTCGAAATCCCCCCAATCTGCCGCCAGATGTAGTGGAGTGGAGAGGTCCTCCCGCCGTACATTTACATCCGCACCATGTTGAAGTAGAAACTGCACCGCGCCGACTGCCGAATTGTAGGGCCATCGAAGTACAATGTGGAGTGGAGTCTGTTCTTCCGTTCCTCGAACGTCAACGTTTGCGCCGAGCTGAAATAGGAGTTCTGCGACCCGAATATGTCCTCTGTGCAATGCTGCGACCAGCGGATAGCCATATTCACCGGCAAAATCGTTCACGTGCTGCGAGTGTTTCTTGGCGAGGTGCTCAACCAGGTCACCAAATCCACAAAGGGCGGAATAGTATAAGGGTTTGGCAGTAGAATCCCGGAGCGAGTCCCAATCCCATGACTGATCTATATCGTGTATCTGGACCCACGCTGCAAAGTGTGGCTTGTCCGAGTCAAAGAGTGTCTTCATTCTACCCATCACGTGCGACGACACGCTCCCGACCTGCGCGTGAGATACCCAGTGTTCAGCAGCATATCTAACGGGAGGATCCGGAAAAATGGTCCGGATGGCGTTCCAGCCGTCGCCCCAGCCATCGCCCCAGCCATTCCCCCAGCCATCGTTCCAGCCATCACCCCAGCCGTCGCTCCGTGCGCCCCGTGTGTCGACGCGATCGTCCAAACAGAGTAGAATGCCAAGGGATCCCTGGGCAAGGGTTGTGTGCGCAGCTTCAGGGAGGACGTGATAACGCAAGATATCTTCACTTGAGCCAGCAAGACGATCCGATGTAAGGAATTCTTTGACCGAAAAATGCGAAAATTGGACCACTCGCGAACCTCGTCTGCCAACGACGGTAATCAAACTTGGACACGCGGAGAGTAACTCTTGTTCTTGATCGTCCGACCGCCAATCTGCATCCAACGTCGGCACTTCTCCCTCAATCGCGTCAACTTCGAAAGTAAGGATCGCCGCAAGCTCGTCAACACGAAGGGGTCGAATGGCCACAGTCAAACATTGGAGTAAGCGCTGGGCATAAACTTGGTTCGTTTTGTGAATCTCCTTGAGGACCCGCTCGTAGGTTTCGTCCAAGCTGTCGGGTAGTTCATCTAAAAACTGCCGAACCCTCGATCGGAGACAAAGCCTCAGCATCTCCAGCTGACAATAAACCCATCGGAACCTGTACGAAGAGAGTGAGAGGAAGCTTCGGGAGAGAACAGCGGCACCTTACATGCCGTCAGCTTTCTCGGAGAGTGTCTCGATGACCAGCTTCTTGTCGTCCTCACGCCATCGTTTGTCATTGGCAAGAACTTCGACCTCAGACCCGATATATTTAGTGATATCTTCCCTGTGTCCAGTTTGGTCGTGAAGGGAGACGCGGCGAGACGTCAAAGGCTCAAGACGGATGCGGATGTCGATCTCCGGCCGACTCGTGACGCATATGTGTAGATTCCGGAGGCGGAGATCAACAAGGCGCTTCATAAAGCTGAGAACGCGTTCTCGGGGAGATCGCACGCCAGAGGTATTGGGACATTCATCAAGGGCGTCCAAGATGATGTAAATTGGGTGTTGGGCCATAGCCGAGAGCATATCCATCAGACAAGTGATCAGGACATCATCGCTGGGTTGTTGCGTGCCTTTTCCGTGGGCTGAATAAACACGGGACATTATGTCGCAACAAGGTATCGAGTGTGCAGCAAACTGGATGAGCAAGGAAGGCAGGAGATTGTGGCGATGCTTCTTATTGTCGTCTCTAAAATCAAAGTAGAAGTACGCCACAGAGGCTCTTCCGCCATGACGCAGAGATAAGATACGCTGGATAATCGCAGAGCTGGACAAGAACACTAAGTTGCTGTGTAAGGAGAGATTAGATAAATGGCAAACCAGAGGATGCTCTTCCCCGAACCGGCTATGACAGGCGGGAGCCGTCAGGGACAAGTAAACGACAGAATTCCAGGAGCGTACGTTTGCCATGGATCCATAACAGGGAACCGGTCGAATGCCATTCCTGAAAGATATGGCCTTCTAAAAACCAGGTAGCTGTTGCCTCGTGAAGGTCACGTAACCCGATGTTGTAATTCGTCGATGGGTCAGGCGGAGATAGCCACCCTTTGAGCTTCTGTAGTACCTCCTCCACTATGACCATGTGTGAGCTCCTACAACATATCGCAATGAGGTCGAGAGGGTACGAACAATCACGAGCATCCATTTTGTCCGCAATCTCCTTAACCATTGCCTTTGTTTCTTTCGCATCAGCTTTTACTTCCTTCGCGTCAGCTTTTGTTTCCTTCACGTCTAACCAGAAGATATTCAAGACGAATCGCGTACCCAGTGAAATAATTACGCACCATCCTTGAGTACATTAGCATCACTTGAGACTTGTGCGATGCCCGTTAGAAGCTCCCGCTGTTCCAATTCACCAAGCCTTTGCAAGGCATCCTCCAGACCGTTCATTCCCGCCACTTTCTTAAGGAATATTTCTAGTCCAAACTTACAGTAAGCGAAGAGCAACTTATCCCAGAAGGTGAACCCACTTATTCGTCTCTCCTTCATCCCACTGGTCGCAGTAGCAAGGATCGACAGAACTTCCGCCATAATCTTTGCGAGTTCATCCGTCACCGCAGGACTTGGTGAGACATTGGTATAGATCTTGAGGCGTTCAAAGAAGCTTTCGATTCTGCCGAAGAGTTTGACCAGCACATCGCGATTTGCCACAGTGCTCCTTGCCGCCTACCAGAGATGAAGTTCTACCGATGCGGGGAATAAACTAATAGTAGAGCAAGCAAACTCACTACGAGGAGAATACCGATTCCAGAAAAGATGATTTTGGCAGGGGGGAATACCTGAAAGCTAACATAAGGGAAAAGACAGGTAACGAGCCTGGCTGCTGTGACTTACCGAACCAGCCGTATCGCCAAGGGTAGCACAGAGCGCGTTGAGGATATTCACAGTTGGGTTGAGCCACTTAGTGAGTCGTTCATCACTGCTCCGAGATTGATTCAGTTCATTAGCTTTCCCCTCAAGTACGGTGAGGATAGCTTCGGGAGAATTGCAGGCGTTTATCTCAGTAGCAAGTGGGTGGGTAGTGAGGTCTTTGCCGGTCTTCTTCTTATACTCTTCTACGGCCTTTTCGAATATTGGTTGAAAGTTTGGAGTAGATGAGGAAGATGCTTGAGGATCGGACGACATTGTGTTGATTGGGAAGATCTATACAAGCGTAAGTTATATGGTGTGAGACGGCCTCGCCCTCCAATGGTGATAGACGCGCAAGACACATGACTTGGATTCTCCGGATGACATTTACAGTAAGTTGCTTGAGAGTCTGCACCGCTGCCGCGACATCCACGTTCGGGAGCCAGGTCGAAGAATGTTCCGCTCGGGGTACAGTGCAGTTGAAAGTATAAATATCGTTTTACTCGGTAGTGGAGAACTGGCGCGTAACGCACATAAGTTCGTTGCCATGGCACCATGGCACATGGGCCTCCACTCTTTGTCACCTCCCATGAGTCTCCCTGCTCTCTCATTCCTGTTATCATCCCCGGACTCCATTGCCTTTCTTCGTCCTCGTGTGTGATGCGTGGTCCTTCTCGCGTCGGCCCGCCTTCCTCTGCCCTTTCCCCGCCCTTTCCCCACTCCCCCATTTGCTATGATCGTCCTTCCTGGTCTCCCTCATTTAGCGAGTGTTGGGTGGTCCTCCTCGCTGTCACCAGCTTCTCCGCGTTTTTCGCCACCTCGCCCTCCCTACCGTTCCCCATCCGCTCCTCGACCATCCGCCCAACAGCCTGTCGCTACCTACAGTGCCTTGTCCTGGCCACCGTGACCGCCCCTCTCTCGCCATTGTTTCTCACGCCCTGCGCCTCTGCCACCTACGTCACTGCCCCCTCGCCCACCCGTTCTCCGTGCCCCCCGCCTGCCAACCCTCTCTTTGCAGCCACATGCAAGGGTCGCCACGCCTCTATCCCCCTACCAGCGCTACCGCTTCCCCTCTTTGTCGCTTCTCCCCGCCGTCCCCATCCTCCCCCAGTCATCACCTGTGAGGTCTGTGAGTGGCGGGAGTTTCCGCCCTCTCACCTACCTGCCCACCCCGCTGCCTGCTCCACCTGTGCCTCCAACTCCCCATCCCTGGCGCCAACTCCTCGCCGGACCCGCTTTGTATTTTCCCTCTTTCGCGCGCTGGGGGCGGCCTTCAACAATCACTATAGCCCTTGCCTTGGTGCCGTCTGCTCGTTCTGCCTGAGCGCCACCGACGCTCTCCTCGCCATCACATGTCAGAGAGATCGTCACCTCCATCTCCTTCTCCTCACATCACCTGCTTGCTGTCGTCACCGTCTTCTCTCCTCTGCTGCCTGCCCGACGTGCCCACCCTTTACCTCGCCGCCGTCTCCCTCCCTCGTACTTCCTCTCCTTCCCATCCCCCCTACTTCCCTCGCTGTCCTCTCGCCCCTTGGCACCTTCTTCCTCTTCCTCCTGCCTCTCAGTGCCACTCCCTCCCTCTCCTTGCTATCATCTCCTCGCCTGCCTGCCGTCTCAACGCCCTCCCACCTCACTGCCCTCGCAATCGCTCCCTTCTTTCTCTGAACCCTCTTCCCCTCCCTCCATCTACTCGCCCCGACACCGCTGTCTGTCTTACGTTGTCTATCTATCCCTACCCACGCATATGCCTTCGTTCCCGCCGTATCAAGACCCTCGGCATAGCCTTACCGCTACTCCCACCCTCTTGGTGCCTTCCTCCTCCACCTCGCCGTCCCACCTTCTCGCCAGCCATTCCCCTTGTCATCACATTTGAAGGGCAACTATTGCCTCCATCGTCTCCCTACCAGTGTCTCTTCGTTTGCCTACTTTCTGCCGATCCCTGCCAACCCTCTGTCCATTCTCCTGTTGCTTGACTCGTCGTCTCCTTACCCGCGCTGTTGTCTCCTCACCCTGTTCATCCTTCCTGCCCTCTACCTTCTTTTGGAACCATTACCAGCCTGCATGCTCGCTATCGTGCTGCCCGCCATCCCCTTGCTATTGCAGTCATCTTTATCACCACACTGCCTTCCTCCCCTCCACCCTCAGCTCGCGCCCGGACGTGAGCGCTTGATTGACAGCTTAATTACGGCTTCCGATACCTCATCTTTTTGGCACATTGGTCTCGGCCTCAGTCTATCGTTGGTTACGTTCAGATAACTCGTTCCACGGGGGTCCATGGCAACCGAGTTGCACTTTTATCCTCATCGCCGTCCCCAAAGTTGACGTACCACGTGAGGTTGCTATCCAACGACGAGTGCAATGGACAATTCGCCGTTGATTTCAGCGGATACTTTGGAACGTTAACGTGCGTCGTTATTCCTCTCTTCTGCCTCCCCATTCTCGTTCCCTTTCATTCGCTGTCCCGGGTGGTTGTGACACACAAATGCCGCTCTGTCATTACCCGCTCTCCTCCACGCGGCGCGCATCCCCCCCTGGCGCAAGCACCGGACCACTTGACCCCTATTGTCTTATTGTAGTCGACAATTTCCAAGGATCCTTAAAATGTTATCAGCGAGCTTTGAAACTGTTCGAAGAGATGTATGTGTGCAGAGAGAGCGGATATGCGACTAGCGCAGACCGGCCATGTGATGAGCAGGGATGTGCAAGGAGTGGAGCTAGTAGACCGGTGTCGGTTGCGCTTAGGACGCTCGAGGATCCTCCAGTCGCTTGCGACCCCTCAAAATCCTCCTCCTCACGGCTGGTTACGAGTTTACCCTCTTGCCCCCTCTCACTGTCTTATTCTTCCTCTTCTACCCACTCTCTTACTCAACTCCCTCCCTGCTCCGGAATACAAAATTTTCCAAAATAAAAATAAAAAGTGAGGAGCAGTACGTAATACAAAACCGGTCTCCAGTCATGGATACGAGAGAAAGTGAGGTTGCTAAGTACGTATGGAACGCATGCGCCGTGCGAATGGTAGATAGAAGAACTAAGACTAGAAGGCACCTCAGCAGAGGGAGACAGTTGGTACAAATTTTTGACGGTCAACAGTTGGGACGTGATACATAAACGAGGCAATTACTAGTAAAATTTCTCAGGTCTTGACCCTGCTCCGGTCTTCTGTAAGAACACCAAAAAATTGTATGGGTCGTAAAACTCCCCTCCAGTGAACGGATCAGCGGGCGCTGTGTACGGTGCTGACGTTGGTGATGTAATGGCGCCTATAGGGCACTCAGATAGCGCCAGAGAAAGACCGGTCCGGCTAGCCGCACGGGCATCTGGTCGATGTTTTGCGCAGCCGTAAAGGAGCGCAGCGTGGCGAGCTGGAGTGCTGTGCACTGCGTGCTCCTTGTAATGGGGATGTGATCGGGGTCAGGTTTGCGGGGGGTTATAGCGGCCTTCCAGATGGGGTGATTTCGTCCATCTGGAGGTTCGTATTGCTGGCATCACTTCGCCCTGCCCCCGTTTGCCACCCTCCCTTTCACTTCTCGCTCTCGCTCTCGCTCCCCTTCCCACCATCTACCTTCCTTGCACTGCTGTTTCCCGCCTTCACCCTCGCACATTTGCCTCTTCCTTCCCGCGGTCTCACCACTCTCGGCATCCTCTTGTCGCCTCTTCTCCCCCATCACCACTCCCTCCCACCTTGTCGTCGCATCCGAGGGGCAACTCTCGCCTCTGTCCCTACGGTATCTCCTCACCCTGCCTGACATCTGCCGAACCCTCTGACATCGTCTAGTTACCATTACCACCTTCTCCTTACCTGCCCTGCTGTCTCCTCACCCTGTTCACACTCTACCCATTCACTGGCATCCCGCCGTCTACCCCCCATCACACCTGCTCTGGCACCCTCTCCCCGCCCTACAAGCCCGCTACTCCCATCGTCCGCTGCGCCCTATACCTTAAGCTGATGTACGCCAAGAAAAAGGGACAGTGTACACCAGGTCACCTCTACTGTAAGTATATACATGTAGGTGCGAGTCTAAGATAACGGAACAAGGAGCGAATTGAACGAAACATTATAAGGCAATTGAAAGAGTGTGGCACCGAACCACTGGCAAATGACCGCGCTTGCCTGTACTATAGTTGCCCCGACAGGATATAGTAACGCACACTAATTTGATTGCCAGGGAAAACCACATGTAGCAGAGAGTGTAACGGTGACATTATGCCTTTTTTTTTTTGAATCCATATTTGTGCGCCCGAGGGAAAATTACCCTATGTAGCGCTAAACTTACAGTATAATATACTACGTACATCGTGCCAGTGTTTTATCGTGACCATAAGGGTTTGCACATAAAAATTTACTTGCCAGTGGTACAGACCCGATACTAGTGTCCATAGAGAAGACCCATCAATGCCACGCATTGTGCTCGCCGTGCTCGCCAGATAGATGGCGGCAGCCGTTTCATTTCTTCCATTGTGCTCTCCTGTGCGAGTTGGAACGGGGTCTTGCCCTCTTTGTTCTCCGCATTTCGATCTGCCCCATTCTTGAGAAGAATCCAAGCCACTTCGAGCGACACAAGGCGCGGTGCTCGGTATAAGGGGGCTGGGTAGCCGTCGTCTGATGGGGTCGGGTCCCGGTTATCCGCCGCGTCGACATTTGCCCCATGGTCGAGGAGTATCCGCACCGACTTGAGCTCCAGAAAGTGAGATGCCAAATGTAATGGAGTTTCGTTGTTTTCATCTCGCACATTCACGTCCGCGCCACACTCTACTAATAGTAGTGCAATGCCGAGACGATCTTTGCGATGATGTTTGGATAGTAATACTTTGTGTAAAGGGGTTTGACCCCGGTTATCCTTCACATTGACGCTCGCGCCAAGGTCGAGGAGAACCCGCACCGACTCGAGGTTCAGTTTGGAGGCTGCAATGTGTAACAGGGTGGCGCGGTGCTTGTTTTGTGTGTTCACGTCTGCGCCACGCTCCACTAATAGCGTTGCAACATCGAAGTCGCCTTCGAAACGGTAAAGCGTGTTTTCCAACACTCCATGCAATGGGGTCTGGCCCAAGAGGTCCTCTGCGTTGACATTCGCACCACAGTCGAGGAGTACCCGCATCGACTCGAAATTCAGAGTTCGAGATGCCAAATGTAATGCGGTCCTGTGGTCCCTTCCCCGTGCATTTACATCCGCACCACGCTCCGTCAATAGCTGTACAAAATCGAAACGATCGGGCGAATAGTATTCCTCGCACATCCGGTGCAATGG
Organism: Lactarius sanguifluus; assembly: GCA_021527775.1. NCBI lineage: Eukaryota > Fungi > Basidiomycota > Agaricomycetes > Russulales > Russulaceae > Lactarius > Lactarius sanguifluus. Next base: position 396,805 of record JAKEYF010000033.1, on the reverse strand, counting down.
AGGCCGGCTCAAATTATCCTCCGCGTTGACATCCGCGCCATGGTCGAGGAGCATCCGCACCAACTTGAGCCCCCGTGTAAAATGTAATGGAGTTTTATGGTCTTTGTCTCGTGCATTCACGTCTGCGCCACGCTCGATTAATAGCTGTGCAACGCTGAAACGAACTTCGTCAGGGTAACCCCCAGTTGCTGACACCAGGTGTAATGGGGTCCAGCCAAAGTTGTCCTCCGCATTGACATCCGCGCCATGGTCGAGGAGTAGCCGTGCAACATTGATACCCTGCCTAAGCAATGTATGATGTAACGCAGTTGAACCTTCCTTGTCTCGGGAATTCACTTCCGCGCCATGCTCCAGTAATAGTTGGACAAGACTGGAACAATTGCCTTCGCTCTTTGGAAATGGTAAAGCCTTGCCACCAGCGTTCCGAGAATTAACATCATCTCTACAACGAAGTAACATTGGACCTACCTCGAAATCCCCCCAATCTGCTGCCAGATGGAGTGGAGTGGAGAGGTCCTCCCGCCGTGCATTTACATCCGCACCGTGTTGAAGTAGAAACTGCACCGCGCCGACTGCCGAATGGTAGGTAAATCGAAGTGCAATGTGGAGTGGAGTCTGTTCTTCCGTTCCTCGAACGTCAACGTAGGCACCGAGCTGAAATAGGAGTTCTGCGGCCCGGATATGTCCTCCGTGCAATGCCGCGACCAGCGGATAGCCGAGTTCACCGCCAAAATCGTTCACGTGCTGCGAGTTCTTCTTGGTGAGGTGCTCAATCAGGTCACCAAATCCACAAAGGGCGGAATAGTACAAGGGTTCGGCGGTCTTCGAGGACGAGTACCGATATGACCGATCTATATCGTGTATCTGGACCCACGCTGCAAAGTGTGGCTTGTCCGAGTCAAAGAGTGTCTTCATTCTACCCATCACGCGCGACGACACGTTCCCGACTTGCGCGTGAGATACCCAGTGTTCAGCAGCATATCCAACAGGAGGATCTTGGGGAGGATTCGGGAGAATGGTCTGGCCCGACGGGCCCGGGATGCCGCTCCAGCGGTCACTCCAGCCACCGCTCGAGTCACTTCCCCAGCCATCGCTCGAGTCATCACCCCAGCCGTCGCTCCAGGCGCCCTGGATGTCGACCCGATCGTTCAAACAAAGTAGAACGTCAAGGGCGCCTTGGGCAAGGGTTGTGTGCGCAGCTTCGGGAAGGGCGTGATAACGTGAGATATCATCACTTGAGACAGCAAGACGATCCGACGTAAGGAATTCTTTCACCGAAAAATGCGAAAATTGGACCACTCGTGAACCATGGCTGTCGACAATGGTAATCAAGCTCGGACACGCGGAGAGCAACTCTTGTTCTTGATCGTCCGACCACAAATATGCATCAAACGTCGGTACTTCTCCCTCAATCGCATCAGGGCCGAAAGTAAGGACCGCCGCAAGCTCGTCAACACGAAGGGGTCGAATGGCCACAGTCAAGCATTGGAGTAAGCGCTGGGCATAATCTTGGTTCGTTTTATGAATCTCCTTCAGGACCCTCTCGTAGGTTTCGTCCAAGCTGTCGGGTAGTTCGTTTATAAACTGCCGAACCCTCGACCGGAGACAAAGCCTCAGCATCTCCAGTTGACAGTAAACCCATCGGAACCTGTATGATGGGGGATAATGAGTGTCGGCGTCGCGAAGAATATAAAACACCTTACATGCCATCAGCTTTCTCAGAGAGCATCTCGATCACCAGTTCCTTGTCATCCTCCCGCCATCGTTTCTGATTGGAAATGACATCGACCTCAGACATGATATATTTAGTGATGTCTTCTTGGTGTCCAGTTTGGTCGTGAAGGGAGATACGGAGAGACGTCAAAGGTTCAAGACAGATGCGGATGTCCATCTCTGGCCGGCTCGTGACGCAGATCTGTAGGTTCGGGAGGCCGAGATCAAGAAGGCTTTGTACAAGGCCGAGAACTCGATCTCGGGGAGATCGCACGCCAGAGGTATTGGGACATTCGTCAAGTGCATCCAAGATGATGTAAATTGGGTGTTGGGTCATAGCGGAGAGCACGTCCTTTAGACACGTGATCAAGACATCATCACTGGGTTGTTGCGTGCCTTCTCCGTGTGCTGAATAAGCACTGGAAATTATGTCGCAACAATGAATTGAGTGTGCAGCAAACTGGATGAGCAAGGAAGGCAAGAGATCATGGCGATGCTTCTTGTTGTCATCTCTAAAATCAAAGTAGAAATATGCCACAGAGGCTCTTCCGCCATGACGAAGCGATAAGATACGCTGGATAATCGCAGAGCTGGTCGAGTGCATTAAGCTGCTGTGTAAGGAGAGGTTAGATAAATGGCAAACCAGAGGATGCTCTTCCCAGAACCAGCTACGAACGAGAGCCGTCAGGGAGAAGTAAACGACGGGTTTTCACGAGCGTACGTTTGCCATGGATCCATAACAGGGAACCGGTCGAATGCCATTCCTGAAAGATATGGCCTTCTAAAAACCAGGTAGCTGTTGCCTCATGAAGGTCACGTAACCCGATGTTGTAATTCGTCGACGGGTCAGGCGGGGACAGCCACTGTTTGAGCTTCTGTAGCACCTCCTCCACTATGACCATGTATAAGCTCCTACAACATATCGCAGCGAGGTCAAGAGGGTACGAACAATCACGAGCGTCCATTTTGCTTGCGATCTCTTTGACCATCGCTTTCGTTTCTTTCGCATCAGCTTTTGTTTCCTTCGCGTCTAACCAGAAGATGTTCAAAATGAATGAGTTGCCAGTGAAAGAGCCACCCACCATCCTTGAGAACACTGGTATCACTTGACACTTGTGCGATCCCCGTTAGAAGCTCCCGCTGTTCCAATTCATCAAACCTCTGCAAGGCATCCTCGAGACCGTTCATTCCCGCCACCTTCTTAAGGAATATTTCTAGTCCAAACTTATAGTAAGCGAAGAGCAACTTATCCCAGAAGGTGAACCCACTTATTCGTCTCTCCTTCATCCCACTGGTCGCGGTAGCAAGGATCGACAGAACTTCCGCCATAATCTTTGCGAGTTCGTCCGTCACCGCAGGACTTGGTGGGACATTGGTATAGATCTTTAGGCGTTCAAAGAAGCTTTCGATTCTACCGAAGAGTTTGACCAGCACATCGCGGTTCGCCACAGTGCTCCTTGCCGCCTGCGAGAGATGAAGTTCTAACGATGCGGGGAATAGTAGAGCAAGCAAACTCACAACGAGGAGAATACCGATTCCAGAAAAGATGATTTTGGCGGGGGGGAATACCTGAAAGCTAACATAAGGGGAAAGACAGGTAACGAGCCAGGCTGCTGTGACTTACCGAGCCAGCGATATCGCCAAGGGTGGCAGAGAGTGCGTTGAGGATATTCACGGTTGGGTTGAGCCACTTGGTCAATCGGTCATCGCTGCTCCGAGATTGATTCAGTTCATTAGCTTTCCCCTCAAGTACGGTGAGGATAGCTTCGGGAGATTTGCAGCCGTTTATCTCAGCAGCAAGTGGATGGGTAGTGAGGTCCTTTCCGGTCTTCTTCTTATACTCTTCGAGGGCGTTTTCGAATATGGGTTGAAAGTTTGGAGTAGATGAAGAAGATGCCTGAGAATCGGACGACATTGCGTTGATTGCGAAGATCTATACAAGCGTATGGGTGTGAGACGGCCTCGTGTATGTCAGTGGAACGAATCAACGCCCTTCGATGATGATAGACGCGCAAGACACATGACTTTGGACTCGCCAGATGATATTCAAGTTGGCGTTGCGACTTGTTTACTGTAAAAGCGATTGTACGTGGCTACGTATCTGGCCATAATGTGCCCTCAGTACATCCGCACCACCGCTCGTCCTCCTTGACCTTCCCCAATCTATGCGTACGACGTAGTGCCCCATTTGGCGACGAGCTTGGCGATCAGTTCGCCTCTGAAAAACTCTCGCTGTGTATCTTCGCTTCCCCCCCGGTGTATGGCGGGTCACCTAATGCGACAGAATGGGGACAAGGAGGAAAGACGGAGAAAGAACGAGGTATCGTTTGGTTCGCTCTCGAGGAATTTGAATTTGAGGCTGAATCGTTGCCACGACGTCAAGTTGAAGAATGCTCTGCACGGGGTACAATGCAATTGAACAAAGTGTATCCAAATCTAAAGCGTATCGCTCGACGCTCCGGGCATTTCAGGGCCGGTTCGTTGCCATGGCAGCCAAAGTGATTGCCAGACCCTGGACCAACTTGGACCAACTCACTCCTGGACCTCTACCGACGTCCTCGTCCTCTGAACTTCACTGCCTCATGTCAAGCATGTATGGCCTCGCCCCCCGCTCTCGCCCTCTCACCCTGCGCTCATACGCCCCAGCCTCTATTACCTTACTTCGTCCACGCATGCGAGGCATGATCTGTCCTTTCATCGCCCTCGCACCACCTTCCGTCTGAGCGAGTGCTACCTGACCTTCCCTGTCTGCTCCTCGCGCTATCTGCCTAACAGCCTGCCGCTATCTCTATCGTGTTTACTGCCGTGACCGCTCGGCCCCTCTCACTCGCCGTCGTTTCATTCGCCCTGCCACTGTCCCCTACCTGTACTACCGCCTCCTCGCCCTCCGCCTGCCCTGTCGCCCTGCCAACCCCCTCGCTGCGGCCTCCCCCACCTCGCCTCACCTCCTTGGCGCCTCCTCCTCACCATTCCTACGCCTCCCCCCGGCACCATCTCCCCGCTACCTGCCTGCTTTGCTTGCACCCACCTCGCCTTCATGCAGCTTCATGTGCCAGGCAGTCATCGCAGTCGCCTATACCCTGACACAATCTCCTCACCCTGTTGGCGTGCATCCCGCACCTCCTCGCCACGTGCGAGGGAGATCGTCACTTCCACCTCCCACCATCTGCTTTCCCTCGTCACCATCTTCCCTCCCATCCTGCTGTCTCCACTGCTCGCCGTTTCCTTCCCCACCGTCTCTCTCGCCCGTACCTCCCGCCCTGCCCTGGTGCCGTGTCCTCGTACTTGCGTGATGCCCACGCTGCCCACGCTTCGCTGTCGTGTGAAGGTCTCTCTCGCCATCTCCCCTCCTTCCTGCCTTCTCGCTACCCTCTCGCCCCCTTCCCTCTTCCTCCCGCCCTCCCGTCCTCTCATTGCCCCTCCCTCTCACTCCTTGCCATCGCATATGAGCGCAACTGTCGCCTTCGTCCTTCTTCTTGCTGGCATCCCTCGTCCCGTCCGTCGTTTCACTGCCCTCCACTCTCACTGCATTCACAATCGCTCCCCTCTTCCGAATTGTCTCCCGTCCCCTACCCTCACACTCTTTCCTCTTCCTTCCCGCAATCTCACAGTCCTCGGCGTCCTCCTGCCGTCCCTCTCGCCCTCTCAGCGCCCTCCTCCTCGCCCTGCCTGACTTCTGCCGAACTCTGCCAACCTTTTGCCAACGCTCTGGTTGCTATTCCTATCGTCTCCTTACCCGCACTCTTCTCTCCTCACCCTATTCACTCTCTACCTACTCATCCCGCCCTCATCCCGCCTTCTACCTTCCTTCGACACCATCTCCACTACTCCGGTACCCTTTCCCCGATCTGCATGCCCGCTTCACATACCGCCCGCCCCCCCACCTTACTGTTGCGGCCGTCGCCATCATCACCCTATTTTCACCCTCAGCTTGCATCTGTAAAGTGGAGGACTTTAACGCCAACATGGCTACCTAGTCCTCATTCTTGCCTTTAGTCTGCCCTCGGTCTATTGCTCGCGCTCTGTTGACATCAGGACTACCCATTCCTCGAGCTTCCATAGCGACTGGCCAGCCTCCTACAGTAGGAACCAATTTGCTCTTCCGTGCTCACTGCGCTCTCTAAAGCAATAGCTTGCGCTGCACTCGAAAATAGACTGAGGACCACGTCATGATACGCTCTTAGTAAATGTGGGTTTTTTTTGGCTCATGTCTGTTGTAAAGGCCGCTTGCACTCCCTCGCCAGTTCCTCTCTTGTCCTCCTCACCTTCTGCCAAACCGATGTGCCCGACATAGGGCTCCTGTCCAACGACGAACGCAGCGAACAATTCGTCGCCAAGGTTAGCGCATACACCTGACGTGCGTCGTGGTCTCTCTCCTCCGCCTCCCCGTTTCCTTTCTTTCTTTCATGGTCCCGGGAGGTAGAGCATACAAATGACGATCGACTGATCGCTCGCACACATACTTTCGGGTCTACCTGTGGGGTATAGACGCAAGCTCTCGACCTCATTATTTTTGCCTCACTAGTCGAAAATTTGGATGGTCCCTTATTTCTTGTTAATAATCTTATTGGTGGGTAGTATTTATTCGCAAAAGTGTAGGTGTGCTGAGCAAGGAATTTGCGGGATAGGCTGGGTAGCATGGACCGACCACGAGACGAGCAGGGGTGAGGATGCAAGGAGCGACCTAAGCTGACGCACGCCATGCTTGTCGAGAAAAGCGGGAGAGTGTGCACCAATGTACATATGCATGTGTAGTTAGCACGTTAATGAACGGGGGCTTAGAGCATACAGTAGTCTTTTAGCGAGCGGACAGGGACCTGTCCGCCCATATCTCCCAAGACATCAGGAAAAACCTCCCGCGCTAGCGAGAGATAATGCCGCGCTAAATTATTAATAATTTGGATAATGCGGATGGCGTACTAGTAATTGACAATAATCGCTAGTAATTGGCACTAATTCACATAATCGCTTATGAGATAATATAATGGGAAGATAATCATGATAATGGGAAGTGAAAGACGACAAAAATCAAATGAGGCACGTCAGTCACTGACTGCAGTGATTTGCTACATGGCTTGAGAGGGACGGACGGGGCTCGCTTGCACGTTACTGTAGCTAAACACACACTAAGTACATAAACTACGAATGAGCTTGAGGTAAGAAGGAAATGATCGCATCGCTATCGCCATCCCTACCGTCCCCACTGCCCACTGCCATCCTGCCACCGCCGTCCGCTGCTGCTGTCGTCGTGGTTGGGGCTTCTTTGTCATATTTGTAGTCGGTCGCCAACCCCGGCTGCTGCCGCCACAGATTGTAGTCACTTCATCGGGGTCATCGCCGCCTGGGTGCCACCACTGCTACCATTGTTGTCGCTGCGGTCGTCGTTGCAGAGCTCCGCCCTCCGCTATTGCTGTCATGCCCGTGATGGTCGTGGGGGTCGTACCAGCACAGCCGCTGCCACTATTCAAGTTGTTGGGGTTGGGGTCATCGCCGCCTAGCTGCCACCACCGCTGCTGTTGTCGGGATTGCCTCGTCGTGGTCCTGGTCATCGTGGTCGGGATCATTGCCGCCTAGCTGCCGTCGCCGTGTCACCCTGCTACCGCCCTCGTCGTGATTGTGGCAGCTTGGGGTCCTCATGTGATGGTGATGAAAGTGTTGTGCCAGAGGGTTGGTGAAAGGAGCAGTGGGTGGGGTAAGCGGGTTCAAAAGACTTACAGCCAATCTTGGTGACGTGACGTCACTGGTGACGCCGGCATCAGAGGCCAGTAGATGAGTAGTAAATGGCGGTTGTAGGGTGCAGTGGCAGTGGGAAGGCCTGGAATTGATGTCAGTATGCGTTGAAACATGCACTCGAATCGACTTAGACAAAAAAAAAAAAGGTGTCGAGCGGAGGCTCAATATGTGGCGTGGGAAGGTGTGCCTTGTTGACTTTTGAACACAGACTCTTTCGGTTTTTCTTCATTCTTCTTCGAAACTGATGGCACGAACATCATGCAGGTGGTGTGTGTACACTCTATGCTCGAATAACTACGTGGAGATATTCAATGTCCTTGGTATCCATAAATTTTTTGTTTTGTTTTTTGTTTCACGTCGTTTTTCACTGAGGTCACAGAGCCACATCACCCCAGCAGCTGGCACCGTGTCCACCACCTCCATCCCCCATCATATGCAAGTCCACCACCTCCGCCCCGCCGCGCGAAAGCCCCACCCACCCCAACACCATGTCATCGTGACACGCAAGACCCCGCCACCACACCAACCTGTTGCCCGCAAGCCCCGTCATGATGCCACCCAAACACAGGGCATAATACCACAACCGCCAACGCGGCGTGCAAATCCCCACCGGTGACGATGACAGCAGCAACGATGAGGACGATGGCAACAATGATGATGGCGACGATGCCGGTGGTACCAACACCAGCAACACGAGGCCTACAATCATGATGGTCATGAACGCGCGGCTGACAATGAGCTGGGCATCAGCCCAGTACCACAAGATAAGTTATTTTTTTTGTTTTGTTTCATGTCGTTTCTCACTGACTCGCATCCCATCTCTCCGGCACATGTAAGAAGCACATCCCGTGCCTCACTAGCTTCAAGCCTCGCAAGTTCCCGCCTTGCTATACGTCGGCCCCACCTCCACCCTTTGCCAGCCCACCACTATTACCCCTGGTGAATTGAGCGTGTTCTCGTGCTCCGTGACTCGGTACGTTTCGTGTTTGCGATCGTATGCGCGTGTGTCGCGCTGTGTTCCCATGTATGAATATGTGTGGCACTTACTGTACCAAGCTCGTCCGCCTCGGGTTTCCTTTACTGTAACAAGATGACGCTGTCTTCGCGTCATAAAATGTCGTTTTACTTTACCAGTACTGTACATGTATGAGTAGTACAAAAGGGCTCGAATGCGAGCCCCTAAATTGAATCTGTTTTTGCCCCTCCTTATTCTCGGGCATTCTCTCGTCGTCCGCGTTCGCTCGTAAACCATTCGTTCATCGTTTTAAACCCACTTCCGCGTCCCATAACCTCACCAGGTTATGGGCCCTGCCCGCTGTTAAATAAAACATCAGTAACCCCTATTGCATAAACCCCTGAGCGTACGCCCTATTATATTGTCTTGAAGCATTACTCTTGCTCGACATGACCGACGATCTGAGAACAATGGTTACGAAGTTAGTCGCGGACGGCTCGAATTGGGTGACGTACCGCGACAGAATGCTGTGGGCCATCGAGTCGCGAGGCCTATCCGAGCATCTTACCGAGGCGGCCATCACCGCTACGTATACAGCTGCTGGCAATGTCGGTATCTTGACTCCAGATATGCGGTGGCGCCTGGATCAAGCCGCTGTTAAGCAGCTGATTGCTGTGTCCATCCCCGATACCGTCTTCAATAATATAAAGGGCGGTGCATCTGCGAAGGATGTGTGGGATGAGTTGAAGAAGTTGTATGAAGGACGCACCACTCTCATCTTGGTGGACTTGAGGATGCGACTTCAGACGTCGCGCTGCGCTGAGGAGGACAGCGTGCGCGAGCACTTCGAGAAGTTGGCTAACTTGCGCCAACAGCTTGCGGCGATGGGCAAGTCCGTGCCCGACGACGAGTATGCATCGATCTTGATGGGATCGCTGCCGTCGTCGTACCAGTCGACCTTGAGCGCGATAGCAGCTGCCGCCGAGATGAGCGGTACCACCCCTACTCCTGCTATAGTCACTAAGCTCGCCACAGACGAATATGACCGACGCACCTTAAGTGGTGGCAAGGCCCATGATGAAGCCTTTACCACGGACGCCCGGAAGAAGCGTGATGTCGAATGCTTCAATTGCAAGAAGCGCGGCCACGTTATAGCAGATTGCTGGGCGAAAGGTGGCGGCAAAGAAGGCCAAGGGCCGAAGAAACGTGGCGGCAGAGGACGAGGACGAGGCGCGAGGCAGAGCGGCGCAAGTGGTGACGCCGCCGCCGGTGCCGAGCAGGGAGGAAGTGGAAGTGGAAGCGCAGACATCGAGGCATGGGCCGCAATCACAGAAGCTGGAGATGACGATGATGCACCTCTGATCCCAGCGATGGCGGCAGATGAGGTAGCGAGCGCAGAGACGGAGCTGTACGACTCCGGGGCATCTCGTCATATGACCCCGTATCGTGAGCGTTTTGTCACATACCGCGAGATCCCCGCTCGTCCTATCACTGCAGCGAACAACCACGTCTTCCACGCAGTCGGCGCGGGAGACATCCAGATAGAGGTGCCGAACGGCACGACGTCGACCAAGGTGTTGCTGCGCGACGTCTTGCATGCGCCGCAGATGGGCCTCACGGTTGTGTCGATCGGCCGTATCGTCAAGGCCGGTTGTGCCGTGCAGTTCGAGAATGGATCGTGCAAGATCAAGAGGGGAGATTCTGTTATCGGCAGCATACCCGCTAGCGCCAACGGGTTGTACAAAGTGGAACATTCGCTTCTGGCTGCGGCATCGCCCGAATATGTCGACATTCTCACGCTTCATCGCAGGCTCGGACACATTTCCGCGGATGCTATCCGCACACTTATTCGCACTAACGCTGTGTCTGGTTTACATCTGGTGGACGATTTTCCGCCATTCACCTGCGACTCGTGTGAGCATGCTAAGGCGACCCGCAAGACCATTCGCAAAGAGCGCGAGGCTCCGCTAGCCGATACTTTCGGTGCTGAGGTGCATTCTGATGTCTGGGGACCATCGCCCGTTCTGAGTCTCGGAGGTCGCAAATACTATGTGACTTTTACTGATGACTATTCCCGGTACACTCGGCTTGAGGTCTTGCGTACTAAGGACGAGACGCTGGATGCTTATAAGGCGTACGCGGCCTGGGCGAAGACGCAGCACGGCGCGCAGATCAAACGTCTTAGGTCCGATCGCGGCGGTGAGTATACCGGCCGCGATTTTAGCAATTTTCTTCGAGAGCAAGGCACTGAGCGTATGCTTACTACCCACGACACGCCGCAGCACAACGGCGTGGCTGAGTCGCTCAACCGCCGGCTCCTCGAGCGTGTCCGCGCGATGTTGCACCAGGCTGAGTTGCCGAAGAACCTCTGGGGTGAGGCGATCAACTTCGCAGTCTGGCTGAAGAATCGCACCATCACTAGGGCTCTCGTCAACGTCACACCTTATGAGCGGTTGTACGGTCAGAAGCCTGATCTAGGGAGCTTGCCTGAGTGGGGGCAAACCGTTTGGGTGCACACTTCGAAGGGTTCGAAACTGGACGCGCGATCTACTCAAGCACGATGGGTAGGTTACGACGCGGATAGTACGCACGCCCATCGTATCTATTGGCCGAACACAAAGCGCATTTCTATCGAGCGCGACGTGAAGTTCGTGCCTCTGACTATCACCCTCCGTTCACCGCCGCCGAGCTATGCATCTGCGACTGCCTCTCGCACTGCGCAGCCTGCGGCGGTTGCTCCAGCTCCTCCACCACCTCCGGCTCCACCAGCTCCTCCAGCTCCTCCGGCTCCACCAGCTCCTCCACCGCCCGTACGACCACCAGCGCCGCATCCACCTGCTACGCAGCAAGGGCCTGCACCATTCACTCCGGCAGCACCACAACCTCCCACTCTTCCATCTACAACTGCGCCTACTCCCATGTCACCGCTAACGCCTCTCACAGCTACCCCTCAAAGAGAAGAGCAGCAAGACGAAGGAGAACTGCTGCGCGCACCGAGGAGGCCATGGGTTGAGCCTCCCGAGTTCGTGATGCCGCGCAGGTCTTCGCGCTTGCCCGCTTTCTCCGAGTACATGAGGCGGTTGGAGGCTGGAGAGGGTACCACGGGTGAAGAATTTTCTGAATATGTGTTCAGTGCAGGATGCGACGACATCATCGGCGCCGCCATTTTGGACGCGGAAGCCGACCCCAGGACGCTGGCAGAAGCGCAGTCTCGCTCCGACTGGCCTCGCTGGAAGGAGGCGATGGATCGCGAGCTGGCTACCCTCGAGAGGGCGGGCACTTGGATCACTGTGCCGCGTCCATCAGGCAAGAATATTGTCGGCTCAAAGTGGGTATTCCGTGTGAAGCGCAAGGCCGACGGGAGCGTCGATAAGTACAAAGCTCGACTCGTCGCTCGCGGCTTTACACAGGTATACGGCGTTGATTACTTCGTCACATTCTCCCCCGTCGCCAAGCTAACCAGTTTTCGCGTCATTCTCTCAGTCGCCGCGCGCTTCGATTGGGACATCGAAAGCTTCGATTTCAACGGCGCGTATCTTAACGGCGAGCTGGACGAGAACGAAGAAATTTACATGTATTCACCCCCTGGTTATGACAGCGACGGGAACACGGTGAAGCGACTTCGCAAGTCGCTTTACGGGTTGAAGCAGGCGGGGCGAAAGTGGTACGACACACTTTCGCGTGCACTCGCTAACCTCGGATTCTCTGTTAGCCAGGCAGATCCGGGGGTGTTCTTCGCCCGTATTGGCACTGACATCTTGATTCTGGCTGTACACGTCGACGACTGTATCTTCACTGGCAGTTCGGGCGAGCTAGTCGCGCAATACAAAATCAAAATCAACGCTTGTTATGCTCTCACAGACTTAGGGCCTCTTCATTGGCTCTTGGGCATCAAGGTTACGCGTGACCGAGCCACTCGTACCATCTCGCTTTCTCAGACAGCCTACATCGACTCCATCCTTGCTCGTTTTTCGATGACTGACGCTAAGCCGCATGGAAGCCCTATGGTCCCTGGACTTGTTTATTCCAAGGACCAATCACCTACTAGCCCCCGAAGAAGTCGCGCAGATGAAGAAGACTCCGTACCGAGAGGCCATAGGCAGTCTCATGTACGCTGCCGTCGCCACCCGCCCGGACATCGCGTTTGCGGTATCAGCCCTTTCGCAATTCCTCAGCAATCCGGGCGCCGCTCACTGGGAAGCAGTGAAGCGGGTTTTTCGTTACCTTGCCGGTACGAAGACGTTTGAGCTGACTTATGGCGGCGAACGACACGGTTTGGAGAGTTTCACAGACGCAGACGGCGCGACGCAAGAACATCGTCACGCTATGTCGGGGTACGCTTTCCTTATTGACGGCGGTGCAGTCTCTTGGAGTTCGAGAAAGCAAGAGTTGGTCACTCTTTCTACAGCGGAAGCAGAGTACGTCGCAGCGACGCATGCAGCGAAGGAGGCAATTTGGTTGCGCAAGCTTCTAGGCGAGCTGTTTCCAACCCTTATCACCCCTACACCTCTCTATTGTGACAATCAAGCCGCCCTAAAGCTTGCTACTGACGACAACTATCACGCGCGAACCAAACATATCGACCTTCGCTATCATTTCGTCCGACAGACTGTCGCTAGCGGCGCCATCAAGCTTCTGTACTGTCCTACTGAAGATATGGTTGCTGACATCCTTACAAAAGCCCTACCCAAGTGGAAGGTAGTGGCACACGTTAACACCCTCGGACTGCGTCGAGCTTGCGGGGGTGTGGTGAATTGAGCGTGTTCTCGTGCTCCGTGACTCGGTACGTTTCGTGTTTGCGATCGTATGCGCGTGTGTCGCGCTGTGTTCCCATGTATGAATATGTGTGGCACTTACTGTACCAAGCTCGTCCACCTCGGGTTTCCTTTACTGTAACAAGATGACGCTGTCTTCGCGTCATAAAATGTCGTTTTACTTTACCAGTACTGTACATGTATGAGTAGTACAAAAGGGCTCGAATGCGAGCCCCTAAATTGAATCTGTTTTTGCCCCTCCTTATTCTCGGGCATTCTCTCGTCGTCCGCGTTCGCTCGTAAACCATTCGTTCATCGTTTTAAACCCACTTCCGCGTCCCATAACCTCACCAACCCCGCCATGGCGCAAGACCTGCACTGACACTACCCCATCACGACTCACAAGACCCACCATGACACCCACTTGCATAAGACCCGCAAGCCGTTCCCCGTAAGCCCCGCCCAAGGCCCCGCTGTGACCCGCGTGCAAGACCCTATCAACTTGCCGCAACAACACTGACACCGATTTGACGACTCGAGAGGGGAACGAGGCCGACGGGTCGGCGACGGTGGCAGCAGTGACATGGTGGCGGAAGTGATTTTGAGGGCTGAGACACTGAGGATACCCACCAGCAGTTTCAACAAACTGACACACCTTTAACAGTCAACCGTGATTCCCGTCTTTTCTCGCTATGTTTGTTTTTGTCCGCTTGTGCATGCAGCGTGTCCGTTCTTTACATCACTATCAGCGCATTATCTTTACATTATCAACGCATTATCTGATTTGAATAATGCATGAAATTTGAAAATTTGGATGTTTGATAATTGTGATAATCCGAAGATAAATTATCGATAAATTAGTCGAAAATATCTGCCCATTATCGCAAATTATCACGAGATTATATATAAATTATGGGGGGGCAACATAATACATGATAATCAAGATAATATCGATAATTTCAATAAATTATCGCTTAGGGCCTGTCCGGCAAAAAGAATCTGGCCGCAGCTCGCAAAGTGATAATGCATTACCCCGGGTGGGGTATTGAGGTCCCATAGAGCAACAGAATTGTCTGCTCCGAATCTCCGAACACCTCTCAGCCCCAGAAAGAAATGCAACAATTTCATGTGATGACAACGCGTCACATCGCGTGACTGTTATTGAAGCAAGTGTAATAAACAGATAAACAGTATCATAATACATGAGTGTGACGCGTCAGATCTCGTCAGACATGGTCGTGCAGGCCTCCGCACGATGTGAGACGTCCTAGGTGTGTCCACTGCGGTCATGGGGACGTTGGAGTCGGATCTCTCAGGTTGCGTGCAAGTGCAGCGAGCTCGGTAACAGAAACGGTGAGCTGCATAGAGCTCAACTTGGTCAGGTAGTTGAAAGTAGGCAGAAGCGGGCACGCATGCTTCCGCGCGACCTGTAATTTCGCATAGGTGGCCGCTGCAGATGGGGACGCATCACGCTTGATTTGTTAAGACCGCACACGAGTGCGGCACAGTCGGGAACGCAGACATGGACTACACTGAACTCTCTCTGGAGTCTGAAACGCGAAGCCTGAGGGAAGAGTCTACAGTTGTAAATACATAAAATATATACTAGTATAGGAGTATGTACTAGCTAAACCGGGGACCACAGGACGACTGAGTAAATGCGAAGGTATGATACAGTGTGCCTAGTGTTTTGTAGTCACAGTCACGATTCGGGCAGCGTTGAGCAGAGAATCAACAGAGATAAACGGGTATTTTCGTTGCTCCAATTTGATAGGGCTGCTCAAAGGAACCTCATCGCCAACCCCTCGGAGCAACGTGCACCGAACAGCAACTTTGCCCCCTGGCGCGCAGTAGGGGCGACTTGTTTTTTTTGGCAGGTGCGCCGCGGGGCAACGGGTGCGCCGGACAGGCCCTATTATCTCTCGCTAGCGCGGGAGGTTTTTCCTGATGGAACCGTAATTCTTTTCTTTCCTTGTTTCTTTCACCCGCCCGCCGCACCCGTTACAGTGAATAAGCGCCAAGGGATGGTCCTTCCTGTAGTCCCGCGTTCATCATCTCGCTCTTTTTCATTTTTTTGAATCGATTTATACCCCAGGGTGCGGGTCGTAGATTCATCAAATCGTTCTGGGAGGGTCACCCGCACTCACATCCGAGTCCTCGCACCACACAATGTTCTCTATCCACACTTCCCCACCACCTTGTAGTATACTCGCCGGCTAATGGAATGAGACATCATATTTTTCTCCCTCCGTGCCGGGCCTCCGCGCCGGATCCCGTTTTCCCCGGCGTTGCACGGACCCATCCCCAGAGAGCCAGTAAGCGGGCCTCAAAGATATACTAATTTTTAAATTCTGCGCAAACCACAGGTCATGCAGTCATGCTCGTCATGAATCGAGCCGAGAAGACAATAACCCACAATCTCCCTTTGCAGAAAAGTAACGGTGACGTCGTACCAGTGGTCATAAGAGTCTGCACATGACAAAAAAATTATACTGGTACTGCTAGTATCCGTAGAGAAGACCCATCATTGCTACGCATTTTGCTCGTCGCGATCGTCCGATAGAGTTGTCCGATGGCCATTTTTTTATTTCTTTCCTTATACTCTCCCGTGCGACCTGGAACGGGATCTTGCCTTCTTTGTTTGCCGCACTTAGATCTGCACCATGCTTGAGGAGCAACCAAGCGACTTCGAGCAACACAAGGCGCGATGCTTGGTGCAAAGGGGTTTCGTAGAGCTTGCCTCGCTTGTTCACATCCGCACCACGCTCCTTTAATACCTGTGCAACGCCAAAATTATCTTCGTCGTTGTAATCCTTATCTCCCAACACTCGGCGAAATTGGGTCCGGCCCCAGCTGTCCCTCGCATCGACATCCGCACCATGGTCAAGGAGTACCCGCACCAACTTGAGGTTCATAGAGCGAGATGCCATATGTAACAAGGTGTCACGCCCGATTCGTATGTTAGCGTCCGCGCCATGCTCGAGTAACAGTTGTACAACATCGAAACAATCTTGGTGGTGATCTTTGGATTCGAACAGTCGGCCAATCGGGATCCTTCCCCAGACGGCCATCGCGTGAAAATGCGCCCCACGGTCGAGGAGCATCCGCACCAACTCGGGTTCCAGAGAGGAAGACGCCAAATCGAATGGGGTATCTTGGTACTTGTCCCGTGCATTTACGTCCGCACCACGTTCTACTAAAAGTTGTGCAGCGCCGAAACGATCTCTGGGTTGTATGAGTGTATTCCTGGGTAGTAATACTTCGTGTAATGGGGTCTGACTCTGGTTGTTCTTCGCATTGACATTCGCGCCGTGGTCAAGGAGAAACCGCATCAACTCGAGGTCCAGGCGGTAGGATGCCGCATGTAACGGAGTGACGTCTTCACGGTAGCCGTTGTATGGCGCGTTCACGTCTGCGCCACGCTCCACTAATAGCCGTGCAACGCCAACGCGAGCCTTGGAGGAATACGATTCAAACACTTGGTGGAATGGGTGCTGGCCCCAATCGTTCACCGCGTTGACATCCGCGCCATTGTCGAGGAGCACCCGTGCCACCTCGAGATCTAGCACGTGCGATGCATCATGTAACGGCGTCGAGTCAAAGCGGTCTCTTGAATTCACTTCCACGCCATGTCTCAGCAACAATTGAGCGAGATCGGCACCACCGTCTTCGCTGCACTGTCTTCGAAATGTGAGTTTCGCCACCAGGTGCAATGGAGTTTCGCCGCGAATGTTCCGGATATTAACATCCGCGCCATGTTTAAGAAGAAACTGCACCGCGCCGACTGCCAAATTGTTGGGCCATTCAATTGCTCTGTGTAACGGAGTCTGTCCTTTCGTTGTTCCGAGGTCAACGTTCGCGCCGTGCTGAAATAGGAGTTCTGCGACCCGGATATGTCCTCCATATAGTGCTGCGACCAGCGGATGGTCATGATCGCCGCGTATGCCACCAACCTGAATAGCGTTTACGTGCTGTGGGTGTTTTTTGACGAGGTGCTCAACGAGGACGTAAAATCCACAAAGCGCGGAATAGTATAAGGGTTTCGGAGCATCCCGGCGCCGCGGCATGCCGAATCCCCGGACCCGGTCATACATCTGGACCCACGCTACAAAATGCTTGTCCGAGTCAAAGAATGTCTTCATCAGACGCATAACGCGCGACGATATGTTCCCGACCTGTGCGTGGAAAACCCAGGAGTCGACAGCGTACTCAGATAGATAAAAGTTTGGGGTGTTCGATATGTCTAGGCGATCACCCAAATGGAGTAAAACTCCAAGGGACGCCCGGGCAAGGGTGGTGTGCGCAGCGTCGATGAGAATGTGATAACGTGAGATATCTTCTTTTGAGGTGGCAAGACGATCAGATGTGAGGAATTCCTTGACCGAAAAATGAGAAAATTGGACCACTCGCGAATGGCCGCTAATGACAATGGTAATCAAGCTCGGACACGCGGAGAGCAACTCTTGTTCTTGATCTTCTGACCCCCAATCTATATCCAACGTCGGAACTCCTCCCTCAATCGCATCAGGGTCGAAGGTAAGGATCTTCACAAGCTCGTCAACACGAAGGGGTCGAATAGCCACAACCAGGCATTGGAGTAAGCGCTGGACATGAGCTTGGTTTGTTTTATGAACCTCTTTCAGGACGCGCTCGTAGGTTTCGTCCAAGCTGTCGGGTAGTTCGTTTATAAACTGCCGAACCCTCGATCGGAGACAAAGCCTCAACATCTCCAGTTGACAGTAAACCCATCGAAACCTGCATGGTGGACAAGTAAGCGGAAGCGTCGGGAGAATACAAAACACCTTACATGCCATCAGCTTTCTCAGAGAGCATCTCGATCACCAGTCGTTTGTCATCCTCCCGCCATCGTTTCTGATTGGCAACGACGTCGGCCTCAGACCTGATATATTTAGCAATATCTTTCCTGTGTCCAGTTTGGTCGTGAAGGGAGACACGGAGAGACGTCAAAGGTTCAAGACAGATGCGGATGTCGATCTCCGGCCGACTCGTGACGCAGATGTGTAGATTCGAGAGGCCGAGATCAAGAAGGCTTTTGACAAGACCGAAAACCCGGTCTCTGGGAGACCGCACGCCAGAGGTATTGGGACATTCATCAAGGGCATCCAAGATGATGTAAATTGGGTGCTGGGTCATAGCGGAGAGCATATCCTTTAGACACGTGATCAAGACATCATCGCTGGGTTGTTGCGTGCCTTTTCCGTGGGCTGAATAAACACGGGACATTATGTCGCAACAAGGAATTGAGTGTGTAGCAAACTGGAAGAGTAAAGATGGCAGAAGGTTGTGGCGATGCTTCTTGTTGTCATCTCTAAAGTCAAAGTAGAAATATGCCATAGAGGCTCTTCCGCCATGACGCAGTGATAAGATACGCTGGATGATCGCAGAGCTGGTCAAGAACATTAAGCTTCTGTGTAAGGAGAGATTAGATAAATGGCGAACCAGAGGACGCTCTTCCCCGAACCAGCTATGAACGAGGGTCGTCAGGGATAAGTAAACGACAGGTTCCATGAGCGTACGTTTGCCGTGGATCCATAACAGGGAACCGGTCGAGTGCCATTCCTGAAAGATACGGCCTTCTAAAAACCAGGTAGCTGTTGCCTCGTGAAGGTCACGTAACCCGATGTTGTAATTCGTCGACGGGTCAGGCGGAGATAGCCACCCTTTGAGCTTCTGTAGTACCTCCTCCACTATGACCGTGTGTGAGCTCCTACAACATATCGCAACGAGGTCAAAGAGGGTACAAACAATCACGAGTGTCCATTCTTTTTACAATTATCTCAACCACCCCCTTTATTTGCTTCGCGTCTAACCAGAAGATGTTCAAGTTGGGTTGTGCTGCCAGATGACAGAGTTACATACCGTCCTTGAAACTGCTGGTATTTGTCGACACTTGTGCGATCACCGTGAGGAGCTCCCCTTGTTCCAACCTATCAAATATCCGCAAGGCATCCTCGATACTATTCATCCCAGCCAGCTTCTTGATAAATGTTTCTGCTCGAACTTAAGCGAGGTGCAGCTTATCGCAGAAGTTGGACCCACTTGATCGTCTTTCCACCATCTGTCTTGTTGCGATGGCAAGGATTGACAGAACTTCGGCCATAATCTTCGCGAGTACATCCTTCAAAGCAGGAGTCGGTGGGACTTCGGTATATGTCTTCAGGCGTCCAAAAAAGCCTTGGATTCTGTCAAAGAGTTCGATAAGCACCCCGCGGCTTGTCGCAGTATTCTTTGCCGCCTGCCAGAGGCGGTGTGATCACAACCCATGCAGAGGATTGAGCAAAACTCACCACGAGGAGGATACCGATTCCCGAAAAGATGAGTTTGGTAGGAGGGAATATCTAAAGGTTAACGTTAGGGCGAAGACAGGTAACGAGGTGGCCTGCTTACCGAGCCAGCGCCCTCGCCAAGGGTGGCAGAGAGCGCGTTGAGGATATTCACGGTTGGGTTAAGCCATTTGATCAGTCGCTCATCGCTGTTCTGAGATTCGTTCAGTTCGTTAGCTTTCCCTTTAAGTACGGTGAGGATAGCTTCGGGAGAATCGCAGCATTTTATCTCGGCAGCGAGTGGGTGGGAAGTCAGGTCTTTGCCGATCTTCTTCTTATACTCTTGCAGAGCCTTTTCGAATATTGGCTGAAAGTTTGGAGTGGATGAGGAGGACACCTGGAGACTGGACGACATTGTGCTGATTGCGATGAGCTAGACAAGTATGGGACTATGAGTGGTGTGAGATGAAACGAGGAACACGTTTCCCAGCCTGTGCTGTGATGTCCCAAATCGACGGCAATAGACGCACGGGACACATGACGCGTGAAAAGGAACCCGTTCCGAACGTGTGCACGGCCTCGTGTAGGCTACTGTAACTTACGAATGAGCGCCCTTCCAGTCAATGATAACAGACGCGCGAGACACATGACTTGGATGTCATTAAGTCCCGCGCCGCGACCCGTTTACTACGAAAGTGATTGATTCGCCAGTACGTGGCCACGCAGTGGCTACCTAGGTATCCGGCCTTGATGTCCCCCCGCTGACAGTAGTGCTCGAAATAAGCCCTCGATCTGCAATCTGCGAAGCCTGGTCGCGCAGACTCCGATTACTCGATGGCTGCCAAATCAGATCGCGAGCATTTTTTTTTTCTGGCAACTTCCAGGACAAAGAATAAATTTATGATGATGGCAAATGCTGTGGAAGGGTTGTAATTGGGTTGGTAGCCAAAAGAACGAGCGGACAGCCTCCGCCAAGGCCCGCGTCTCCCCGTCACGGTCCTTACACCGTGACCCACATCGATTTAGACCACCACTTCTCGTTTTCCTCGCCCTTCCCCAAACCGATGCACATGACGCAGCGCCCCCTTCTGGCAACGGGTCTAGTTCGCCTCTGGGACTAGGAAATACTTTTGAACTATCTTCTCGGGGCAGCCCGGTCAGTCCGTCCCCCCTCCTGTGTGAGGCTGTGTCTGTGTGTGCCAGTCAAGGTGCCAGTGACAGGTCATTTATATGGCGACCTGCTCACCACCCACACCCATCTACGAAGCACTCGGCCACATGGTCTTCAGTCTTCACTGCCTTCCGGTTGGGTTTGTCCTGCCCGTATGATGTCGGGCTCCTTCGTCCCTTACTCCGCCAATACCAACACTGGTACGTGTATCTGCAGAGGGCCATCGGACACCGATGAGCGGAAAGACGCACAGTCTCCTCGAGGGGCACGTCGGGCGCTGCGCGCGATGCGGCGCCCTCGATGCGCCAATCAGCCATTGCGACACGCGGTTCGCCGACCAGTTGAAGCAAGAGAGTTATCATGGGCCCGGACGGGCAGAATGGAGGTGCACCAAGGCGAGTGAAAGCTTTGGTCTCAATCGTTCATCACACTTTCTTACCATTTCTCCGTTTCTATCCGAGTCGATGATACGGGCAAATTGACACATCCATGAGTCCCAGGGCCTACGGGTACTACAGACCTGGGCCAACCAGGCCCTTGACGAAATTGTGGTCGCCCGCCTCATCCGCCCTTATTGGTAACGAAATGCATTCGCATTTGTCACTGAAATGAAAGCTCTACAGTACAAATGCCGACCCTTACACACGATGAGCGATTCTCCCTCTTATCACACCTTTTTCGTCTGTCCGTTCGGGGCTTGGCCTGGCACGTCAGTCACTGCCGCCAACGCCGCATCCATGTGGAGCGGTTCTGTGTCGCGCCTCCTGTTCTACGTTACCTTGGCCCCAATAAGACGAGGGCCGCCAGTACAGTCAGTATACGACGGCGACATGTCCAGCATGTTTGATGTCCCACGACTCTTTTCCACGATTACAGTACTGGGTGTTACAGCGTGTTTGGTTTTGACATCTGTCAGTTTTGCAACAGGACGGTGACGAGGAAGAAAGACGGAGAAGGAATGATTTGGTCAGGGTCAGCTAGCGACGGAAGAGACGACACGCGTCGCTTGACAATGTGATTTGAATTTAAATTGTTTGAGAGTCTGCATCGCTGCCACGACATCCACGTCCGGGAGCCAAGTTGAAGAATGTTCCGCACGGGGGGTACTGTACAGTGCAGTTGAAAGTACAGTATATCCAAATCTCGTTTTACTTGGAGAAGTAACGTGTAAAGCAATGAATTTCAGGGCCAATTCGTTGCCATGGCACATGAGCCAAAGCCTGGACCTCGATTCTTCGTCCTCTCCTATCTCTCATCCTGCTATCAGCTATCACCCGCCAGCCTCCATTACCTTTCTTCGTCCTCGTATGTGATGCGTGGTCCTCCTTGCGTCACCCCGCTTTCCTCTGCCCTTACCCATTTGCCTAGGCGGATGAGCCACGAGCCTGCCCTCCCTGCTATGTCCTTCCTCCGGTCTCCCTCCTTGTGTGGGGCAGTCTTCGCTGTCACCACGCTTTTCGCCACCTAACCCTCCCTGCCGTTCCCGATCATCCGCCCAACAGCCTGTCGCTATCTCCCTTGTCCTGGCCACTGTGACCGCTCCTCCCACTCGCCATTGTTTCTTACGCCCTGCGCCCTCGTCGTGCAGCGTGCCGCCCACCATCCCACCCCCTCCTAGTCGTCATGTGAGAAGCGATCGTTGTCTTCTCTTGTCATCTCACCACGTCTGCCGTCTTTCCGCCCTCCTTTCTCACTACCTTATGGATTGCCCCCCTCTCCCTACGGCGTCCCTCCTTCCTCTCCTTCCACTTTCCCTCTCGGCGCACTCTCCCCCCTTTTGCTAGCATCTCCGCACCCTGTCCGCCGTATCACCGACCGCCCCTCACTGCCTTTACAATCGCTCCCTTCTCCCTACCCTCACGTATTTACCCTCTTCCTGCCATCCCACAACTCTCGGCGTCCTGTTGCCGCTCCTCCCACCCCCTCGGCGCCTTCCTCCTCTCCTCCGTCCCGCTCTCTTGGCACCTGAGGTGCAACTCCGCATCCTTTCCTCACCCTTATCTGAATTGGGCCGAACTCTGCCAGCCCTCTGCCCATCACCTAGTTACTCCACCAGCCATCTGCTTACTCGCCCTGCTATCCCCTCACCGTGTCCACCCTCATCCCGCCCTATATCACCCTCTGTCGCCATCTCCCTGTCCTGCATGCCCGCTACCTCCTTATCGTTTCGCCCTCACCACCCTGCTACCATCTTCTTCTGCCCCCTCAGCTTACCTCTGGGACGTACAACGGAAGCGAGGGCTTTTAACGACAACTTGACTATGGCTTCCGAGTTCTCATCTTCTGGGTCTTGGTCTTGCCCGGTCTATTGTTGTTCGCACCCAGCTCTGAACAATTTGACGTGCGTCGTATTTTCTCTTCTCTGCTTCCCCATTTCCGCTCCCGTTCCCTTTCGTTCGCTGCCCTGGATGGTCGGACATACGAACAACGCTCGACCAATGCTCGCGCTCATCCGTACAGCACGCATCTCCCTCCCAGGGAACGTGTTATCAAGTTCTGGAACATCTGGTCCCTCTTGTTACGTCGCAAGTTACGTCGTAGCCGGTAATTGTATGGCTCCTGATAATCTTATTAATGGACCGTGCGCTGAGGAAGCCGATATGAGGAGTGTTGTTGATGCGATGCGAGAAGCGACCTAAGCTGACGCACTTGAGAGAAGCAGGGATGAAATACCAGTTAGTCTTAAGTACGTGATATGCAGGTCCAACTTTAGTGAAAAAAAGCAATTGAACGCGAGTGACTCCGAGACGAATGTGCGCGTCTCATTTTGGTCTGTAACACAGCACTTGCCCTCACGCTGTCATGCAAGTAGACTCGGATACAAAGACTCTTGCAAAAAACTAAGACTAAAAGTCAGCGCAGACAACGGGTGGTACATTAGAAAAATATCAGGAAACCTGAGTAATACATGCGAGCCACACGTAAGAAATAGATAGAACGGCGATCAAGTCGTATGGGAAGTGAATGGACAAGAGCTTCAGTGACATGTGCCCAACACGCGTCCCGCTAGGATTTTCAGATTGGCGCTGCAGACGCTTCCCTTGGGGATAGTACTAATTCTAGATCCCGGCGCCATAAGTCGAGTGGTTCGAAAACACCTCACTGCTGCAATCACTGAGGGGATCATGATATTGTGCTCTATTATGATCACAAAGGTTACAGGTTTACACATAACACCAACAGAACATTTGAATTGATGCTGACCCGATACTAGCAACCGTAGAGTAGGCCCATCAGTGCTACGGCTTGCGCCCGCCATCGCCGGATAGACTCGGAGTTGTTTGAAGACAGTTGTTTCAAGCCTTTCCTAATTTCTATTTCCATTTTTTTTGAATCGGTCGTGGCTCCCCTTATAATCTCCTGTAGGAGCTGGAATGGAATCTTGCTCTCTTTGTTCTCCACATTTATATCTGCGCCATGCTTGAGAAGAATCCAAACCACTTCGAGGGACACAAGGCGCGATGCCAGGTGTAAGGGGGTTTCGCGATTGTTGTCGGGCATGTTTACATCAGCACCACGCTCGATTAATAGCTGTGGAACGCTGAAAAGATCTTCGTCAGACCACCAGTCGTATTCCAACACACAATGCAATGGGGTCCGGCCCTGCTTGTCCTCCGCGTTGACATACGCCCCATTGTCGAGGAGCATCTGTGCCACTTCGAGATTCTTCATGTGCGATGCATTATGCAACGGAGTTGAGCCTTCCGCATTTCGGGAATTCACGTCCGCCAGAGCGCCATACTCCAGTAACAGCCGAACAAGATCGAGACAATCGGCTTTGCTATTGAAAGACGCGGTGTAAGTTCTTGATGAAACCTATCAATGTTCCGAGAATCAATACCACTCTACGTTGAAGTAGTATCTGAGCTACCCTTAAGTAGAAAACACGCACACCATCATACCGACTTGCCGCCAGATGTAGTGGAGTCGAGAGGTCCGTCTGCCGGGCATTTACGTCTGCGCCATTTTCAAGGAGAACCCGTACCGCGCCCACCACCAAATAGCTGGACCATGTAACCACTTCGTGCAATGGAGTCCGTCCATCCCTTCGTGGACCGTCAACATTCGCGCCGTGTTGAAGTAGGAGTTCTGCGATCCGAATATGCCCTTCGCAAAGTGCGGCAGCTATCGGAAGGCCGTGGCTGCCGCCAATAGTGTTTACGTGCTGTGGGTGCTTCCTGACGAGGTGTTCAACGAGGTCGTAAAATCCACAGAGCGCAGAATAGTATAAAGGGTTCGGGATTTCACTTGCTGGGCGTGGTCCCAGAGATACTGGGTTCCAAGCTGGGTTCTCTAAGTCATATATCTGGACCCACGCTGCAAAATGTGGCTTATCCGGGTCGAACAGTGTCTTCATTTTGTCCATGACGCGCGACGATACGCTCCCGACCTGCGCGTGAGAAAACCAGTGTTTGGCAGCATACTCAGCGAGGGGAATGTTATTAGCATTCGGGCTGTCAGCGCGATTGTCCAAGCGGAGTAGAACGCCAAGGAATGCCCTGGCAAGGGCCGTGTGCGCATCGTCAGGGAGAATGTGATAACGCGAGATATCTTCACTTGAGGCGGAAAGTCGGTCCGATGTGAGGAATTCCTTGACCGAAAAATGCGAAAATTGGACCACTCGCGAACCGTGGCTGTCAACGATGGTAATCAAGCTCGGACATGCGGAGAGCAACTCTTGTTCTTGATCCTCCGACCGCGAATCCGCATCCAACGTCGAGACTTCTCCCTCAATCGCATCAACGTCAATAGTAAGGACCATTACGACCTCGTCAACAAGAAGGGATCGACGTGCCACGGTCAGGAATTGAAGCAAACGCTGGACATGGCTTCGGTTCGTTTTGTGGATCCCCTTCAGCACCCGCTCGTAGGTCTCGTCCAAGCTGTCAGGTAGTTCATTCACAAACTGCCGAACCCTCGATCGGAGACAAAGCCTCAGCATTTCCAGCTGACAGTAAACCCATCGGAACCTGCGTGATAGTGAGAGGAAGCGTTATGGAGAGTAAAAAAAAACACCTTACATGCCATCAGCTTTCTTAGAGAGTGTCTTGATCACCAGCTGTTTGTCGTCCTCCCGCCATTTGTTGTCATTGGCAACGACACCGACCTCGGAGTTGATATATTTGGCGATGTCCTCCCTGTGTCCAGTTTGGTCATGAAGGGAGACGCGGCGAGACATCAAAGGCTCGAGACGGATGCGGATGTCAATCTCCGGCCTACTGGTGACGCATATGTGCAGATTCGGGAGGTGGAGATTAATAAGGTGCTTCATAAGGCTGAGAACGCGTTCTCGGGGAGATCGCACGCCAGAGGTGTTGAGACATTCATCAAGGGCATCCACGATGATATAAATCGGGTGTTGGGTCACAGTCGAAAGCATGCTGGCTAGACAATTGGTCAGGACTTCATCACTGGGTTTTTGCATGCCTTTCCCATGTGTTGAATAAATACGGGAAATTATGTCGCAACAGGGAATCGACTGCGCAGCAAACTGGATGAGCAAGGAAGGAAGTAGGTCGTGGAGATGCTTCTTATTGTCGTCTCGAAAATCAAAATAGAAGTACGCCACAGAGGCTCTTCCGTCATCGCACAGTGATACGAGTCGCTGGATGATCGCAGAGCTGGTAAAGAACATTGAGCTGCCGTAGATCGAGAGATGATAGAAATGGCGAACCAGAGGATGCTCTTCCCAGAACCGGCTACGAATTTTGAGCCATGAGCCACTGGCATCTGGGACAAGTAGACGCTAAATTCTACCCACGTACGTTTTCCATGAATCCATAACAAGGAACCCATCGAATACCATTCCTGGAAGATACGGCCTTCTAAAAACCAGGTGGCTGTCTCCTTGTGAAGGTCACGTAACCCGATGTTGTAATTCGTCGACGGGTCAGGCGGAGATAGCCACCTTTTCAGCTTCTGTAGTACCTCGTCCACTATGACCGCCTGTGAGCCCCGACGACATATCGCAACGAAGTCAAGAAGGTACGAACAATCACGAGCGTCCATTTTGTCTGCGATCTCTTTAACCATCGCTTTTGTTTCTCTGGCGTCAGCTTTTGTTTCCTTTGCATCTAACCGGAAGATGTTCAATATGAATTGTGCGCCAGCGAAGGAGTTACGTACCGTCCTTTAGAACACTGGTATCACTTGTCACTTGTGCGATCCCCGTTAGAAGCTCCCGCCGTTCTAATTCATCAAATCTCTGCAAGGCATCCTCGAGATCGTTCATCCGCGCCACCTTCTTAAAAAATGTT
Organism: Lactarius sanguifluus; assembly: GCA_021527775.1. Classification (NCBI taxonomy): domain Eukaryota; kingdom Fungi; phylum Basidiomycota; class Agaricomycetes; order Russulales; family Russulaceae; genus Lactarius; species Lactarius sanguifluus. Next base: position 369,938 of record JAKEYF010000033.1, on the reverse strand, counting down.
TCTGATCGAATTTTAGCGAGGAGCAGCTTATCGGAGAAGATGCACGCACTTATTCGCCTCTCCTCTATTCCCTTTGTCGCAATACCAAGGATCGACAAAACTTCGGCCATAATCTTCGCGAGCTCGTCCGTCACCGCAGGACTTGGTGGGACTTTGGTATAGATCCTGAGGCGTTCAAAGAAGCTCTCAATTCTGTCGAAGAGTTTGACTAGCATATCGCGGCTTGCCACAGTGCTCTTTGCCGCCTACCAAAATTGAAGTTCTCGCCACTCATACAGAGAATTGGGAAAGAAAGCTCACTACTAGGAGAATGCCGATCCCAGAAAGTATGATTTTGGTAGGGGGGAACACCTGAAAGTCAACGTGAGGGAAAAGACAGGTAGTGAGCCTGGCTCCTGTGACCTACCAACCCAGCGCCCTCGCCAAGGGTGGCAGAGAGCACATTGATGATATTCACGGTTGGGTTGAGCCACTTAGTGAGTCGCTCATCGCTGCTCCGAGATTGATTCAGTTCATCGGCTTTCCCTTCAAGTACAGTGAGGATAGCTTCGGGAGAATCGCAGCCTTGTATCTCGGCGGCGAGTGGATGGGCAGTGAGGTCTTCGCCGGTCCTCTTCTTATACTCTCTTAGGGCCTTTTCGAAGATTGGTCGAAAGTTTGGGGTGGATGAGGAAGATTCCAGGATACTGGAGGACATTGTGCCGATTGCAAGGAGTTAGACAAGGGTATGGATGGTGAGGCCTGTGAGGGGAGACGAGGAACAGGTTCCCCGGCCTGTGAATATGTGAACCGTGACATGTGCGGCACAGCTTCGTGCCTGTGATGAGAAAAAAAGCCCTCAAGCGTCGGTGATAACTTGATAATTTATCGACGATAGACGCATAGCACACATGACATTCTCTGTTGAGACAAACTGGCACGCCGGTCAATGGGGCTCCATGGGGCCTCCCGGATTGGACCGTAAATTGGACACCTCTGGCACGTGCACGCGTGTACAGTCAGTGCGCCGCGCTCTTCCGAGTCACCATCATTGCACGCGAGACGCGAGAGCAACAGTCGCCTTCATCATCTCTCTTTGCCGACATATCCTCGCCCTGCCCGCCGTCCCGCCACCCTCCCCTCTCACTGCCTTCACAATCGCTCCCTTCCCTCTTGCCCACTCCCGCTGTCTCCCTTACGCTGTCCTCCTCTTCGTTACCCCCATACCTTTGCCTTCTATTTCCTGCCGACTCACAACTCTCGGCATCATCTTGCCGCCCCTCTTCCTCTCCGTCCCCCATCCCGACACCACACCCTCCTTCCTTGTCGTCGCATCTAAGAGCGACATTCGCATACGTCCTCTCTTTGCCGGTGTGTCCTTCCTCACCTTGCCTACCTTCTGCCGAACTCTACTAGCACTCTGCCCATCCCTTTGGTTACTCCGTCCCCGTTTCCTCCTCTGCGCTGCCATCTCCTCATACTGTTCGCTCGCCCTCTATACAATCACCCAGCCCTCTATCTTCGTCATCGTGTCCCCTGCTCAGGCACCATCTCTCGTTCTGCGTGCCCGCTATACGCGCTGCCCGCCACCTCCTTGCAGTCTCGGCCATCGCACCTTCCTCTCCTCCCCCTCAGCTTGCCTCTGGGAAGTTCCACGGAGGCAAGGGTTTTTAACGATAACTTAATCTTGGCTTCCGAGTCACCATCTTTCCGGTCGTTGGTCCTGCCCTCAGCCTATTGTTGCTCGCGTTCAGTTCTGAAAAACAATTTGAAGTGCATCGCGATCTTTCTCCTCCACCCCTCATTTCCGTTCCCGTTTCCTTCCATTCGTTGACCCGGGGAGGCGTATTATCAATTCAAACTCTGAACCATGTGATTCTTCTTGTTTCATCATTAGTCGACAATTATAACTTTATTAATGGGCTTTGGTGCCAGGTTATTCGCGGCGATGTGCGCTGAGGAAGCAGATATGAGGGGTAGCATAAATCAGCCATGAGACTAGTTGGAAGGCGATGTGGGGCCTGTGAGCCGCGACCTAAGCTGACGCGCTCGTGCATTGTGAGAAAAAACGGGACGATGTAAGGGAAATGCCAGTCATATTGAGGTACGTAGTACATGCAGGTCTAATTTGAACCAAGACAGGTGAAAATAGTAAAAACCAACGGAACTTTTTCGGCGCAAACTACGGGTCATGTTTGCTGTCAGTCGAGCGATTCGAGAAAAACAATAACCGCTTCAATCCATTTGAGGTGACATAGTGGGTTAACACATTAAAACTGGAAGAACTGTTGCAACGGCGCAGGAGATGGGCGATCTGGCACACCAGACGTTGTCAGAAACGACTGGGGAGCCAGGTGCGCATAAGGCGTCTTAAATACATCCTAAGGACTGTAGTAAAGACTGTACTAGGTACATGTAAAAGAATATGCGGTAACCCCGCAGTCCGTTAGAAACGAGCGTGAATAACGTCTCAACTAAAGATCGAGGGGATTGTCCCTGATCACAGCTCCTAATGATCGTGTATGAGCCTACGCTCGCATCTCATCTCATCCGCGTACCCGCACACGCAGGCCATGCCCGACGCCGAGGTAACTCGCGCGTGGACGCTCACAGTTCAACAAGAACATTTGCAACGATGCTGACCTGTTACTAGTAACCGTAGAGAAGACCCATCAATGCCACGCCTTGTGCTCGTGCTCGCCATTCTGGCACCTCAGCTTGCGGGAAAAAGTATTTCAACGGCGGTCGGTCCATTTCTTTCCTCATGCTCTCCTGTACGAGCTGGAATGGGATCTTTCCCTCGTTGTTCTCCGCATTTAGATCTGCGCCATGTTCGAGAAGGATCCAAACCACTTCGAGCGACATGAGGCGCGATGCTAGGTGTAATGGGGTTTCGCCGTGGTCCTTTTCTCGTGCGTTCACCTCAGCGCCGCGCTCCATTAAAAGCTGTGCCGCCTCTACAACACCGAAACCAAATTTGTCAGAGTAAGCCTCAGGGTCCAACACTCGATGCAAGGGGGTCCGGCCCCGGTTGTCCGCCGCGTTGACATTCGCACCACGGTCGAGGAGCATCCGCACCAACTCGAGTTCTGGAATGTAAGAGGCCAAGTGTAGTGGCGTTTCGTCGTCCTCGTCGCGTGCATTCACGTCCGCACCACGCTCCATTAATAGCTGCGCAACAGCAGAATGATCTTTGTCGGACTTATACTTGTCTTCCAACGCTCGGTGCAATGGGGTCCGGCCCCGGTTGTCTTCCGCGTTGACATTTGCGCCGCGGTCGACGAGCATCCGCACCAACTCGAGTTCCGGGAAGTAAGATGCCAAGAGTAACGGGGTTTCGCCGTCCTTGTCTCGTGCATTCACGTCCGCACCACGCCCCGCCAATAGCTGTGCAACGCCGAAATGATCTTCGTCAGAGTTATACCTGTCTTCCAACGCTTGGTGCAATGGAGTTCGGCCCTGGTTGTCCTCTGCGTTGACATCCGCGCCGTGGTCGAGAAGGATCTGCACCAAGTTAAGTTCTGGAAAGTAAGATGCCAAATGTAATGGGGTTTCGTCGTCCTCATCTCGTGCGTTCACGTCCGCACCACGTTCTACGAATAGTTGTACGACCGCGAAACGATCTTCGTCAGAGTAATCTTCGGCTTCCAACACTCGATGCAATGGGGTCCGGCTCCAGTTTCCCTCCGCGTTGACATTTGCACCGTGATCGAGGAGCGTCCGCACCAACTTGAGTTCCGGAAAGTAAGATGCCAAATGTAATGGGGTTTCGTCGTCCTCGTCTGGTGCATTCACGTCCGCGCCGTGCTTCATTAATAGATGTGCAACACCGAAACGATCTTCGTCAGAACAGTCCTCGGCTTCCAACACTTGGTGCAATGGGATCTGGCCCCGACTGTCCTCCGCGTTGACACTCGCGCCATAGTCGAGAAGGATCTGCACCAACTTGGGTTCTGGAAAATAAGACGCCAGATGTAATGGGGTTTCGTCGTCGTCGTTTCGTGCATTCACATCTGCGCCGTTCTCTAGCAACAGTTGAACGAGTTTGGCGCGATTGCCTTCGCCCCTTGGAAATGTCGGTTTTGGTACCATGTGTAGCGGAGTCTCGCCATCAGCGTTCCGGGAATTAGCGTCCGCTCCTCGCTGAAGTAGCATCTGAGCTACCTCAAAATGCCCCTGAGCTGCCGCCAGATGTAGCGGAGTTGAGAGGTCCATCTCGCGCGCATTTATATCCGCGCCGTGTTTGAGCAGAAACTGCACCGCGCCGACCGCCAGATTGCTGGGTGCTTGAATTGCCGTGTGCAGCAGAGTCCGTCCTCCCGTTCCTTGAGCGCCGACGTTCGCGCCGTGCCGAAATAGCAGTTCTGCGATCCGGACATGTCCGCCGTGCAATGCCGCGACCAGCGGATAGTCGTGTTTGCCGCCGATAGCGTTTACGTGCTGTGAGTGTTTCTTGACGAGGTGCTCAACGAGGTCAAAAAACCCACAAAGCGCGGAGTAGTATAAGGGTGTCGCGGTATCCCAGCGCGAGTACCGAGATGATGATGGCTCGTCTATATTGAATATCCGGAGCCACGCTGCAAAATGTGGCTTGTCCGAGTCAAAGAGTGTCTTCATTTCATCCAGAACGCGTGACGATACGTTCCCGACCTGTGCATGAGAAACCCAGTGTCCGGCAGCATATTTGGCGAGAGGAACGTTACTGACGCTCCATCTGTTGGCGCGATCGTCCAAACGGAGTAGAGCTCCAAGAGAAGCCTGGGCGAGGGTTGTGTGCGCAGCGTCGGGGATAATGCGATAATGTGAGATATCTTCGCTCGAGGTGGCGAGGCGATCTGATGTGAGGAACTCTTTGACCGAAAAATGAGAAAATTGGACCACTCGTGAACGGTCGCTGTCGGCAATGGAAATCAAACTCGGACACGCAGAAAGTATTTCTTGTTCTTGATCCATCGACTGCCAGTCGTCGGCTGATGTCGGGACTTCTTCGTCAATCGCATCGAGGTCGAAGGTAAGGATCTCCGTAAGTTCGTCAATGCGAAGGGGTCGATTGGCCACTGCGAGGCATTGGAGCAAGCGTTGGGCATAACCTCGGTTGGTTTTATGAATCCCCTTCAGTACGCGCTCATAGGTCTCATCCAAGCTGTCCGGTAGTTCGTTCACAAAGTGTCGAACTCTCGACCGGAGACAGAGCCTCAGCATCTCCAGCTGACAGAAGACCCATCGGAACCTGTATAACGAATATTGAGAAGAAGCGTCGGGGAGACAGAAACACCTTACATGCCATCAGCTTTCTCGGAGAGTGTTGCGATGATGATTTCCTTGTCGTCCTCCCGCCATCGTTTGTCCTTGGCAATAATATCGACTTCAGAGCTGATATATTTGGCAATATCTTCTTTGTGTCCAGTTTGGTCGTGAAGGGAGACACGGAGAGGTGTCAAGGGCTCGAGACGGACGCGGATGTCTATCTCTGGCCGACTCGTGACGCATATGTGTAGATTCTGGAGGCGAAGATCGACAAGGCGTTTGATAAAGCTGAGAACGCGTTCTCGGGGAGATCGCACGCCAGAAGTATCAGGACATTCATCAAGAGCGTCCACGATGATGTAAATTGGGTGTTGGGTCGAAACGGTGAGCATGTTCGTTAGACAATTGGTCAAGACTTCGTCGCTGGGTGGTTGCGTGCCTTTCCCGTGGGCTGAATAAACACGGGAAATTATGTTGCCACAAGGAATCCAGTGCTCAGCCAACTGGACGAGTAAGGAAGGCAAGAGGTTGTGGCGATGTTTCTTATTGTCATCTCTAAAATCAAAATAGAAATATGCCACAGAGGCTCTCCCATCATCGCACAGTGATATGATACGTTGGATAATCGTAGAGCTGGCCGAGAACGTTAAGTACGATGAAAAGAGAGTACAGAAATGGCGAACCAGAGGATGCTCTTTCCTGAACCGGCTTTGAATGGCGGGAGCGGTCAGGGAGAAGTAAACGCCAGGTTTCCATGAACGTACGTTTGCCATGGATCCATAACAAGGAACCAGTCGAATGCCATTCCTGAAAGATACGGCCTTCTAAAAACCAGGTTGCTGTTTCCTCGTGGAGGTCACGTAACCCGACAGCGTAATTCGTCGACGGGTCAGGCGGAGATAGCCACCCTTTGAGGTTCTGTAGCATCTCCTTCCCTATGACAATGTGTGAGTCCCTATAGGGTGTCGTGACGAAGTTCAGAGAGTACAAACAATCGCGGGCATCGATTTTGTCCGCGATCTCATTCACCATCGCTTTTGTTTCCTTCGCGTCTAACCAGAAGATGTCAAGATGAATTGTAGCAAGTGAGAGAGTTACGCACCGTCCTTTAAAATGCTGGTATCGCTTGTCACTTGTGCAATCCCCGTTAGAAGCTCTCGCTGTTCCAGTTCACCGAATCTTAGTAAGGCATCCTCGAGATCGTTCATTCCCGCTACTTTCTTAAGAAATATTTCTGGTTGGGAGTTAAGCGAGGAGAAGCTCATCGCAGAAGATGCACCCACTTGTTCGGCTATCCTTTATCCCCTTTGTCGCAATACCAAGGATTGACAGAACTTCGGCCATAATCTTTGCAAGTTCGCCCACCACCGCAGGACTCGGCGAGACATTGGTATAGATTTTGAGGCGTTCAAAAAAGCTCTCGATCCTGCCGAATAGTTTGACTAGCAAATCGCGGTTCGCCGCAGTGCTCTTTGCCGCCTGCCAGAGAAGATGTCCCGCGACCGATGCAGGGAATCGGGAAAGAAAACTCACTACAAGGAGAACACCTATTCCAGAAAAAATGATTTTTGTGGGGGGGAATACCTGAAAGTCAACGTGTCAGGGTAAAGACAGGTAGCGAGACAGCTTGCTTACCGAGCCAACGCCCTCACCAAGGGTGGCAGAGAGTGCATTGAGGATATTCACGGTTGGGTTAAGCCACTTGGTCAGTCGCTCATCGCTGCTCCGAGATTGATTCAGTTCATTAGCCTTCCCTTCAAGCACGGCAAGGATAGCTTCGGGAGAATGGCTGCCTTTTATCTCAGCAGCAAGTGGATGGGTAGTGAGGTCTCTGCCGGTCTTCTTCTTATACTCTTCTAGGGCCTTTTCGAATATGGGCCGAAAGTTTGGAGTGTACGAGGAAGACGCATGGAGACCGGAGGACATTTAAAGGTAGACCGGTGACCGTCTGTATATGAAGGTAAACCTGCGATATCATATATAGGCTGGTTCACGAGCCTAATTTCGAGGAGCCTAGCCGGACGAGTCACGTGTGACACGTGACATGTTACAGAAGAGGGTGAGCTCCCGCGGATGGTGTTTGGATTGTTTCCAAGACGGTGGGGCTTGTGATAAGAGAACAATGCTCTTAGAATAAGTTATAAGTAATGTACTTGGTATAGGTTAACCAAACACTGGCAAATCTACACTTCCTGTCTCGTTAACGATGAAGCGTTCGTGTTGGATAACTCCGCCGGGCTCATCGCCATCAAAGCAGGCTGGGCAAGAGCATCCTTCCCACCTGGATGAAGTTCGGTCGCCCTCCCATTCACTCACAGTTTCCGAGGAGACCATCAAGTCTTTGCGTTCTGCTCTCCAAAACTTCCAAAACGTATCTGTATCCTCACCTGACTGGAAAGAAGAAATCTATTTCACCGTTCAGGAGCGATTGAGACAAACTGTGCCCAAGGGATCAGAGGGCAAGTGGGTTCCTAAAGCTAGGTTCCTCAAGAACCTTCAGGACCAAGAACATGATTTTTTTGCGGTCTTCGAAAGGGCAAGAGCTGATGATGCAAGTCTGGAAGAATCATGGGCTCTAGCGACTCATGGCGAGTACTTTTTCTGCCTTACAAACAAACCGCCATAACTAGCTTTCAGATGCATTTTGGGCTGTCTCACCCTCCGTGTCTGTGTCTCAACGTAAGGCCCCAAACCTGGCTATTCCCAGAACCTGTCTGATGGCACGCACCCCAAGCTGTACTGAGTAGAACTAGCCGAGAGTCGCAGGAGAAGGGTGAGTCCGATCCATTTAGCATGGTAGTGGTGCTCGTTAATGGTACGCTTAGCTGTTGAGCTCTCTTGGAGCGCAGAATTTATCGGACATCTTCCACTGGTGGCCCTTGAAACGCACGTTCGTGACCAAATGAAGTTGGTAGAAACGTATGCCCGTTACTGTGCTATTGTTCAGTCATCTGGAATGGGAAAGTCTCGCTTGTTGGACGAGTTCTCAAAGAAGCACTTCATGATCCCAATTAATTTGCGCCCAGAAGATGCCCGAGGTGTGTCACATCCATTTCCCTTTCGCGTTTTGTCAAACCTGTCTGTTAGGTTTCCCCCCTGCCGATGATGCAGTTCGCGATTTCCTCACTTGTGTCAGCAAGAAAAACAAGACTATGCATGTGCTGTCCCTCTCCCGAGCAAATCATTTCCTCCATGCGTTATTTCTCACCGCCGCTGGGGTCGTTTCCAACTTCCACGTTTCGAGCAGAGCTGAGCGGATACAATATTTCCGGGTGTTCATGTCAGAAGGTCAGAGTATGAGCTCCTCCGGGCCCAAGCAGTCTCAATTTTACATGGATGTTATTGCCGAGGCAACTAAGGTACGCCGTACCGTTCTGAAGTTCCTCTACTTCTTTCTGAAATGCCAGCTTCTGAAGGGTTTGGCTGGTGCTGACCCGAGCAACGCAGATTTGAAAGCTGCACTTGAGGAACTCCGAAAATGCATCAATGACGGGGACTCTGTGAAGACGGATGAAGGACTCCCGGAAATTTTTGTTGCGTTCGACGAAGCCCATCTGTTAACAATACCCTTCGACGAAAGTGATCGGTCAAATTTTGTTGAGCTCCGGCGGGCACTTCAGACGTTTTCGACAGCACCGTTGTTTACGTTTTTCCTTTCTACCACCTGGAAGGTCTCGCAATTTACCCCACCTCGTGGTTACGACGACTCGAATTGCATGAACGATGGCAGACTTAAAATCCCTCGTCCGTTCATTTACTTGGGCTTTGACCAGCTCATGATCGGTCGCAAAATTTTGGACACGTACAGAACCCTCTAGGACGTCACTTCGTTAGATTGTATAGCCCACATGGGAAGGCCTTTGTGAGTGGTATCGTGCTACGTCTTGTCGGATTTTCTCATATTTTGTCAGGTGGGGTACATGTTACGATTTCGGCGACGATCAAGTACGTGATGGACTAATCCACTTCGCGATACAGAAGTTGCTCTGCAGATTGCCAACGCCGGGTGAGACCCTCTCAAAGGCCCAGAAGTGTGCTATCTTGTCACAACGGTTGGCACTGGATATCAACAGCACGTCGCATGTCACAGCTCCCCTCGACTATCAGGAAGCGGAAAAGTTACAAAACCAAATATCCAATCACATGCGCATATGTGAGGCGATCGGGGAGGAGATGGGAACTATACGCGGTGCTGCCGCATCCGAATCTCTCCTTTCGGAGGCAGCTTCCTGTATCATGAGAGGCGGCTACAGCTTCAGCCTACCTGACGCTCTCATTGAGGTTCTTAGCGGGTTTTGCATCAATCCCGATGATCGTGCGGAATTGTTGGTCGCTGCTTTCTTCACACGCGCTCGTGATATAGCGGTCCTCGGGAAAACCCTTCCTCCAGGAGGGTTATCTTTTTGTTTTTCGGTCACCGATCTACTCTCGTCCCTCTTTTGCGAATCAGCTTACGAAGTTGTCTCGAAGGCCGTCCCATCGCTCTGTCACGAAGAGACTACACAACCAACGCTTGGGGAGGTTTTTGATGACGCAATGATGCACTTCAATCACTTTATCAAGCCGCAGGAACAAAGGCTCTTCGCCCGGCCTTATCTTCTCGCGTTCATGTCACGTGGCGCGGCCGCTTTGCGTGCTAACTGTCAGCCAGGTGTCGACGCTGTCTACCCGTATTTGTACGGTGGCACTGACCTCGACGTCAAGAAAATCGGTTTCATTATGGTCCAGGTGAAGAAGAACGAGTCAAGCAGTGAAGAAGCTCAGGCCAAGATCTTCTGGAAAATGGATCCCTTTGATTGTGGCCTGGTTACCGGACCTGATTTCTATTTTCCTATCCCAATCATCCGCATCGTCTTCGCTCTCAGTGGCAAGGAAAACAAGGATTCGGGAGTCACCCGGAAGACGTATACATCACCATCCGATGGTACCTTGTCCATTGATAGAGGTGGACGGCCGCGCTTCACATCATACGACTTCTGGTGCTCCGGAATCTATCCAAACATTTTTCAGGCTGTTGAAGAAGCACCCGAGAGGTGGAGGGCATTATCGGACGACGTGGATCCATGGAGGACATTTTATAATGGTGCACGGTTTCCTGAAGTCCTACGCTCACAGTTTCCGGCTTGTGGGAGTAGCGAAGCCCACTTTAGCTCTTGGTATGCAGATATCTAACTTAGTATTACGACTTTATGAACATCACGGGACTTTGAACCAAGCTTTGAACGCTGTTTCTAATATCTTTTTTTACGTTCCTTGCCTACCACGACTCCCCTTTGTTTTGACAGAGCACACTCTTAGAGCCCGTCCGGTGCACAATCTATCGGGCCCGGCATCAGCCAAATGAAAAGATATGTTTTTTATTTGTTGGTCCCCGCAACATGACCGTTCGGTGCAGTTGGTCGCACCTGACCGTAGCAAAGTTAAGCACACAGTTTGAAGAACAGTCTATCTCCCTCGAACGATGGGAGAAAGACGGTCGAGTATATATCGGCGTTGACGGGAAACCTGTCGCATCAGATACTCAGAGCGTTAAGCCCGTCAGAGAACGGAGGCCGAGAACTTGCCGCAGACACGAGCATCGTGTGTATTCATGGTGGCCAAAATAGATACACATTGGATATCGTCCAAGGATTCTCTGTGGACGACGCGAGTCCAAAATAGGACTACGTGTAATACCGTATGCGATAAAGACACAGACGTATACTGCCCCACATATTATCGGATGGGGCGAGTGCGAGGTGATGTCCATTTACGGGCACCAATATTATATCTTCTTAATCATTGACAACGCTACGCAGTTTACAAAAGTCAACTTCCTAGAATGAAAATAGGAAGCTGTGGACAAATTTCATGATAAAGTCAACGGCAACGGTCTGGAATGGCAAGGAATGTTCCGGTGTGATAGGGATCATTGCGGGTTTCAGAGGCCTTGTGTTAATCTTGTTGGCCTGACATGCGCCGCATCCTTTGACATATTGCTCCATGTCTTGTTTCATATTTGGCCACCAGAAATCTTGTTTTGCCAGTTGGTACGTGTTTGAAAGTCCTGGGTGTCCGGCTGACGGGGTGTCATGGTAAAAGTGAATTACCCCCCTCTTAAGATCGTTGTCTCCGGCAACAACAATCCAGTCTCAGTCTTGCCCTAATGGGTCTTGCATCAGCAAACCCTGGGCCACCCCAGAAATTCCTGTAGTGATGGTAGAGACTGTAGATGTCATAGATGTCACAGTTATTTGGTAGTAGATTGGTAGAGACTTGGTAGAGACTTGGTAGCAAACCTTTAGACATGGTAGAGACTGTAGATGCTGTAGATACCATAGTTATTTGGTAGTAGACTGGTAGAGACTTGGCAGTGTGACTAGAAATTAAGCTAGAAATCTGGTAGACATGGTAGAGACTATATGTGTTGCAGACATCATTTTTGTGACATGGCGATCTTTGTGGCGTTAGACGGCGTCTAGGAAGCTGGCAAACACGACCACGCGTGTACTCAGTCACAAGAGAAAAGACTGAGTTCGGGTGGTAATCTACCTGGCAAACACGACCACGCGTGTACTACGAGTCCGTTAGCGTTACAATAATAAGTCGGGATAAAAAGTAGCCCACCTCAGTCACAAGAGAAAAGACTGAGGCGCATACACGGTAGACTACGGCCTTAAAAGTAAAAGTGGTACTGTACAGTTAATTAAGCCCCTCGGGGCACACATCGGGAAACTGTCTGTCCGAAACGAAATTACCGTACTGCTGATCACGGTCCGCGCTACCGGCGGTTGACTCGTCCAACAATCATAGCCACTCAAGATTGGTAGTTGATTGGGACACCTGGTAGCAAACCTGTAGATGTGGTAGATATTGTAGATATAGTAGATGTCAGTAGTAGTTGCAGACTTGTAGCTGTTGTAGTCATGGTAGTGGTGGTAGATGTGGTAGTGGTGGTATATGTGGTAGTGGTCAAGGTAGTGGTGGTAGATATGGTAGCTGTTGTAGTTACAGTAGACTGTGGTAGACTGCAGGTAGAGTTGTAGGCTGCATGTAGACTGTGGCAGTGCTGCAGCAGTGCTATGCAGAACATAAATCTCTCTACCAGCACTACAGAAACTGTGGGCCACTATGGCCTCTACATAGTGCTGCTGCAGACTTCCACAGACTACTGTAGTGGCCCACAGTTTGTTGATGCCTTTGGCAGGTAGCACAAGTTCAGAAAGTTATACAAGTCCAAATAGTCAAATATCTCTTACCAAATCTATTGGTCATAAGTTATCATAGTCAAGTCACACCAAATCACAGTCACACCATCTATGCATAAAAATAATATATTATTTAAAACAAATACATGATATTAGTACTACTGTAGGGAGGTGGAAGTGCCATAGATGGTGTGGATGGGAGGCGCGGATGGGGTCGGGGTCGTGACGGGTCGGCGGGGTGTTGCATGCCGCATTGGGGTGACGTGGCAGGTCGGCGGTGGCGGGGTCTTGGTGTGGCGGTGATTCGGGGTGTGGCGGGGTGTTGCGCGCCGTGTCGGGGTGGCACGGGGGTCGGTGGTGGCTGGGGCCTTGCGTGCCACGTTGAAGGGGTGTGGCGGGTCGGCGGGGTCTTGGCGTGTGTTGGGTCGGGGTGGCAGTGAGTCGGTGGGTGGCGGGGTCTTGCGTGCCGTGTCGGGATGGCGTGGGGGTCGGTGGCGGCTGGGCCTGGCATGCCGCATTGAGGCGGCGTGGCGGGTTGGCGGGGTCTTGGCGTGCCGTGTTGGGTCAGCGAGGTGGGTTGGCGGTGGCGGGGTGGCGGGGCAGGATGGAGGTGGCTCGCGTGCACGAATGGGCTGCAATCTCCAGGGTGAGCGGGAAACAAAAAGAAGAAAACAAAGAAAAACTTATCTTAATCATTCGGCCAAAGGTCTTGCGCCGTGTTGGGGCGGCGAGGTGGGTTGGCAGTGGTGGGGTGTCGGAGCAGGATGGAGGTGGCTCACGTGCATGAATGGCGGTGAGCAGGAAAAAAAAAAAAGAAAAAAAAGAACTTATCTTATACATTGGGTCGAAGGTTTTGCATGCCGTGTTGGGGCAGCGGGTTGGCGGTGGCAGCGTGTTGCAAGCCATGTCGGGGCGGCGTGTTGGGGCGGGGACGAATGGAAGCGGCTCGCATGCACGAGGGGGCGGCAATGGCCTGCAACGTTCAGGTTGAGTGGGAAAAAAAAAGAAAAAAAAAACAGAAACATATCTTGTTGCACTGCGACTAAGCCCAGTGCGTCATCTGCCGCGTCTTGACCACGAGTGAGGATGAGAGAGGGGCTTGAAAGGATGGGTCTGGGGAGGCCGGACGAGGGGTGGAAGTGGGAGCACAGGCAGCAGGAGTAAGGTGGGAGATATGTTGTGTCGAGCGGAGGCTTAATCTGTGGCGTGGGAATGTGTGTCGTTGACCCGTTTCTCCCGTATACGGGCAAGTTTTTTTTTAATGTTCTTCTCTTACCACCACGCTGTTATTCCACGCGGACCATCCCCACAGCTACACAAGATAGAGGACATGGCTGAGGACGAGCTGGCCTTCAGCCCAATGCACAAGATATGTTCTTTTTTTTTCTCTTTTTTTTCTTCGTTCCGCTCACCTCACCTTCAACGTTGCAGGCCATTGCCGTCCCCTTGTGCACGCGAGCCGCTTCCATTCGTCCCTTCCCCAACACGCCGCCCCGACATGGCTCGCAACACGCCACCACCACCAACCTGCCGCCCCAACATGGCATGCAAAACCTTCGACCCAATGTATAAGATAAGTTCTTTTTTTTTTTTTCTTTTTTTTTTTTCCCGCTCACCGCCATTCGTGCACGCGAGCCACCTCCATCCTGCTCCAACACCCCACCACCGCCAACCCACCTCACCGCCCCAACACGGCGCAAGACCTTTGGCTGAATGATTAAGATAAGTTTTTCTTTTGTTTTCTTCTTTTTGTTTCCCGCTCACCCTGGAGATTGCAGCCCATTTGTGCATGCGAGCCACCCCCATCCTGCCCCGCCACCCCGCCACCGCCAACCCACCTCGCCGCCCCAACACGGCGCAAGACCTTTGGCCGAATGATTAAGATAAATTTTTCTTTTGTTTTCTTCTTTTTGCTTCCCGCTCACCCTGGAGATTGCAGCCCATTCGTGCACGCGAACCACCTCCATCCTGCCCCGCCACCCCACCACCGCCAACCCACCTCGCCGACCCAACACGGCATGCCAAGACCCCACCGACCCGCCACGCCGCCTCAACGCGGCACGCAAGGCCCAGCCGCCACCGACCCCCACTAGGCAATGGCACGGGTATTCCCGCGGGTATTGAAAACATAACCCGTACCCGTCCCCGCGCGGGTTATATACCCGCAATCGTGGGTGCGGGTGCGGGTGCGGGTACGGGTGTGGGTGGGTACGGGTACGGGTGTGGGTGGGTACATGTACGGGTGCCGTGTTACAAGCTCACACAAATATCTTTAAATACAAGCCTAATCTACACATTATCTACCCTAGACTAGCTACAAGGCCCGCACCCTTGCTGGCCGAGTTGTCGAATCGCGTCGCTGTCGTGTCATGTTGTCGTCGTCGTCGTCGTCGTGTCGTGTCATCATTGTGTCGTGTCGTCGTTGTGTCGTATCGTGTCGTCGTTGTGTCGTGTCGTGTCGTATTGTCGTCGTGTATTGCCGTCGTCGTGTGTTGTCGTGGTCGTGTGTTGTCACCGTCGTGGTCGTGTGTTGTCGTGGTCGTGTTGTCGTAGTCGTGTGCTGTCGTGGGTGGTCGTGTGTTGTTGTTGTTGTTGTCATGTGTTGTCGTCGTCTTGCTGTTGTCGTTGTCGCGTTGTCGCAGGCCATCGCGTTGATGGTTGCCGCTGCCTTGCCGTCGTCGCTGGTTAGGAGGAGCGAACAAAACCAGCAATCACCCGGGCGGGCATGGGAAAGGTTACTTCCCACGCTTTAGAGTGACTCAGCATTGACCGGACCGGCACTGCAAACAAATCCCCGCCAACTCACAGCCACCACGCACTGGCACGCGCAAACATGGCACACGCAACATCTCCAACGCAGCCTCAAGTCGAACGAACTTCCAACCACCACGACGCTGCGCGGACCACAACACCAGCACCAGCAAGAATGGCAACTGGCAAGGCGACGACGGCGATCAAGGCGCGATGGGCGGCGGCGTCCGACTCGACACTGAGTCGACAGCGACTACTGGCACGCACGACAACGACAATAGCGGGATCGCAACATCGAACGGAACGACAACGACAACGACAACGACAACGACAACGACGATGGACAACGACAACGACAACGATGGACAACGACGACGGACAACGGACGGACAACGGTTTGGGACGCAACGACAGCGGAGGGCAGTCACACGGCGACGCTGCGGCGGGTTTTGTACTAGTAGTTTGTATTACAGTACTTGTTACAGTAGTTACTTTTAATCTATACTATGGTGATGTACATAGTACCCTAGCTGTCTAGCACTGCGGGTAATGACACGGGTGGCGGGTTGGCCAAGGTGCCACCCGTACCCGTACCCATCCCATCCCGTAGCCGCGACCCGTGCGGGTCACCCGAACCCGTGCCATTGCCTAACCCCCACGCCATCCCAACACAGCGCGCAAGACCCCACCACCCACCAACTCACCACCACCCCGACCCAACACATGCCAAGACCCCGCCGACCCGCCACGCCCCTTCAACGTGGCACGCAGGGCCCAGCCGCGACCGGCCCCCACGCCACCCCGACACGGCGCGCAACACCCCGCCACCCACCAACTCACCGCCACCCCGACCCAACACACGCCAAGACCCTGCCACATCGTGCAAGACCCCGCTGACCTGCCACGCCACCTCAACATGGCACGCAAGGCAACCACCACCAACCCCCATGACACGGTGCGCACGACCGCGCCACCCGTCGACTCACCACCACCCCAACGGGTACTCAGTACTTACAATGTACATATTTTAGCTTTTGTTTTTTGTACTGTAGTAATTGAAATATATATTTTTTATCTATCAAAAAGTGGGACTTTCCTGCTGGTGCACCAGCAGAAAGTTGGGAAATCCCTGCCAGTAACATGTGTTCTTACTGGTAGACTACAGTAGACTGGGGTAGATTATTGTAGACTACAGTAGACTGGGGTAGACTGCAGTAGACTATGGTAGACTATAGCACTTGCTGGCATCAAAACTACAGTCATTAACTGGGTTGGTACAGTACTACAGTGAGATTGGTCAGACTGTGGTAGACTGTGGTAGACTGTGATAGACTGCAGGCAGAGTTGTAGACTGCATGTAGACTGTGGCAGTGCTGCAGCAGTGCTACACAGAACATAAACGTCTCTATCAGCACTACAGAAACTGTGGGCTACTATGGAGTGCTGCTGCAGACTTCCACAGACTACTGTAGTCAATAATTGGGTTGATATGGTAAGACTATGGTAGACTGTGGTAGACTGTGGTAGTAGGCCTGGATATGGTAGACTGTGGGTAGACTACAGCAGTGCTACAGCAGTGCTGCACAGAACATAAACGTCACTACCAGCACTACAAGAACTGTGGGCTACTATGGCCACTATGTAGTGCTGCTGCAGACTCCTGTAGCAGCCCAGGGTTTGCTGATGCCTTTGTCAATCTTCCACCAAATTGATGATAGCTTGATCAATTGATGGGTATTCGTCCAGTTTCTGAGCCTTTCCTGGTTTACTGGGTTTTCTTGTTGGTCTTCTTCGACCATATTCTGCAGGGACTGGTACTTTCTGTGGTCTAGTGTTGCACTGAAGTGTTCAGTATCTTTCCCATCGTTGGGGTTGAACTCTTCGCTCAGCATGACACGTGCATGACTAAAGAGCGCAGGTGGTAGCACCACAAGTGCCTTGTTATCATCATCACCTTGGTCATAATCGGGGCGCCTAGATAGTGTATCGGCTCGCCCATTCTTCTTTCCAGATATGTGGATCAGATCGAAGTCGTATTCCATGAGTTCTGCATGCCATCATGCTACTCTTCTGTTATGGTCTCCAGGATTCTTCCAGAACAACAGATTAGCGTGGTCTGTATGCACTTTGACTTTGTGCAGGGGCTGGTGCAAGTAGTGACGCCAATGTCTGAACATTTCAACCAGCGCGAGAAGTTCACGGTTGTAAACATCATAATTTCTTTGCACGTTGTTCATGGTTTTAGAGAAGAAAGCTACTGGATGTAGCACATTCTTCTTGTCACATTGCATTAGTACAGCCCCTAGTGCGTAATTTGAGGCATCAATTTCGACTTCGAATGGTTTGGTTTGGTCCGGTTGTATCAGGACCGGTTCTTCACATATCTGTTTCTTTAGTTCTTGGAAAGCTTGTTCTTCCTTGTCGTCCCATTTCCAGGCAGCGCCTTTCTTTAGTCGCTCGTTCAGGGGCCTAGCCACAGATGAGAATCCTCGGATAAAGCGTCTGTAGAAGTTGCAGAATCCCAGGAATTTGCATATATCCCAGACATTCTTGGGTGCTTCCCAGTCCATAACTCCTGCCACTTTAACAGGGTCCATGGTTACTGTTCCTCCTTGGAGGATTACACCGAGGAATTTGACTCTTCTGACCTCGAAGAGGCATTTGCTAGGCTTCAGGTATAAATCCAGTTTCTCTAGTCATTCTAGGACTTTGTTGACTAGCTCCCGATGTGTTTGGTCATCATCTTCCATTGCTACAAGTATGTCATCCATGTAGATGATCACTTGCCCAGTTGCTATTAGATCAGCAAACTGCATATTCATCATTCTTTGGAAGACCGTGGGAGCATTTCGTAGTCTGAAGGGCATGACTGTTGGTTTGAACAGTCCCAGATTTGTTTTGAATGCTGCCTTGGGTTCATCTCCTTCCCGAAATCATATGTTGTTGTATCCTGCTCGTACGTCCATTTTCGTGAAGAGCCTGGCATTGTAAGGACTACGTCCTGGCTAGGCTCGGAACGATACTTTACCTCTTAACTATCTAATTACTAAGCTTGTTATATATACCTTACACGGGTACGAAAAACGAACATGCAATCTATGCCTCAACTTCTGCGTTAACGATCTGTGTCTCAGTCTGTGTCCGCCGCCTCCGTCTACCGTGACGTTCCCGTGTTTCCTATCATCAACTCTATTTCTATCTACACTTCCCCTTGGGTCGATAACCCTACACTCGCGTAACTATCTACAACTGGAGCCCACCGCGAGGGGAAGTCAGTAGACGCCCCCTCCCCAATTTTTTTTCTTCTTTCTTTCCATCTCAAAACCTCACTTCT
Source organism: Lactarius sanguifluus (assembly GCA_021527775.1). Classification (NCBI taxonomy): domain Eukaryota; kingdom Fungi; phylum Basidiomycota; class Agaricomycetes; order Russulales; family Russulaceae; genus Lactarius; species Lactarius sanguifluus. The sequence continues at coordinate 351,440 of JAKEYF010000033.1, read as the reverse complement.
TTGACTGCCTGGGAAACACGCTACAAGAAGCCCCAAAAAGCCGTCGTCTTCACCACACTCAGCAATTCCCGAGCTACCAACCCCCCTTCAGCACGTCAGTGACGTCACTGCCTCCAACAGCTGTCCACCGACCCCATTTTCCGGACCACCAACACCCAAACATCTATCCAAGATGTACTATTCAGGCTGCAATGACAGCTTTGAGGAGTTCATACAAGAGTTCGAAGCTTACGCAGACGCTCGTGGGCTCACGGACCAACAGTGTGCCGAGGCAATCGTCCACTATGTAGCCCCTTCGATGCACGACTCCTGGAAGTCTCTGGATCCCTTCTTCGAAGGCGATGAGTGGTCCGAATACCTACAATACCTCACAGACATCTTTGGCAGATCCACACCACAGCATGAGGCTATGAGACAGAGAGTATTCGACTTTGTAGAGTGCGAGTCGAGAAGGCACATGCATTGCGAAGGCGATGTGATACGGTATCTCAGGCTGTTTCTAGCCACCAGCAAAAATCTGGTCCTTGCACGCCACCTGACAGCAGAAGAACGCGACATCGCATTCTTCCAAGGATTCCACCCCGATGACCATAGAAAGCTTCTGCTGCGCCACATTTCCAGGGCCCCTTATCAGTCAAACCTTCGCCCCGCCTTCTACTTCGAAGATGTTTTCATGAGTGCGTACACAGCCTTTTCACAGGAGCCGGTTCAGGGCCTCGAGCAGCCGCCTGCTGGGCTCAAGCCACCGAACATGTACTTCGGCCTCCAAGTAGTAAGACACGCTCCCACCTCAAATGTTGAGACCGGAACCGGGCACCGCGTGCAAAGCGAGCAGCCAAAGCCTGTCCCCATGCCTATTTCCCCACCAACCTCCGACCCTATCCCCATCCCGACCCGCCCAGTCATCCCCAGCTCCCGTTCCGAATGTCCACCTGGACTCAGCCGCCCCATCGCTTCTTCCCTGCTGTCCCAACAGCTTAATGACCCGGGTGAGAGGGACCCGCAACCACGTCGAGTCGACATGGATGCTGGTCCCCTCGTCGGTACGCCATCCGACTCATCACCTACACCTTTGCTGCCGTCGCTGCCGTCTGACTCGCCCCCCACGTTCTCACCCTTGCCCTCACCTCTCGTACCCCCATCCACCCATTCACCTTCTCTGCCCGACTCATGTCCTCCGCTCTCACCATCCGTGCCTCTGCCCGCCCATTCTCCACTGCTGCCCGTCTTGCCACCTACACCGCTGCTCCCACCTCCCATGTCCTTACCTGCCCATTCGCTGCTGCCTCCCGACCCGTTGCTCGTCCCATTGCCCCTGCCTCCTGCGCCTCAGCAGGCCCATTCGCTGCCACCACCCGACTCGTCACCTACGATCTTGCCCGCACCCTCACCATTGCCCCTGCTCCCCATGCCTCCATCTACCCATCTGCCGCCGCTGCCGCTTGACCCATTGCCCATACCGTTGCGACCACCCCTCATACCTCCACCTGCCCAATCGTCCCCGCTGTCCGACTCGTCCCCCAAGTTTTCACCTTCCCCCTCGCCCTCGCCACCATTTCCTGTCCATACTGCGTCGTTGCTTCCACCTCCCGGCCTACCGCTTGTATCCCTGTTCCAGGCCCTCAACTCTTCTCCTCCCACCTCACCTATTAGCTCTGTGTCTCCTCATTCCCCGCCACCTCGACCACCCGATACGATGACAGCTGACTCAGCTGATTCGGAACGGTGGCGACAACGATCTGACCCACCCACCTTCAGCCGTGTCAAGGCTATCGACACCGCTGCTATGCCCCGAGACGAGTACCATTCGAAGAAGTCAGGGACGCAGCAGCAAGGCCAAGACGAACCTCAAAACCACCAACGTTCGAGTCACCACCACTGGCAGCGCGTACCCCAGTCTCGATGCGCCCTCACACTGCCAGGACTCCGTTCGCACGGCCACCCTCACAGCTGCCACTGGCATCTCAACCAGAGAAGACCCCGCCGGCGCCATCCTATGAGGCCGTTTTCACCACCATGCGGGTCGCAACCGCCGCCACACACCCAAAAAGAAATACCCAACAAAACTGAGGTTGACTGGGGACAGTCAACTTTTTTTCACCCTGGAGCGGATGTAAGGACTACGTCCTGGCTAGGCTCGGAACGATACTTTACCTCTTAACTATCTAATTACTAAGCTTGTTATATATACCTTACACGGGTACGAAAAATGAACATGCAATCTATGCCTCAACTTCTGCGTTAACGATCTGTGTCTCAGTCTGTGTCCGCTGCCTCCGTCTACCGTGACGTTCCCGTGTTTCCTATCATCAACTCTATTTCTATCTACACTTCCCCTTGGGTCGATAACCCTACACTCGCGTAACTATCTACAGCATTTCGTATCTTGTCCACAAGCTCTTGGATTAATGGCAGGGGGTACCGATCGGGGACCGTGAAGGAGTTCAGTTTTCGGTAGTCGACTACCAGTCGGAGCTTTCCATCTTTCTTTCCCACAAAGAAAAAGGGAGAGGAGTATTGCGACTTTGATGGTTGGATATAGCCCTTTTCAAGATTTTCCTTGATGTAAGTGTCCAGCTTTTCTTGTTCTCCACGTGAAAGTGGGTAGATTTTGCAATCAAGGATTTTCGGGGCATCCAGGATAAAGTCGATTGCGATATCCCATGGTTGGTGTTCTGGATATCTTTGTGCTTCTTCTTCTGAGAAGACTTTCTTGGTAATGCTTGGGGACTATCTTGTCCCAAGTCTTTTCTTCTTTCGGCAATGCCTTGATGGCCATTTGTGCCAACGTTGATGTCTTCTTGATTTCTTCTTCATCCATTCGAGAAACCAAGATTTCTTCTCCAGGTGTACATCTGGTTTGTGCCTGTTCGACCCAGTGGTTCCGTATCTGGGTGACTTGTGCGTCCTGGTTTAGTGATAGGGTCTTGATGACAAGTGGTTGCATGCTTTCATCAAGGGTGGACATTCTCCAACTGATTTTGGGTTCGAACGCCACCAGCCAGGGGTACCCCAACACCATTTCGTCTTCCCCAAGGTTCATTACGAGGAATTGCATCGTCTTGGTTTGATCGCCTACCCATACCTGTAGGTCTGTGTAATATTTGATGGTGCCCGACTTATTTTGTGTCCCATCAATATTCCATGCTATTCTTGGTCTTTGGAGTTTGAGTCGACCAATTTGCATTCGTTTCATCAACCAATTGCTGATGAAGTTGTCGGTAGCTCCCAAGTCCACGAGAACTTGTCTTTCGGCCGTTGTGTGTGCAGTTTGAATCAGAGTGGGGATTTGGAGACTCCTGTATTTACAAACAAACATGTCATTAAGTTTTATTGCACGCGCCCAAGCCGCCGGGTTTGTGCATTTCAAAAATCCTTGTCACCATCCTTTTTGTATTCCTCCAGTGCTTGTGTAACCATTTCCCACCTTTTGGTGGTAGACATTGTCCTGATTATTTCATTGAGGACAGGATTCTTCTTGACAAATTTGTCGAAACCACTTTCTTGGTAGAATGATTCAGTGTTGTTTTCTTCAACATCTTCATCAGCCTTGGCAGTACGCACTTTGGCTTGTGGTTTCTTTGCTGTAATGTCTGGTTTCTCTGGGCAATTTCTGGACAAATGCCCCTGTTTGTTGCACGTGAAGCAGCGACCAGTCTTCATTTGGTCTTCTTTGCTGTATGGGGAATTGGTGACCGAGGTCCTGGCCTTCGTTTTGTTCTGGTTCCATCCTGAACAGGAACGGTCCACTCGCGTATCCATAGCATTGGGATTTGGCGAGGGCATCTTCACACCCAGTACCTTGGCCAATTGGTATGGGTTCACCTTGGAGTTTCGTTTCTTGGGCATATCTTTGTATATGCCTCTGATGTTCTGGACTGCGGTGTTATCTTGATGGAATTGTTGTACTCCATCCGCCCATCCTTGGAAATTGATGGGGCGGACGACCTTGTAGATATGATCCATCATTCAGAAGGGAAGTTTTGATGCGAACAATGATAGCGTGGACTGCGCATTGATTGGATATGTTGCTTCGGCTGCCAGTCCTTTGAACTGAGCGATGAAGGAGTCGACTTCATTAGGAATGAATTCCAGTCGATGGATTTTGTCTTCCGCTCGTTCTCTGGCGCCAGTATCCTGGAATGCCTGTTGGAAGGCATGCGACACTTCTGTCCAGTAATGTTCATCTGTGTGAACTCTCCCTGTGTTCATCTCGTTGATGATCCAATTGGTCCATCGCTTGACCCAGTCCTTGACGTTCGGTCCCTTGATGAATCCCAATAGCAGAGCCACCCTCTTCATGGGGCTAACCATCTGTTCCACGTCTATGTTTGTGAGGCAGTAGAGGTTGAATTCTTGCATGAACTGATCTGCAAGGGCTTGTGTGCCATCGAAATCCATTGGGGGATTTCCTCCAAGTTTGCCATTTGCGCCTCCAGTGCCTGGGGCAGCACCTGCCCCGATTCCTGGACCACCACCTCCTGGGGGGCCTCCACTCGGGAATCCACCTCCCCCGGACCCACCTGTGCCTGGTGATCCACCTGGGGGTCCTCCACCCGGCGTACGCCCAGATGGAGTCAGTCCACTGCCTGTTATGTTTCCTTGTCCGAGGATTCCAAGGAATGAGGCTACCTTGCCAGTATTCATCCTGGCTAAGGTGAGTGCGGCAATTGATGTGGATGTTTGTGTTGCCATTGCTGAACTTTTTGGCTGTTCCGGAGCACTGTCTGCTTTGGCGGTTGGCATGGTATATTGGCCTTTCTTCTTCTCAATGTCTTCTGCTGGTACGGCTGTGACGGAGATTCTTCTGATGGCGCGTCTTCCTAGGTTGAACGTGGATGGAACTGGCTGGGTTGCGACCCAATGTCCCGTTCGGCTGTCTTGCTGAATGAAGTACCACTGCTTGGTACTATCTTTGTATTCGATTGCAAGGTAGTTGCCACTGAGTATGTCGTAGACCCAGTAACCTTCTTTGTCGTTGATTTCTTCCCAAAGGGCTGCTCCCTTTACGTGTCTGGGAAGGTCGTCGTCTGTCCTCCTATCGATGTTAAACGGTTTGAAGCTTTCTATGCTTCGGGATTGCGTGAGTCGTCTTCCTTTAGCCAGTGTAGCTGCAGGTCTATAGACTTGACTTAATGTTACGTCACGGTAGGGATGTTCTCCCGACTTGGGATAGGTTCTCTGCAGGGACACTTCACTAAGAGTCACAGGGTCGGTTTGGTGTTCGAAGGGAAGTTCCAAGGAGGAACTTCAGTAAAAGATGAACAAGTGGACTATGCTCAGATAGTCCTTGAGTGGATAGGAGGGCTTGCTGGGGATTGTGAGAGATGGAGTATCAAAGGTATCAATTGCTCGGGTACCATAGGATACAAGAAGTCAAGTCTGGGGCTACTAGCAGCCAACGCAGACAGTACTTATAGTAATTAGGATACTAGGGACGAGTCACGAACGAGTCCTAGTATCGAGTCATCATAAAGTAATAACGAGTCAGAGCACAAGTCATAAGGGCTCGCGCAGTCATAATGAGTCAATAAGAGTCATAGCGCTCCACCAGGGTCAAGGGGAATGGCAGTGACTTCATCTGTAAAAATGGGACCTGTCAAAAGCTGTCAAAAGCTGTCGGAGACTGGTCTCCGACCGCTTTTGACAGCTTTTGACAGGTCCCATTTTTACAGATGTTACCCAAGCAATACAGGAGTCATAATGGCTCCGAGATATCGAGTCAAAGGTCACAAGACCTGTAAGTCACAAGACACCACGTCATGAGACACGAAGTCCGAAAAGAGAAAATGAAGAATAAAATCATACAAGTCGTGACACTGGGACTCCTCAGCTAGGCTGGTAAGGAGCTCTGAAAGCTTCTGATGACAGCTCTGGACAAAGTCCACAGTGTTCTGAGGTGCACCAGAAGCTATCAGATTATTTAGGTGCTTTAGGTTCTCCCTGGAGTGGAACCTAATAGTCCTCTTAGAAAGCTCCTTATTTGAGGTACATTTATAGCATGGGCAAATATATTTTAGTAGTATTGGGGCCATGGTTGTTGTAAGAAGATGTATATGTACTAGGTAGCACTATGCTGATGGCTTGCAGATAACAAGTTGCGAGGACAAGAGTCGGTAACCCCCAGGCCAACATTGCCATTTTTTTGTCAGCACAAAGCGAATGTTGACTTGGTGTTTTTTTCATCCTGTTCTGTTCGTTCTCTCTACCCTCACTCTCCGTTCTCCCATCCTCCCATCCTCCCATCCTCAGTCCTCCATTCTTCTTCCATCTTCCATCTCCCTCTTTTCTCAGTCATGTCGACTCTTTTTGATGATCGTGACAACAAGGCGTTGTTAAACTTTGATGACATAAACAATGAGGACAATGAAGTGTTTTGGTCTTGCGCCCCGAGCGTGGCTTTTTCTGCAACCACAAGTACATGGTCCCTTGGAACGCCTTCATCTCTACTCTCTCAACCTTCAGGCCTCCCCATCCAAACCATCGCTCGGCTGACTCACGATGAGCTCACACACAACCCTGAATTCATGAAGTATGTTGACATGGTCAGCCACCTTCAAGAGCTACTCAACTTGCAATGAAATCCCTTGACAACGGCAAACTGTGAGTACCCACTTTTTTCTTTTTCTTTTTCCTTACTATTTCCCTTTTTATATTAGCTACAACTGTTAGCTCGGCGACTACTTCGTCCCTGTGCCCAAGCGAGTCATTGAGACGATGAAAACCGATGAGGGCAGCTTTGAGTGTCAGGCATCCACTTGACTTGTCAAGGGCGATCCAGTGTGAGGTTACCACCAAGAACGACGCTAAATTTGCATTTGACCAAATATCTGCAGTGAAACTGATATGACCGCAAGAGTGCTATTGACAAAAGTCAGCTATAGACGTGAAGAACAAGACGCTCAGACTACAGCAAGATCCGATTTCAAGACTTCGAACGACCCCTGCCAATGGTTGATGACAGCTTCCCTCATCTTATCACAGCCAGGGATGTCAGTGTCAACAAGTGACTCATGAAGGACCAGACATAGCTGTCGAAACTCTGGATTTTAATGATGCGGATCGACTAGAAGACGTGTGAGAGCGTAGGGGGATATGAGGTGATCGAGACTCACATGATCACCCGCAACGATGAAGCGAATGAGATACTCTAAGAAAGTGGCCAGAGAGAATGGCGGAACCTCCAGGTGCACATTACTGGCGTCCTTGGGGATGGACACACCACCTGATTGGGTCAATAGCTTGTATTTCCATTTGAACTTCAAACCCACTGCATCGTACTCGGAACGGTGGTTTGTGGTGAGATGGCGGCGGAGGTTGTTGTTCGCAGTGCTTTTTGCGTAAAAATAGTTTGGCACATTTTTCGAGGTCTTCTCTTGGGTCTTCTGCTTGTCATCGCTGTACTTCTCGCTGTCAATTTGTTAGGAGTTTGTGTTGCGATCAGTGGGGCGGTGCTCACATGCACAACCTGCATGCCCTCTGCACACCCTTGCCAGGATCGGGGGAATTTACATCAGTGAAAAAATGGGCAATATTGAGGGCTGTCTTAGAGGTTGTCTTAGCAACGACCGGTCAAGCGTCAGTGGCTAGCGCTGGAGGAGGTGTATCGCCCATGTCTTCCGCATCTTGCAAGCTAAATTCTTCATCACTGGAAACTACGCCAAGTTGGCTAGTGGTGGCCTAGTTTGATTGGTAAGTCTCAGGGTGTGGAGAGGGCTTGAGGACTCACTTTTCAGGTTCGAGTATGTCAGGTCATGAGCAGAGGGTGGACAGGGAGAAAACAAGCTTGAAGGGGATTTGGGCTTTAAATGTGAGAGTCAGCACATGCACACGCTGATGGGTCATGGTAAATTACGTCCACGATATCTTAGGGTGGTCACTGGTGGTGGGGTATTCAAACCCCGCTGGTGCACATATGAATCCACCCTCGATTCATCATCAAGGGGGTGGCGGGACTGGAATCCCGAACAGGACGTTGGGGGGGGGGGGGATGCGGTGAAGGCCGGGAAAAAATTTGGACCTTCCTAATTAGGAATTGGTCCCCCAGCAGTGGATATCGATGAGTCACACTTTATAGATCCCCTGCATGTTTCGTCGCTTTCCCGCACTCTGTGCATTTGGCTTCCTCACTCTGAGACAATTCCATGTGTGTAATACAGTTATTGTACAAGTAAACTATGAAGGCCTCCCTATGCCTCTCTGAACCCCTCGCTGCCGTCAGTGTTAATCGGCAATGGTGTCATGGTGTTGCCGCGTCGTGTCAGTTGAAGTGTTGCCATGTTGTGTTGATGTCGTAGCGTGGCGGTGTTGTGTCAGTGTCGCAGCACTGCGGCGCTGTGTCGGCGTCGTAACGTCGCTGCAGGGCTTGCGCAGGCCGCGCGGCGTATGGGTGTCGTAGTGTTGCCGCGCTGTGTCGATATCGTAGCACTGCGGTGCTGTGTCAGTGTCATAGCGCTGCAGTGCTATGTCGGTGTCGTAACACTGCAGCACTACGTCAGCATCATGGTGTCGGCGTAGGGCTCGCACGGCGTATGGGTGTCATAGTGTAGCCGTGGTGTTGATGCCACGCAGCGCTACGTTGGTGTCGTAGAGCTGTGGCGCTGTTGGAGCGTTGTGGGCTACGTTGGTGTCGTAATGCTGCGGCGCTGTTGTAGCGTTGCCGCAGGGTTTGCACAGCGTGTCGGTCCCATGTTGCAGCAGCCTAGCATCATGGCTGGGTTATGACGACTCTTGCATGCCATAACGAGGCAGAAACGGAACGGCGAGGTTCTAAGTGGAGGTGGCAGCTATGGGCTTGCGCAAGACAAGGTGGAGGCACCAAGGCAGCGGTGAGAACCTGTTTGAGACCTGGAAAGGAAAACAGAAATTGTAGTTAGTTACAGGTCAGTTAAAAGGAGGAAATCACTTAGCTCAGGTTCAGTCAATACGTGCTGAGCGCTGAGCGCTGAGGACGTCGTGTGTCAATGCTATGGTAGAGTCAGCGTGAGGGTCAGTGCTGACGCGTTGACATGCTTACAATGCCCGGTCCGGTGATTTCCATACCGAGGATGGGCGATGACACACATACACGTGATTTAAATATACCATATATGGAAAGAGGGGGGGGGGGAGGGGGCCGAAAACTGCCTGAAAAAGAAATTCTGACGTCATGTCAAAAATTCCGGTCCCGCCACCCCCTTGTTCATCATCGTATGATCTGTGGGATTTACGTTTCGCTTGCCATGCGTTCTGGGCGTGGTAGGTAGCTCCACTAATCTGAATGGAGTGTTTTACAGTCAGCGTGGCTCAATTTTATGAGGCGTTGACGAGGCATATCTGTAATTACCATCATCGTTACCCTATTAATCATGAAGCATTTCGTTCCGACCATACGACAGGCTAGCGTGACTGACAGAAAACATGTGATAATCCAAGCGTGATCGGTGTATGCACATGATGGGGAGACATCACTGAACATATGTCAAAAAAGTGGCCCATGGGCATCCATTCTATCAACCCTTCAGCAACGCTTCTGTACGCTTGATGACCATCAGTGTGAGTTACGGATATGCTAGTCAGCCTGCGATTGTCTCTGACGTTCACAGTGGGACACAGCAAGCGTTTGCTTCACCCAGACAAAGAGCATTTAGCGTACCTTCGGACGCACGACAGGACGCACGAGAAATCCCCGAAGTCCATAGGACGGATAGTGGGACAGCCTGAGAGTCTATGCATGATGTTCCAATCGTGGCGCCGCGAACAAGCAATCGAGATTCATTTGACGATTCCCTACTCTCCATCTCAGAACGGAGTCGAAGAGCGCATGACTCATATACTGGTTGCATGCGCCATGATCCGACGACAAAACGTACTTAAGTCTTTATGGGAACCTGCAAGCTAAGCACGGAATCGCGCCTTTACCAGAGTTTTAGAACGGGAAACGCCTTGTGAGGCATGAGAGTTTGGCGAGCCGCACCAATATGGGTCCTTTTTCAGGGATAGAACACGCCGAGCCCACATCAGTTTCGAGGACGGTCCATAAGCCGTAAACTATTATAGCGCGGAGACAGGTGTCCTACCTTGAAGAATTCCTACCCCCTCCAAACACCTCTTGATGCGCCGCGCAAGGGGGAGCCGAGACGGACCGCGCGGTTACTCGAGCCTATAGGAACGATGACAACCTAGAAGAGGAAGGTATCACGCCTACGACGTAGCACACGACCGATAGCACCTTGAAAAAGGGCACAGCGTGCAGGTGGATATGTTGAGCGACAGCCGGCGTGAGCTGGCGAGCATTTGGTCAACCTATGCCGTCATCTGGATTCTGTGAATAACGGGGAAGATGATCTTAACACAGAGCATGTCGGCCAGCGCAAGACAGACGCCCCACGAGCCGGCGTTGCGCTGTGTAAAGAAGAAACTAGAGAGACTTACCAATATGCATCAACCATAGTTCGGCGGAACCTTGGGCGGAACTATGAATTGCATCCAGCATTATTTCTGCATGTACGGAGCCTGAACCTTGGCCTGAACTGCTTCAAGCCTATTGATAACAAAGAGATGAACGACGACAAGGAGATGAGTGTTTATAAAGTTAGTCGCGGACAATGGACGACGTACCGTGACTGAGGTCTTGAGAGTCGAGAAATGTGCCGGGGGCGCCGGCAAACAAAAACGTCAGAGATGTGTCGATAGACGTACCTTGTTGACTTATAGCACTCGCCAACTTATGCGAGCAAGTTGCATCAATGGGCGAACCCACGCCAAACGCCAAGTACATCCCAGTGGGATCGCCACTGCTGATAAAGTGGCCACCTTCACGTTGTTGCTAAAACGAGCGCTAAATGTCGCAGATCGGCTTGCCGATTTGCACAAGTGTTGAAAATCGCAGCAATGGGCAAGTCTGTCCCCGAACCGCTGACCGCTCGCTCTAATTTCACTTACTAAGTCTGCCCTGCACCCAGGCTGCGCGCTTCCCGCGCTCTCCTCACCATCGCGGTGTGAGGTCGTCACCTCCGTCTACTTGCCTTCGTCACCTCATGCTGAGTCATGCATGCGCGGTGCCCAGGCTCGTCGCCGTCATCACTCACCATCTCCTCACCACACTAGTCTCTTTCCACCCTCGCCTCCTAGTTTGCTTCCCTCCCCCTCTCGCACCTCCTTGCACCGTCTCCCCTTCCCTTCTCGCTGCCCTCGGTCTCGGTTCCTTTCTCCTTCCCTCTCAGCGCCACTCCATCACCTTCCTCACCGTCGCACGTGAGGGCAACTGTCGCCTTCATCCCTCTCTTTGCTGACATATCCCTCGCCCTGCCCGCCGTCCCGCGACCCCCCTCTCACTGCCCTCATAATCGCTTCCTTCCTTCCCTCTCGCTCGCTCCCACCATCTCCCCGCCCCAACCCCGCTGGCACTGTCTCGCTTACGCTCCCAACCCTCGTGCCTTCGCCTTTTCCTTCCCGCCGACTCACACAACTCTCGGCGTCGTCTTGCCGCCCCTCTTCCTCTCCGTTTCGCCATCTCGGCACCACTCCCTCCTTCGTTGTCGTCGCATCTACAGTAAGCGCAGCCGGCACCTCATAGAGCGAACGGTCACCGGTCTAACTCCCGTCCTTGCTTCACCGTCACTCTCACCTCTCGCTACCATCTCGTCTCATCCCGCCCTCGCCATTCTTCGTCCTCATGTACGAGGCATGATCCTCCCCACCTCACCACGCACGCCATTTACCCGCAGCGTCTCCCTCTCCCTCTTCCCTTGCCTCGCCCTCGCCCTACCTTCCACTGTGCCCCGGCTCCCCTGCCCTCCTTCACAGCATCTTCTTTGCCATCCCGCTGTCTACCCGGTGTACCCACACTTTCTTTTCCCCGCCGTCCCGCCGTCTCCTCCATTTGCCCTTGTGCCGCGTCATCGTACCACATTTGTGGTCTCCACGCTTCCCACCCCCTCCTAGCCGTCTTATGAGGCGACCGTTGCCTCTCCTCTTGCCATCTCACCGCGTCTGCCCCTGTCCCTCATCTCCAGCCCCTGTTGTCTCCCTTACGTTATCTCCCTCTCCCTACCCTCCTTTTCCTTCTTGAAACCCGACAACCCACAGCATCCTCTTGCCACCCGGCGCCTCCTTCCACCCCCTTTGTCCCACCCTCTTGGCACTATTCCCTCCCCCTCCTTGTCATCGCATCTGAGGGGAAGCTTTCGCCTATGTCTCCTCCTCGCTGGTGTCTCCTCACCCTGCTTGCCTTCGACCGAACTCTGCCAGCCCTCTGCCCATCGTCTAGTTGCTCCGCCCACCGCCCCCTTACCCACATTGCCATCTCCTCACCATGTTCACCCTCAGCCCGTCGGTCTCCTGCCGTCTATCACCCTTCGTCTCCATGTCCTACATGTTCGCTACGCGCCGCTCGCCATCTCCTTGCCACTCGGCCATCTCCCTCACCATGCTACCTTCCTCTCTTGCCCCTTCAGCTTGACCTCTGGGAAAGTACCACGGAAGCGGGGCTTTAACGACAACTCAATCATGGCTTCCTCCTCGTCTTATGGCCCTTGGTCTTGCCCTCAGTCTATCATTGCTCACGCTTGGTTCTGAAAAAATTGACGTGCGTCGTGATATCTCTCCTCCCCATTTCCGTTCATGTTCTCTTTCGTTCGCTGTCCCGGACGGATGAGCATACAAACAGCCCACCGTCCGCACCCATCCGTCCAGCGCGTATCTCCCTCCGGAGTGATGTGCTGGAAATGCGAGCTGGACCTCTTGTCTCATTGTAGCCGACAATTTGTATGGTTCCTTATAAATTTATTGGTGGACTTAGGTGCTATCGCGGAGATGTGCGCCGAGATATGAGGGGTAGCGCAGACCAGCTGCGAGACTAGCAGGGATGCGATACGAGAAGCGACCTAAGCTGACGCACTCCAAGTGCCTTGAGACACACGGGAGGAAATACAAGTCACTTTCACAGTAAGTACGTTACATGCAGGTCCAGGTTGAAGCCAACACGAGTGAAACTTTGTGAACAAAAAACACAAGCAGTTGAAAGCGAGCGACTCCGAGTCGAATGTGCACGTCTCATTTTGGTTTGCGCAGCTAACGCTTGCCTTCACGCTATGGAAGGTATTCTCGGATACAAAAGTTCTATTGCTAGAGGTCAGAGCAAACAACGGGTCGTACATTAGTTAGTAACTATCAGGAAACTCAAGCAGACCAAGAACACAAGACAACAGATAGAACAGCGAGTAAGCGGTAGTGCAATGAATAACTTAGACTCCGCAAGCCTGAGGATGTCCGGATCTACGATTCCCTCGAGAATAGTACGCACACGGTAATTCCAGATACCAGCACAAACTACAGGTCATGCACGCCATGAGTCGAGCGGTCTAAGAAGATATAACTAACTCACTGCTGCGATCCTCTTGAATAGACAGTGAATCGACATCGGTTCCTTCTCGCGTTCTATCATGATTACAAGGGTTAGTACACGTTTACACATGACACTGGAAGCACATATTGATGCCGACCTGATACTAGTAACCGTAGAGTAGACTCATCGTTACTACGCTCCTTACTCGCCATGCTTGCATGGCAAAGTATTTCGATTGCGGTTGTTTCATCTCTCGCATTAATTTCTCCCGTACGAGCTGGAATGGGGTCTTACCCTCTTTGTTCTCCATACTTAGATCTGCACCATGTCCGAGAAGAATCCAAACGATTTCAAGCCATTTTTCGAGCCGCCAATAGCGTGACGCTATGTGTAAGGGTGTTTCGTGGTCGTTGTCTTGTGCGTTCACATCCGCACCACGCCCCATCAATAGCTGTAGTACAGCACAGAAAATACCTTCGTGGTCGCATCCGGAGTAGAACATGGTGTGCAATGGGGTCCAGCCCTGGTGGTCCTTCACATTGACTTTTGCGCCAGCGTCGACGAGCATCCGCACGAGCTCGAGATCTATTTCCCAACTTCTTTGTAATACCTGATGTAATGGCATGCTGCCCGCGTCGTCTGGTTGATTCACGTCCGCACCGCGCACTACTAATAGCTGTGTAGGGGCGAAGCTATCTTCATCAAAAAAATCTTCGGCTGGGTCATGTACCAGGTGCAACGGGGTCCGGCCATACGTGTCCACCGCGTTGACATTCGCGCCAACGTCGAGGAGACTCTGCATCCACTCGAGTGCCCGACATTCAGATGCCCGATGTAAAAGGGTTTGTTCGCCGTTGTAGTATTCATTCAGGTCCGCACCACGCTCTGCGTATAGCCGTGCAAGGGGCCAGTCCTCTTCGAAACTCGGAGGTCCTTCATAAGATCGAGAAAGATGTTCGTACAATGGGGTATGGCCCTGCTTGTTCTTCGCGTTGACATTTGCGCCACAGTCGAGGAGTATTCGCGCTAACTCGAGCCGGTCGTAAAACATCAAATGTAATGGTGTGTCGTGGTACTTGTCTTGTGCATTCACGTCCGCGCCACGCTCTATTAATAGCCGTGCAACGTCCGAAGATGGGTAACCATAGGCTTCCGTCACTTGATGCAATGGGGTCCAACCCCAGCCGGTCTTCGCGTTGACATCCGCGCCATTGTCAAGGAGCACCCGTGCCACTTCGAGATTCCCCACGGACGATGCATCATGTAGTGGAGTTGAAAGGTCCGTCTGCTGGGCATTTACATCTGCGTCACGACCAAGCAGAAACCGCACCGCGTCAACCGCCAAATTATTACGCGACCGAGCTACTGTGTGCAGCGGAGTCCGTCCTTCCGTTCCCTGAGCGCCAATATTCGCGCCGTGCCTAAATAGGAGTTCTGCGACCAGAATATGTCCATTGTATAGTGCCGCGGCGAGCGGATAGTCGCATGTACCGCCGCCAATAGCGTTTACGTGCTGTGGATGTTTCTTGACGAGGTGTTGGACGAGGCCATAAAACCCACAAAGTGCGGAGTAGTATAAGGGTGTTACAGTATCCGAGCGCGACTGCGGCTGTTCATATCGTGTCTTGTCGATATCATATATCCGGAGCCACGCTTCAAAATGTGGCTTGTCCGAGTCAAAGAGTGTCTTCATTTCATCCAGAACGGACGACGATACGTTCCCAACCTGCGCATGAGAAACCCAGTGTTCGGCAGCATACTTAGCGAGAGGAATGTTATTAGCATTCGACCTGTCGACGCGATCGTCCAAGCGGAGTAGAACGTCAAGGGATACCCGAGCAAGGCACGTGTGCGCAGCATCGGGGAGAATGTAATAATGCGAGATATCCTCCTTCGAGGTGGCAAGACGATCCGATGTGAGGAATTCCTTGACCGAAAAATGAGAAAACTGGACCACCCGCCAACCGTCGCTGTCAACGATGGTAATCAAACTCGGACACGCGGAGAGCACCTCTTGCTCTTGATCTTCCAATCGCCTAACGTCGAAAGTAAGGATCGCCGCAAGCTCGACAACACGAAGGGGTCGAACAGCCACAGTCAGGCATTGGAGCAAACGATGGACATGACCTTGATTCATTCTGGGGATCCCCTTTAGAACCCGCTCGTAGGTCTCGTCCAAGCTGTCGGGTAGTTCGTTTACGAACCGCCGAACCCTCGATGGGAAACAAAGCCTCAGCATCTCCAGTTGACAATACACCCATCTGAACCTGTATGGTGGATAAGTGAGAGGAAGCGCCAGGGAGAGTACAAAAACACCGTACATGCCATCAGCTTTCTCAGAGAGCGTCTCGATTACCAGTTCCTTGTCGTCCTCCCGCCATTTCTTGTCACTGGCAACAACATCGACCTCAGAGTTGATATAATTAGCGATGTCTTCCTTGTGTCCAGTTTGGTCGTGAAGGGAGACGCGGAGAGATGTCAAAGGCTCGAGACGGATGCGGATGTCTATCTCCGGCCTACTAGTGACGCATATGTGGACATTCGGGAGGCGGAGATTGATAAGGTCTTTTATGAGGCTGAGAACGCGTTCTCGGGGAGGCCGCACGCCAGAGGTATTGGGACATTCATCAAGGGCATCCACGACGATATAAACTGGGTCTTGGGTCTTAGCCGAGAGCACGTTCATTAGACAATCGATCAGGACTTCATCGCTGGGCTTTTGCGTGCCTTTCCCGTGTGTTGAATAAATACAGGAAATTATGTCGCAACAGGGAACCGAGTGTGCAGCAAACTGGAAGAGCAAGGAAGGCAGTAGGTCGTGGAGATGCTTCTTATTGTCGTCTCGAAAATCAAAATAGAAATACGCCACAGAGGCTCTTCCGTCATCGCACAGCGATACGAGTCGTTGGATGATCGCAGAGCTGGTAAAGAACATTGAGCTGCTGTGTATCGAGAGATTATAGAAACGGCGAACCAGAGGATGCTCTTCCCCGAACCGGCTACGAATGTTGGGAGCCATGAGCCATCTGGGACAAGTAGACGCTAAATTTCCACCCACGTACGTTTGCCATGGATCCATAACAGGGAACCCATCGAATACCATTCCTGGAAGATCCGGCCCTCTAAAAACCAGGTTGCTGTTTCCTTGTGAAGGTCACGTAACCCGATGGCGTAATTCGTCGACGGGTCAGACGGAGATAGCCACCCTTTCAGGTCCAGTAGCATCTCCTTCCCTGTGATCATATATGAGTTCCTACAGGGTATCGCGACGAGGTCAAGAGGGTACGAACAATCACGAGCGTCCATTTTGTCCGTGACCTCTTTAATCATCGTTTTTGTTGCCTTCGTGTCTAACCAGAAGATGTTCCAGATTAATTGTGTACCAGTTAAAGGGTTACACACCGTCCTGGAGACCACTGGTTTCCCTTAACGTCTGTGCGATCACAGTGAGCAGCTCCCCCTGTTCCAATTTTCTAAGCCTCTGTAAGGCATCCTTGATATCATCGTTCATTCCCACCAACTTCTTTAAAAATGTCGCTGGCCAAACTTAAGCGAGGTGCAGCTTATTACAGGAGATGGACCTACCAGGTCGTTTTTCCTTAATCCCCTTTGTCGCAATAGCAAGTATTTGGAGAATGTCAACCATATTCTTGACGAGTAAGTTCGTCACCGCCAGAGGAGGTGGAACTTCGGTATAGATCCTGAGGCGTTCAAAGAAACTTTCAATTCCGCCGAAGAGTTCAACTAGCACGTCGCGGTTCGCCACAGTGTCCTTAGCGGCCTGCCAGAGACGGCGTTATCACGGCCCATGCGGTGAATTGGGAGAAAACTCACTACGAGAAGGATACCGATCCCAGAAAAGATGATTTTGGTAGGAGGGAATACCTGAAAGTCAACGCGTCAGGGAAAAGACAGGTAACGAGACAGCTTGCTTACCGAGCCAACGCCCTCACCAAGGGTGCCAGAGAGCGCGTTGAGGATATTCACGGTCGGGTTGAGCCACTTGGCGAGTCGCTCATCGCTGCTCCGAGATTGATTCAGTTCGTTAGCTTTCCCTTCAAGTACGGTGAGGATAGCTTCGGGAGAATCGCAGGCCTTTATCTCTGCGGCGAATGGGTGGGTAGTAAGGTCTTTGCCGGTCTTCCTCTTATACTCCTGTAGAGCCTTTTCGAATATTGGCTGAAAGTTCGGAGAGGATGAGGAGGCCTCGGGCTGGAGACTGGAGGACATTGTGTTGATTGTGAGCTAGACAAGGGTACGGGGGGCGTGAGACGAGGAACACGTTTCGTCGGCTCAGTTACAGGCGTGCACTGCCCCGCGCCACTCGATGATAAGTTAGACGCGTAGCACACATGACTTTGTCCGTGGTGAGTACAATCACGTTGCGACTGGTTCAAACGAGATTGGTTGACCAGTGCTCTGTTGGTGATGTTCGATCCCGTCCACTATAATTACACTGCGCCAGGCTGCAGTGCGTAGCCGCGACTGGTAACTCTGTTGTCTCCCTCGGGCCGTCTCTTGCCGCTGCCGGCCGTCCTCGTCCTCAGCCCATCATCTCGGCCGCATATGTGAAGCTATGGAAGGTGTTGTCCTTCAATGAGTGGGAAACGCCCCTACCTGACCTTTCCCGCCGTCTTCTTCTTTCCCCTTGTCTCCCTTCAGAGCACAATCCCCCTCCCACCGATCTTCCTTCCTGCCCTCTCGCTGCCCTCGGCGTCCTCCTGCTACCCCTGCCCCCCACCAGCGCCTTCTCCCTCCTCTTCTTCCTACCCTCTCAGGGCAACTCCCTCGCCCTCCTTCCTGGCACCTCCTTGCTTTTCCCGCTGTCTCACCGCCCTTCCATCTCACTGCATTCGCAATGTTCCCATCTCGCTCCCCTCAGGATCTCCCCGTCCCGACCCCGCTGTCTACCTTAAGTTTCCCCCCTCTCTTCTATTCTCACACCTTTGCCTTATTCCTGCCGCTTCACACAACCCTCGGCATCCTCTTGCCGTCGTTCCAACCCTCCCGGCGCCTTCTTCCTCGGCACTACTCCGTCTCCCTCCCTGTCGTCGTATCTGAAGCTGAAGGGCAACTCCGACTTCCGTGCTCTCCTTGCCAGTTTCTCCTCACCCTGCCTGCCTTCGGACGAACTCTGCCAGCTCTATACTCATTCTCTGGTTGATCCGCCCACCTGCGCTGCTGTCTCCTCATTTCAATCAATCTCTACCCACCCATCATGCCCTTATCATGCCCTCTACGTCCTTTCGTTACCTTCTCCCTGTCCCGCATCCTCCCTATATGCGCTTCCCTCCACCACCTTGCCATTGCGGTCATCGTCATCACCCCCCTAGCTTCCTTTCCTGCCTCCTCAGCTTGCACCTGGAACACGCCATAGAAGGGAGGGATTCAAATTTTAATCGTGACTCCCGATTCATCATCTCGGTGGCCCTTCGACTTTCCGTCAACACATCGTTGCCCGCGCTCAGTTCAAAGCCTCGCAGTAGGAACCGATGTCTCTTCTGTACACTCTTCCTATTAGGGTACCGCAGCAGCGGCGTGGATCCATGGCGACATGCTTGGTGTGCTTGCGCAGATGGGACCGTGGATGGACTCGGAGAGCCACGGCGAGCCCATAGGCGAGAGGAAGGTGTTCTGGGACGGGATCGGTTTGCTGCCATCACTCTCATTTGATAGGGACATTCTGTGTGAAGTTCGAAGCCTATGTCCAGATCAAGAAGACGCCGGGCCGTTTGTGTACATTCAGGGCTTGGATCTGATCAGACTTGGACACCGCTTCAACAACACCGTCACTCGCTGAGAGCGCCTTTGCTCATACCCTGCCACAAGTATTCACACCTTCTGCCCCGCGAGCCTTGGTACCGTACAGAAGGTTCTGGGCGTCCTCATCGCCAGCGCCCAAGCTGGCACGCGTCTGGGCCTTAGGGTAAGTCATTTCAAATCGATCTCACGTCTGCTGTGTCTTCCGGTCTGACCCTTACCTCCTGCCTCTTTCTACAACCCGGACGTCCGCCTCTGGCACCACGATATTAGTGTGGCTGGTCCACCTGATGTGAATGCTTTCCTCGGCTAGACTCGGTCTCTTTCCCGATGACATTTACTGGTACTGTATTTCCTTATACAGCAGACATCTCTCTTTCTGTATACTCTTGACTCTGTGACGAGCGACTTGAACGCTCTGCGGGCGGCCCAGAGACCTGGTTCACTCTAACTGAGCTCGTTCTGGTTGCATACGGGGCTAACTGCACCGTCAAATCGCCTCGCCTCCCCCGAGTAAAACCTAGCCCCATCTGTTATCTGCTTACTTGATGACCGCGTTCTCTGAGTCGCTAGCTCACTCTGCTACGAACTATTTCACTTTCGTTTTGTTTTGTTTATTTTACCTCCTAGCATATCGGAAGGCGGCATTGAGGAGACGTGCGCGAAACTTACGAGATCGGAACAGTCGATCGCCAACGCATCGAGCTGTCATACCGTCGTGATCACATCAAGATCACATTACTGTAAGGACCGGGTGCAGTTTCTGATGTGATGTACCTCTGCACGCTATACCTAGGAGCTGGCCTTTTTCATCTTCGGGCGGCATGTCAGGCACATAACTCGAGCGCTGACGCGCTGGCACTGGAAGTCACCCGGGTACAGTAGCCAAGATGCCAGTTCGGATTGCGCAATTGACGCCCAGATTGGTGCCTCAAGCTCCTATATAGACTCGGATTCTTCTGTGCTATGACCCAGGTGCGCCAGTTTCTCTGAACGGACATCAACAACCTCAAAGATGGCGAAGTGGGATGACCCCATTCGTTTATTAAGAGACTATTGTGCGCTTCCGATCGTACCGACTCCGACTCGATGTCTGACAAACTAACTACTAGTCATCCTTACCAAGCTGTTTCACGCCATCGGCAGTCTGTACATGTGCGCTCACCCTTATATGCAGAAAGGGCCAACATTGATCCACACCTTTACTAGTTGGGAGACTGTATTTACGGCTGGCTTCGAGCTGGACGTCTTACGGGGTAAACGACCCTACAAATGGACAATATGGGTGGGTTTTTTGCTATGAATAGATTTATCGACGCTTCCTTGAACTCAGTGCAGTTATATCTTGGAACACGCTATACCCTTCTTCTCATGTTTATCATGTTCTTTATCGACAATGACGCTGGACACGTTCCTTGCCAGGTGAGGCTGAGCACATGTATCGACCAAAGGTGACGGCTCATATCTCGCTCAGTCGTTTATAATTGCGAACTTTGTGAGGACTCATCGCCGGAGAGCCCCTTCACACCTCATTGATGCGTTGCTTTACCCACGCAGGCATTGTCGTATATCAGCTGGGGATTCGCGTCTCTAATCATCGTATTACGCGTGCAAGTCATTTACAATACAGCTGGAGACCCAAGGGGCTGAATGTGGCCCGTTTCAGAATCGCGATATGGGGTCGCAATGTCGCCGTGTCTTCAATCGCACTTCTCGTGTGGCTAGCCGGTCTCGCGTTCCACATACGAAGTACGTTTCGTACTCCTGGTCTTCACACAACACCTCACGTCTTCCTACTTTTGTGCATGTAGCTGTAACGGAGGTTAGGGAAGTGTCTCACTGCGAGAGTAACTGCTGACTCGTGCTCGAAAGATCGAAGTGGCGTACAACTCGCTTTTTGGGGCGTGCATTGTCCTGAAGACGCAGAGTGGTCTGGCCAGCGTCGTTGCCATTCTTTCTGTCGACGTAATCCTCCTCGTTATCATGCTGATCGGACTCCTGCGACACACGCGGTATGGAGGTTCAACCGGCGTGTGGCACCTGCTTTATAAACAGGTGACCCCCTTCCTTTACTGCTCACCTCAGGCGCTGAAGGCCGTCTCAGTGCATCATTTGGATGATCTTGATAGCGATCGCAGAAATACCACCGGTGGTCTGTGATCGTTTTCAACCCTAGAAGTTCTTGCATTTACACCAGTGTTCCCAGGTTTTCTTCGGTCTCGATTTAAATGGTATTATTTTCGCTGTGGATATCGGTGAATTAGCTGTCGGGTTCATTCCGATCGGCGCCGAGGGGCCCCCTCCACGAATTCCTCCACATTCTCCCGGCCAAACAGGCAATGGAAAAACTAACTAGTACTTCCGCACTTAGGCTGTTCCGTGTCCCCCGGACGTCTCAGCTGATTGCCCGATTGGGCGTCGACTGGGACCCCCCGGTCCAGAGCGGCCCGCACTCTAGCAATGGAGGGGCGGTGTGTAACAGTGCACTGTACGTCCGGTCTGGAGGGCGTCGCAATCAGAACCAGCGCCCCACTGCCTTGGAGGCTCTCGGCGCGCGAGTGGACCCACTGCTCACGGAGCGCGTCGACGTCACGGCCATCGCACCCTGGGAGGCACACAACTGGGAGGCGCATGTGTCCGTTGAGGGACAAGCGGATCCCAAAAAACGGAAAGATTACGTCAAAGGGCTCTATGCCCTAGGGCGGACCTCGAGTACGTTGATAATCCGTGTGGCCGGAACGGTCACGAACCGCAACCGGCCCGACAACCAGATCGTAGGGGGAGCGGCCATGTCTCTGTGGCAGGGAGAGTTGGAGCCACGTGCACGGACGTGGACCCTCGGTACAGGTGTGGAAGTCCATGACGTCCACATCTTCGGCATCTCCAAGGCCGCCGAGGTGATTACAGCTGAGTACTCACGTGCCCCCTTATCCCACATATACATACTATCTACGGATGTGACGGCTGTTACATCCATCACGAACACACGGTCCTTGTCACACCAGACCGATATACTACGGTTCCATCACGCACTGACAGAATTTTACTCTGCCCACAGGGACACGAGAATTCACCTCGTGTGGTCTCCCAAGGACCAGAAGAGAGCTGCTGATTCCAAAGCCCGGCTGGCGGCCCGCGACGCATGTACCCTTCCCCCGTCCACCTCCCTCCGACGCGTGCAGTCTGCCGCGTTCGTCAAAAAGTCTGTCAGGTCGACAGCCTTCCGGTCCTGGACCAAGGACTGGACGACCCTTCACCAATCACCCACACGACATATCCCACAGGCCTATGGCCACTCCATCGACTATCATCACCCACCAGATGGACGTAACCACCCCCTATGGTCGGCTGCCATACCCCCCAAAAAGCCCAGTGACGATTACGTCCCTATCACACGACGTACTCACTGCACCGCACTCCAACTCGCCACCCTCCACTCCTTCACATCCGACTACACTAAACGCCACCGCCCGGATCTACCCAGGGAAGCCTCGCACTGCCCATGCGGCTTCCCGGACCGATCCTTCTATCACATCATCTACGACTGTCCCCGGTACGCTTACCAGCGACGAGCTCTCTTTAGCTCCCGGGACAACATATCACACACACCGGAGGACGTCACCCCTCCTATCGACCTATTCACGGACAGGGAAGGGGAACTGCCATACGCGCTGTAAGGGTACCTCGGGCGCTGGGCCCGAAACCGTCCCTTTTCGGTCTTTTCGGCCTCGGACTAGCATCGCGTGGTTTCCTGGCCATATCGGTCTCGCGCTCCCACGGCGTGGCACCAGCTCGTTCGACGCAGATTCCCTCCATTGTCATCCCTTCCCTATCGCTCCCTCCATCCATTAATCTACCCTCTTTCCTTCCTCGTCGCTCATTTCCGCCCGTTCCTTTCCTCGCAACCACGCAAACGGACGACGACGACACCGGATTCCCGCCAGATGGCCTCTGAGCCACCCGCTGTCAGGCCGTGCGTCCTCGCACCTCGAGTCGCCTTTGTCCACCAGCCCTCCGACCTCCTCGTATCATCCACCACTGCCTTCTCCTTTCATTCTGTCATATCGCTTCGCTCATACAACGCCTCGGCCACGCCGCCCCCTTTGTCACTGGCAAGGGCGCGGTTTTATCTTTTAGTTTCGCCATTACTAACTCGTAATAATACCGTAGGATCGCGCTGTCGTCGGCCACGACGCCGGCCTCCCTTCGACATTAACCCATTGTCTCGTATCGACTCGTATCGGCTCCTTTGTACCGCCCCGTCCGTTCGTACCTTACCTCCCCGTCTCGATTTCGTGTTTCGATCGCCTCGCGTCCCGTCTGTCCATGCCACCTCTCTAAATTCCCACTTCTCTCTTCCTATCCCACCATTACTTAGCCTTAGGAGTACGGCTTCTGTGTACTTAAAAGGGCTCCCGATTCTGAACTGAATATCATCCTGGATTTCCCCCTTTCGCTTATCGTTCGCTTGTGTGATTTTCTGAGGTCAGGCCACTCGACGGCACCCGGAACTCTCGCATTCTAACGACTCGCTTTCCCTTTGTCCTCGCCTCTCGCTCCCGGTTCCGTGTTTGCTGTCGCCTCGGCATTTCGCCATCGCACGCATTTCCGGATCCTGTTCCCTCTTCTCTCATAACTCTACCCCTGCGGAATCACTCTCCGCCTTCGGACTCACGGGACCCTACGTCCCTACAGCGCTTTGCCTCTTTCTTCAACAGACAGGCGCCACCTCGATGCCAGAGGCTGGGGCGCAACCCCCGGCTGATCACGGATGACGCGGCTCTCGGACGCAATCGGAGGACCCTGCAACCCGCAGCCCACATGTGAGTTTCTCGGCCCCTATTTCTATACCCAGTCTTGGACAGATCGCATTATGTACCCTGTGCCCAGCGCACACCCTTTGTACCCCGGTTTCCTTTGGAAGGTGCCGCCAATTTATCTCATACTTATGACCGCACGTGAGCTCAGCTTACCTTACTCGTTACTTTAAATTTTCGCCCGATGTGGGCTAAAGACCGTTCTTGTACCTTGTACTGCCGCGGAATATAAATGGTTCAAAAAAAAAAAAAAAAAAAAAAAAAAGATATCGGTGAATTAGTTGCTCATGGCTATTTTAATAGACGCTTGGAACGAAGTACGGCCTACGTTCTTCTCATCCTATGTTATTCTGGATCTGACTGTTGACCGATAGATGTTTCCCGGAGTTGGTGGTATGCGACGGAAAAAATCACCGCCGAGAAATTTTTTGCTGATGACTCTCTTGCGCCGAACTGTCCTTGCTCTCCCCCCCCCCTAACATGTCACATGACATCACATGACCACTAATCCAAAAACTCGGAACCAAAAATAAATTTTGGTTCGAAAATTATGTAACTTATCACAAACATAAATATGACATAATCATCCTGTGTTTGTTTTTCTTTTATTTGTGTTTTGCTTATTTGTTTGTTTAAAAGAAAAACATGTTTATTAGTTAATAAAGATTACATAACATATGTACTTTTTTTTGTCTAAGTCGAAATGGGGGCCACGCGCCCTATTCCGCGTGCCCCCGCTCGTTATCCTCATCCTCCCACTCATGAACCGGGGAGGCGGTGCTCTTCCGCTTTGCGCACAGGGGCAGCACGTGCATGCGTGCTGCCCCTGTGCGCAAAGCGGAGGGTGGGCGCCACCAGGTTACAACGCGCCTCCCGTTTGCGCGCCGCCCGGTCACGCACCACCCGACCCGCGCGCCCCCCGGAGCGCATACACGGAGGAGGGGGGCGCTTCCGCCATGCGGTTGCATTTCGCCCTTGCGCGCGAACCCGCGGGAGAAGGGGGGGGGTTTCCGCGTGGTCGCCCGCTCGCGTTTGCCCCTGGCGCGCGAACCCACGGGAGAGGGGGGCTTCCGCGTGGTCGCCCGCTCGCGTTTGGCCCTGGCGCGCGAACCCACGGGAGAGGGGGGGTTCCGCGCAGCCGCCCGTTCGCGTTTGGCCCTGGCGCGCGAACCGGGGAAAGGGGGGGGGGGCGCTTCCGTGCGTCCGCCCGTTCGCGTTTGGCTCTAGCGCGCCCCCCGGTTCGCTCGCCCATGTGTCGTGGAGGGGGCGCCGCTTCTGTGCGTCCCGGTTCGCACGTTGCGTGCGCGTGAACCCAGGGGCGCACTCCAACTGAGAGCGCGCGCCCGCGTTCGCGCGCGACCCGTGCGTGCAAACGGGGGCGGGGCGCAACGGGTGTGGGGGGCGCGCCCGTTCTCGTCCCTGCGCGTGGACCCCTCGTTTGCGTGTGGCCTCTGCATGCAAACCGGGGGGGCCGCCGCGCCGCCTCTGGCATTGCTTGCGCGCGGGGTCCCCGGCAAGAGGGGGAAGGGGGGGATGCGCGTGCCTTGTCACGCCGTCCCGCGTCGTGCGTCCTGTTCGCGTGTAAACGAGGGGGCGGGAGGGCAGAGACAGGGGACGTACCTGTCCCGCGCACCTCGTTCCTGTGCCCCACCCCCCCTCACGCGCAAACGGGAGCGGCAGCTGCAGTGGTGGGGGCTTGTCCCGCGTCGGCGTGCCCTGTTCGCGCGTGAACGGAGGGAGCGGGGGGTGTCGCGTCCCCGTTGTGCGCAAACGGGGGGGCATGTCACTTCCTGCGCAGCCCCCGTTCGCGAGTCAACGGGGGCGGGGGGCGGTGTTCGGGTCTCCTGTTCGACGTGAACAGGGACGGGGACGAAAGGGGGGCGGCGTACCTGTCCCGCGCCTCCGTTGCGCGCATACGGGGGGCGCGCTCCCCTTCGTGGGTAAACAGGGGCAGGGGTGGGGGCTTGTCCCGCGAGGTCCCGCGCTTGCGTGTCCTGCGCACGTGTGGGGTAAAGGGGGGCCAAAGGATGAGGAGGGGGCCGCACGCCCGAAGGGTTATGGGGGGTTGGACACTGCGTGGCACTGCTTACCTTATTTGCTTTTGTTTGTACTATATTTACACCACACAAATAAAAGAAGAAAAAAAAACATGAGGACGATTATGTTGTATTTATGTTTGTGATAAGTTACATAATTTTCGAACCAAAATTTATTTTTGGTTCCGAGTTTTTGGATTGGTGATTACGTGATGTCATGTGACATGTTAGGGGGGGGGAGAGCTGGGACAGTTCTTGCGCCGTCCCTACAGTCACCATAGTGTTTGTCCTCCTTTGATCTTCTCTCCTCAGCCGTTACTTACATTGTCGCTGAAGGTCCATCTGCGCAGCTCGCATGTACCGTTCTCTGACCAAACACGGATCTCTCACCGAATATTCGTACGCTTAGTGCATTCAGTCTGCTTCAAATCCGCTTCCTTACCGTCTTTTCTTTTATCCAAAAATCCAGGTCGGATCCACCACCCCGGTTCCATGCAGAACTTCCACTTTCAAACTACCACGGCGGCGAAGCCCATGGCGTCCAGAGCATAATGCACTCCACGACGATTGGCGTAGCGTCGGTGTCGGACAGGACGATGGCCGAGCCATCTGTATTCATACCAGCAGAACAGATACCGTTCGAATCTTTTCCCAGCGCTTCGAACATCGCCCCCGCTGTGCCTACCAAAATCAAATCAAAAGACATGCCCGACTACCAGATGTCCTGGTACCGCGCGGCTCGGGGTTGATGCCAGCGTGCGAGTACTCGAATGAACGTCACTTTTCTCACCATCTTTCTTTCGTCCTCGTCTATATGCAGGTATCGATCGGCATAGTTTAAGGGAAACGTTTCGTGGGACTTGTAACCTATTGTGAATGACCCCCAGTGTTCCCTTTGTTCATCTATTAGTAGCATAACTCATATAGCAATCGTCAATTGTAGCGTTATTGCGGCAGCGATTTTCAAGTCTGTACTGTAATAAATCCCCCAATGTCCTATGATAGTACTCACGCTCCCTCAGGCTGCAACATGACTCCTAGTACATGTATCTCAGGGTGGATCCCTCATGTGTGCCAGCGGACCACACCACTTGGTTTCTTTCTCAACGCCCCCGGAATCGACGTACCAGAGGTGGGGTGGGGTTGAAATCCGCGAGCGTGACGAGAAATTCGTCGCCGAAGTCAGCCTGTTGCATTCTCGGCACGCTCAACCCGGCCGACCCGAACCAGTGCGAGCCCGACTTAGGAGCTATTCGTCATCAGTACAGCCGCGCTCGCGGACACCAGAAAGATTCGGCGGATTCGTTTCATGTTGATTCTACTTCTAGTCTTTGTTTTCTTTCCGAGTCCATTTTTGTCCCAAACCTTTTTTCACCTTGTTTACCATTGGGGCTCGCGCACCCCTTTCAGTCCATTCCTCACAGCTTTCGTCTATTTACGTTATTTTGTTTACTTTACGTTACTTTGGACTTGCTTTTCTTAAAAATGCAGTAAACCTGTATAAAGATGTACGTTCTCGAAATCTCCTTTCGTGTGCTTTTCTCTTCCTCTCATAATTCTCTCCAAAGCGTACCCTAAAGCTGCTTTGCTCCATCATTGCGCTCTTGCTCCATCCTCTCCCGACTTCGCGCCTTCGCTTGCTCGCTTGCCAACTCGCAGATACCTGTCACCTGACCGGCTCGACTTGACCGGATACACGGACGTTGCTCAACTTCACCTGCCAGTGGCCTTCAGCTGCAGTCTAAACCTGATATCCCCGAAACAATACAAACGCGTATCTTTCACTTTCCAGAACTTTTCCATCATGAGCGACGACCTGGGGATGAGCATCGTCAAACTAGCCACGGATGGAGCGAATTGGATCTCCTACCGAAACCGCATGACCTGGACTTTCAAGAATCACCGCTGGTCCGAGCACCTTACCGGAACAGCAGTTCCTCAGACCTACATTGCAGCTGGCGACATCAACGGTACAACCCCGGCCCAACGCTGGGAAGCAGAAGAGGTCACCGCTAAATATCTCATTTCGACATCAGTACCGTACCATGTTTTCAACCGCATCAAGAGCAAGACCTCAACCATGGAAGTCTGGAACGCCGTCAAAGCCATCTACCAGACCAGATCAAAGATGATGATGATTACCGGTGATCTTGGCAGGAAATTACAAAGCAAACTCAAGGACAACGATGACGCTCGCGCGCATCTCGCCTTACTCCAGGACTTGCGAGAGGAGCTCGCGTCCGTGGGGAAGAATATGGATGACGACGAATTCGCATCCATCATCCTTGAACTCACTCCCCCCCTCCTATGACTCCATCATTGACGCCATTAAGGCAGTAGCCGACACAGCAGGTGCTGCAGTTACGCCAGATCGGGTAATCCGATTGGTAACCGACGCATACGACCGAAGAGTCATTGAGAAATGCCAAACGAAGAATGGCCTTGAAGGGGCTTTCGCAGCCAACGGGCAGAAGTACAACAAACGCAATGTGATGCTACAATTGCTACAAGTTTGGGCACTACAAGTCCGATTGCTGGGCCAAAGGGGGCGACAAGGAGGGCCAGCGTCCGCCCAGAAGAGACAAAAGCAACAGTAACAGCAACAACAACAATCGCACCAACTGGAACCGCAGCGACAACAATAACAACAACCGGCGCAATCGGAATCGCAACGACAACAGGAAGACCGACAATGCCAATTCGGCCAGTGTTGATATCGAAGCCTGGGCCGCAATCGAGGAGATTGAGGACGACCCCCCTTCACATTCCCCTTACTCAGAATCCCAACACCTTGCATACAGCGTGGGGCAACAACTATCACGCCAATCTCACATGGAGGTTGAACTCTACGACTCGGGAGCTTCAAGACACATGTCCCCCTTCCGGAAGCGTTTTATCAACTTTCGCACCATCCCTCCCCGCACCATCACTGCTGCTAACGATCGGATGTTTTATGCAACAGGTACTGGCGATCTTATTATTGACGTTCCCAACGGGAACAAAATTACGCCAGTCCTTCTTCGCGACACCCTTTATGCGCCCGAAATGGCGCTCACCATTGTTTCCATCGGCCGCATCACCATCACCGGAAGTTCAGTCATATTCGAGAATAACCGTTGCAAGATAATCGACAAGTTTGGCAAGACCATAGGCGATATCCCGGCCAGCTCAAATGGCCTATACAGAGTCGAACACATTCACATGGCCTTGAGCGACAATTCCAACATCGAACAAGTCAACATCCCTAACCTTCGTCATCACACCAGACATATTTCGGCCCGATGCCATTCGTTCTCTCATTCGCAACAATTCCGTTCAGGGCATTCGGCTCATTGACCACGGCATCCCCATCATTGACGACTCATGCGAATACGCAAAACTCACTCGCAATGCCATCAGGCCCTCCAGCCAAATATTTCGGAGATAAAGCTCACTAGTCCGCGTCGCTATCGCTTGCCTTCAAAAGGTAGATTCTTCGGATATAAAAAATCTTACAAAATCTAATATTAAAAGTCGGCGCAAACAACGAGATTATAACCAAGTAGGTAATTTATTACTGTAAGAATACACGACAACAGTTGGAACAGCGAATGGACGTGGCGAGCGATGTCGCGTAATAGTGTCACTGCGCGCACCGGCAGTGCGTCCATACAGACGTCCGGATTTATGCCGCCGGCACTTTCCTCGAGAATAATTAAGTACTAATTCCAAGTTTCGGCGGGTCATGAGTCGAGACCTGAGAATAAAACAAATACAATCCTTTTGAATAGAAGGTGTCGAGTTTTATCGTAATGGGCAAAAATACTCAGGCTCATGGGTAACGAGGTAGCCTGGTCCCTGTAGCTCACCGAGCCAGCGCCATCGCCAACTCGTTCGAGGATGCCAGGGAGCGCATTGAGGATATTCACAGTTGGGTTAAGCCACTTGGTGAGTCACTCATCGATGCTCCGAGATTGATTCAGTTCGTTAGCTTTCTCCTCAAGTACGGTGAGGATAGCATCAGGGGAATCGCAGCATTTTATCTCTGCGGCGAGTGGGTCGGCAGTCAGGTCTTTTCCAGTCTTCTTCCTAGACTCGTAACTAGCCGTCACCCCATAGAGGGAACGGTTACCGGTCTATCTTCTTCCTATACTCTTGCAGAGCCTTTTTAAATATTGGCTGAAAGCTCGGAGCGGATGGATGACATTGTGTTGATTGCAAAGAGCTAGACAAGGGCAGTGTGAGATGATACGATGAACACGTTTCCTATGAACGTGTGCCCCAAATCAACACATCGATGATAGACACGCAGCACACATGACTTGGATGACATTGTCCGCTACGTAGTGAGACAAACTCGTCGCGATCGGTTCAAACGCGATCGTTTGTCCAGTGCCCATTGACGGCGTTTATTGTAAGGAGCCTGTCCATACAGTTACCCCATAATGTGTCCATAGAAAGAAGAAAGCGCCCGAACAACTTGATACTCGGGCGGCCCGCCGGTGGCGTCTCCCCCGGGCCGTCAAGATCTCTTGCGGCCAGAACCGATAGTAGTAGGCCTGAGAGAGCATCTCCTACACCGATATAGGCTACCACTCTGGTCCTCGTCACAAATGTAAGACGCAGCCCTCGGCTCCCCCGGGCCATGGTCTGCGCTGGCCCTCCGCCGCCGGGTTCATCCCGCCCCCGTATGACGATGGGCTCCCCTAAATCACCGATGCCGACACCAGCAACTGCATCCGCAGAGGTCCATCCGGCGGTGCGAAAGGGAAGACGCACAGCCTCAAAAGCTGCGCACGGTGCGGCGTATTCTATGCGCTCACCGGCCATTGCGACACGCGGAGAGTGGAGTGCGGGAGAGTTGTTATCCTGGATGAGGAGCGCCGTTTTCATAGATACACCGAGGTGACGTGGAGTTTTGTTCTCGGTCGTCTATTTTGAGGACGCCTACCCCTCATACCGTCCGTTCGTTTCCATCGACGATAGAGGCGTGTGGTCGGTCCGCGGACGGCGCCTTTACCACACTATACACCAGTCCCAGGGCCGGGATATGGGCCCCTTGACAATGGATGTGGTCGCACGTCTCTTCTACCCCCGGCGAAATACATATGCATTTTCCACCACAGTACGAAATGCTGTCCCTGTCCGCGATGTCTGACGTCCCCTTATCACGCTGTTTCTTCCGTTCGTCAGGGCATGATACCCCAGTTGCTGCTCTTAAGAGAAATTCCACGTTCCTCTCCTTTCTACTAAACCCTAGGTGCATTTCTGATTTGCCCCAATAAGCCGGAGCGTCACAAAAATGCAATGGTGCATGCAGCATGTGGGGGTGAGTAAACGTACTATGAGATTACTACGAGATCGTCGAGCTCGCCCGTGCACGCTTCATTCGATCCGTCACGGGCTATGTTCGTTCTCATCTACCAGGTTCTTTTGTACAACAGTCAGACAGAATGAGGGTCGCCACTGTGCGCCGACGGCGATACGTTCAGCATTTCGATGTCTCACGACTCCTCGCGGCTACTACTACCGGCAGTGGCATCGCGACTAAGCTACTGCGACACAGTGTGAATTTCTTCTGACGCCTGTCGCTCCCAGACTATTTTGCGACAGGACAGGGACATGGGGACGAGGAGAAAAGTCGGAGAAGGCGAGGAGGGCAGCTACTAGCACGCCGAGGGCCGCGCCGGCAATTACACCCGCGCTCGATGTCTGTTTCTTTTCCGCGGCGATGGCGGCCATTGCGTTGGCGAGGCGAGGAGGCGGACGCGACCGCGGTCGTGGATGAGGATACGGATGTCGGATCACCATCTGGTGTGCACCGGAGGAATTCGAACTGTCTGAGCCTCATCGCCTGGCCGGGCATCACGGTGAAGTTGACCCAGTGTACTGATTGCACGGCAGCAGCCGGCTTTGGGGCGTAGAACGCAGGTGGGTACATCTCGGTGTCGCCTGGGGTTGTAGGTGATTGCTAAGGATTGTCGCCGATGCAATAGGCAAGTCTAACGGATGGGGGAATGATCGACCTCGGTTGACCGGAGGGACCCCATGTTATCCGGGCCTGGAGAGATCGTCACCTGGGCCGAATGCCGCGAAACCGACTGCGCGAGCTACAGTGCCTAAGACTCGGAAATAGAGAAGGATCCATGGTCGCCAAGTTGATATGCGACACCACTGATGAATGAACGGAAACGGAAACCCTCCATGGAAGGTATACGCAACGCTGGCATTCGCCTCCGGATTGCTAACGTTGCGAAAAACCGCCCTGCGTATATGCACTCCAATTGCCGACGAACCCCACTGCAGAACGTGTCGGAGAGCAAGACCAGAGTCCAGGAAGAGAGCAATATTCCGCCATGACGATTGACGAAAGGGGTGTGGTGTCAGCGGGTCGGGGGCAGGAGAGGTGCGCGCAGGACGGTGGGGAGACGGAGACGGGAAGGGTATATGGGCGAATAGATAAAGGCGCTGCGAGCACCGGCGGCCATTGAAATTCAGCTCATGAACACGTACATAATAGTGATGTATATGATGTTGCGAAGATGGATAGTAAGCGGCTAACAGAGAGGCTGTGCCACTGTGGCGTATCAGGTCATTCATGGAGATGACTTCTGCCGCGGTGCGAGAAAGGCATCAGGAAGCTCTGCTTTGCAATAGGGCGGTAACGGGTGTATTTCGTGACGTTCGGTCAGAACACCACAACGACCCTGTTGATTGAGGTAACTGAGGAAGAGACCACGGTCCATACAGTGCAAGGGTGATGCAATTGCTATCTGCCTGTCAGTATGTCACACGAGGCGGCTATCTAACAGTACGGACACGAATTACCAAGAGTCCGAGAGGAGAAAGAACTTGAAGGCACTGTATTTGCCGAGTCGGGACGAACGCGATCACGGCTGCAGTCTTGACAGTATCAAGAACACCGGGAACCGATCCACCGACATTGATCGGCAGTCCAGTAGATAATCAACGCGGCGGGAGAGATGGTGTATCCCGAGGATATGTCGGATGTCGCGCACGATGGGGCTTAAGAGGGCCAATATTCATCATATCTGATGAGTCCTATATCACAAGGAAGACAACTTACTCCAGGTAGACGGGCATGCCTGTTGCCAGTGTGGAGTAATCCCCAGACATGGACTACTTGCCGTACTTCAGTTGGGACCGTTCAATGGCCCGAGCCCGCACAAACCCGTTGCATTTTCAGAAGACGGGAGCTCGTGCATGGTCTAAAAAAGAGATAGCCCGAGGACCTGAAACCAATAGCATGATGGCACAAGAGAATCAAACTTTGGTCCCGACCAAGGAAAGCGCATGGTCTTTGAGTTTGGATACGATGGGTCAAAAAGGCCCATAATCGGTATCATGGGACCAAGCTCGCGCCTGATGAGCAGCAAGGTTTCGCACTCTAAGCACGTGTAAGGTTGTCGATGGCCGTTCTCATCTCATCATGAGAACGAGGGTCTCAAGACCAGTGTGGCTACCTACGGAATGTCGACCACGCACAGGGTCGATCATTAGAGAGCTCCTTACGGCCAATCATACGACCAGCCATCTAGTTAGATACTCGTTTCAGATTATCATGAAACACATCGAAAAATTGGGGTAGTGGCGAGGGGTTAGTCCGCGCTCCACAATGCATGCTCAGACTTCTTTCGTTCATTGATCCTCTCTAGTAAACCTCGATAACGACCGTGATTCGCACAAATGAAATGATGGTCATCGCCTCTTGAATACCAACGGCACGCGGCGGGGGCTGAAAGAAAACTCAGGCACTGGCGGACGGGAGGGCGGGAATATTACTGTACTTACGCGGTATTCAGTAGTTGGTCGAAGGCCGTTATACGCGCATAGCGTTGTTCGAATGTCTCGCCGAGAAATTCGGGCTCTTCCTTGACCTCAACTCTATACTTCAATATCATCATCGTGATAGCTGCTACACTCTCTGTTTCAAAGAATCTGAAAGAAATGCGTATAAGTACTTCCACCACGCTATCAACAACCAAGTTTGTTCGCACCGTCTCCCGAGGCACCCCCTGGCACCTACAAACAAATTCATGACGCATGGTCAGCTGTTATGACGGGACCAAACATACCTGAGCTAAACGGCAAGAACGCGTTCCTTGGCCACTCTCCGAGGAATCTCTCTGGCCGGAATTGTGAGGGGGTCCTTCCAATATCTCGCTGTAAGACTTTGATAAAAATCAGTCCTTGGGATGGAAGGAGGCCCAGCATACGGTTATAATGCACGCCAGGCACTTGGAAGTCCACCCGTGTTCCCGAAGGGATAGGGAATGTTGTCTCTCCGCCGTCAGTATTACCCACCGTCAAACTGGTATCTTCCGCAGCACGTTTGGGGATTGCCGACACCTGAGATCACACGGGCCGTCATTGGCTTAGAACCGCTGCTCATATGATTTGACGTACTGGCGGACTGAGATGCGGAGTCAGCCTTGCTCCAGAGCCTAATTAAAATATGCACTCACAACATCCTAAGTGTTTCATATAAGACGCTTCGGGCCCCAGCGGATGAGAACTTGCGTTCTGACAGGCGATTGAAGAACTTACGCCATGGAGAGCGTGAACCGGTTCATGTCTTCATAGGTCTGTGCAAAATCAGTTCCTCGGTGAGCTTGATTCCTGATCTGATAGACCATACAGGCATCCCATTTAGATCGACCAATATTCCCTTGATTTGCTGATACAAGCGCTCTTGCTCATTGGGGTGAAGAGCAAGTAAGGCGAAAGTGAAGCAAAGTGTATGGGCTGTCGTCTGAAATAAAGGGTCGGTTCCCAGTCGCACCATCGGTGGAATGGGGTGGTCCTACCTCGTGTCCAGCGAGGAGGAAGATGAACATATTGCCTGCAATAGCAGTGAGAACCCTCTTCGTGAGCGCGATACGGTACGACAATTGGCACTTACCAACGAGTTCCTGCTCAGTTATGGCAACGCTGCCATCTGGATTGTCATCCGCCGCGTC
Source organism: Lactarius sanguifluus (assembly GCA_021527775.1). NCBI lineage: Eukaryota > Fungi > Basidiomycota > Agaricomycetes > Russulales > Russulaceae > Lactarius > Lactarius sanguifluus. The sequence goes on along the minus strand of JAKEYF010000033.1, from coordinate 316,540 downwards.
CAGAAGCCCATTAAACAGATCGTGACGCTCTTCTCTTGTCTCAGCGCTTCTACGAGCATCCACCAGTTCTACCATATATTGCTGTCCGCCGCGTCAGCTGTGGGGACATAACAGATACCTAGTTAGGACGAACCCTCAGCTCATCAAATGCCAGATTCACCCTCCTTGTGCGTTCAGTCAGTTTCATTGCCCAGTTAGGAACACCCATTTTTAAGATCAGATTTGTAGACACGATGTAAAGTGCATCCTTAAATGGCATCTGGTGGCCGGGGGGAACGGACAAGTCTGACGCCCACGTGACCCGGCGGCCGAACCCTGATGCCATGCATGAGAATGCAATGGCTGAGCAAAATACTGTAAGACTACCTGCCACACCGATGACAAAAAGGGCAATCTGACGGAGACGTTAGAGTGTAAGTTACGGGATGTTCCGCACGTGACCTACCGGAAGAGTAATATCTACGCAGTGATCCAACACGATTTCGGGACTGTCTCCCCAGACATTGTCGAACAGGTCGAACATGATGCGGATAGTCTCGTCCCACACCAGACGAGTATTTCTCTATATATCGCGTCAAGAGAACGGTGACTTCGACAGCAGGTACATACCTCCGAGAATGCTGGAGCAGCGATTGTTCGGTACCTTTTCCAATCTTCCCCTTCTGACGCAATGATGTTGCCTCCAAAGGCAAACAGCGCCTCATACATGTCGACGGGTTTGGAAAACTTGGTACGAAAAGTTGCCACCTCCTGCAAATCACAAACCAAAGATCAGCTACATCCACTTTGGGGCGGAGTATCCCTTACTTTGATGGCCGCTGCATCCGCAAGGTAAATGACAGCACTCGGCCATGGGATCATGGTGACCTGACAGTCCATCGCCCTTAACTTCCATCCCTCCGAATATGCGGTACTCACCATTGCCGTGGCGTCCTTTCCAGCAGCGGCGAAATCTACGTAAGAACGTGATTCGCACAATGATCTCTTGCACTGGCGGCGCGTCCTTACCTTGATGCTTCGTCCTGAGCATCCATGAACCTCCTCGACTCACATACGGAATTGGTGGCAGTAATTTCGCAATTGCCCAGACCAGAACCCTCTCATGGTCGAAAAGGAGGCGAGGACCCGAAAGGTGTCTGCCAGGTGTCTCTAGGTTATTTCGTCTCAAACCCGTAAGGGTTACGTACCCTACATTGCGGATGGTCCTCCGGAATTCGAACACGACCTGGAGTAGATATATACCCAAAAGCGAAATGAGGACAAGTAGAATTGGGTGCATAATTGTTTGTGAGAGCACGCAAAGCAGGAGTCGATGGGAGGGTCGAGGAAAACAGTGGGGGTTTGACTTTCCAGCCTAAATATATTGTCGGTGTTGATTCTGTGCCCGAGGGCCACGTGTCAGTAAGGACGATGACTCCCCTGTGATCCGCGCCACTCGGCTGCCAGTGATTAAGGAGAGCGGATTGATGAGGCCACCACGCACCTGAGGTCTGGCAGAGGCCTGAACGATGCCGCTATCCACCGAATTGAGTTGTGAACGCATGGCCCCGGCGGCTCTCCGTTCAAGTTTCACAAAGGCCAGACACGCAGATTGACGTTAACGTCGGTACATTCTAGACCAAGATACTAAAATCAAAAGTATGGTCCATTGCTGATGTTATCGTGCGATCGCTGACTCCATCTCACCGAGGACAACCTGTGTCGAATACTAAGTTACTCCAGTTATTGTAGAGGCGCGCGCGAATCATTTTCCACTGGAATGGTGATATCCTATATGTAGTAACTGAGGACGCAGGACGAACTGGGAAGCCTACTCCATTGATTATATTTTTCTTGACAGCCCCCTTACTGAACTATCCCAGAAAAGGATAAGGCCGTACTGTTCACATCAATCACTTATTACATTCTCACGCATGTCAATTTCGGGTTTCCGTGAAATTGGGAAGGGTGGTGTCGTGCGATGGAGACGAAGTCATCACATGTCTTCGACTTGCACTTGCGAGCGTCGCCGACTCTGTTCTAACGTGAAAGAATGTGATAAAGCCGTTGCGTGCCTTCGACTTGCCCTAGCAAGCGTTGGGCCGAGTCTTCATGTGTTGGTTCTGACGCTACAACTAACCCCCCAGGACCAAAAACGGGGCGCTCGCCGGGGGCGTGTACTGCCCGAGTCGAAGTTGTTGCGCGGAAATGTTGCATGACTTGGATGTCTTGAAGGTCCCGTTCTGACTACCGCCCAGGACTTGATTATTGCTCCAGAACTTGCACACATAGACGGAAAGGGTCGTCGAGGCATTGAAGAGTGTCAAAACTAAGGCTGCAGGGGTGACGAACGCGAACGCGAAGTTGAAGCGAGCTAGTCCAAAGCGAGACAGCGGCAGTGGGGGCGAGGTGAGTGGGAGACCGGGCGTGAGCGTTGACGAAAATTCGTAGACTAGCTGGGGTTCCTGGCATCCGAGTCGAGGGATTGTCAATGACGAGACAAAGGAAGATGTGAATTCAGGAACAGAAGAAGCCGAGCCGATTCACGTGACTCCGAGTGTATGGTGGAACGAGGACACTTTCCGAGGCTTCGGTGGCGGCGCGGACGGGAAAAAAACTATGTTGTATAATGACGAAGGCGACCGCTCGAAGAGACTCGGCGAGGCGGTGTCGATAAACGCATGCGCAGGGGTAGAGTCGAGCTCGTAGGACTGCATCGGAACCAGTAGAGCCAGATGTCGAAATCTCAAGCGAAGGTAAAGTCTCGAGGGTCGAAGACGAAAGGAGCGCAGGCGAATGGTCAGGAGGGAACGCAGGGACAAGGCTGGGATTTCAGACACCGACGCGGACTCGGACTCGGGCAGACCATCTGTTGACGATATCACTGGGGAGAGCAGACACTTTAAATCTGACAAGATTTCGAGGCCATTTTCAGTGGGTAGGGAAGGAGGAGTCAGAGTGGACATGTGCTCGGGCTCGGGCTGATCGTTGATTGCCGATTGCGGGGGGGACAGCAGGAACGTGAACGATGTCGGAGACAAAGGAAGGAGCGTGGATGCGAAAAGAGGGTCATTGTCGGTAGCCGAATGAACATGCGGGGGAGCAGATGGCAACGTGGGGACGGAAGTGAACAACGTGGGGGTGGGCTCATGCTCAGACTGATCTTCCGTCGCCGAGGGTAGGCACTCAAAATCGGACGAAATCGGCACGGAAAAAGGTGCAGGTGTGATCGAAGACAGAGGGTGTGAAGACAAGTGTGAGCGAAACAGGGTAGGAAAAGAGGCCGAGGGAGCAACGTGGACGACAACGTGGATGCGGGTTCGGGTTGATCGAGGGTCACCAAAGGCGCTTGCGTGTGCTGAGATTCGAACAGGGGAGGTCTGAGTCTGGCGTCGAGTACGAAGGCAGGGGGAAGTCGTTGGGGGTGGGGGTGATCGTTGTCTCAGCGTTCGAGACAGCAGCGTGCGACGTTTCTCGGAGACCGTACGTGTCTCGCGATACGTGCTCGGCGACCGGCTGTTAGCGTCTTTCACTCAAAGACCCGACCTCTTGCCTGTGCGACCAGGATGGGAAGGTCCCATCGTATGCAAACGCTGCCCTTGCGCAGCCGAGAACGTGTTCGAAGTGGAAGGGGAAGTCAGGTGGCTGGAACGGGTTCTTGCTGAGAGGACGAGGTTGAATAACTTCGCGATCCCCGGGGTGAAATCCGTACCAAAATGCTGCATCGCGTTCACTTCGCGTTCTTCTTCCGACAAGTGGCCTGTGTGAACTAGGGGAATACCAAATGTACCTCCTATAGTACTGTATCACGTCATCTTCACAATACATCCGCTTTCTGGCAGCTGCGGAGCATCTGTCTCATGATCTGGTATCACTCATCAAGCCATTGGGGCGATGGATCGCAACAAACTCTCACCCAGCGAGGCCAGAGAATACTGAATTTCAGGGGGTGAATATGAACAAAGAGTGTATGGTGGGACCAAACCCAGAGATCCGCTGAGACTGAGGTAGTAGGTGCGGCCCAGATGACGGAAGATTCCCACTGCCACCATGAGACGCGGAGCAGAACGACACAGGAACGACCGTGTTGTCTCGGCACTCCCCGTTGGCAGAGAAAGTGATGACATGATGACACTCAACCTTGTAATCGGGGCTCCCGGCTACTGTAGTACCAAAACCTTTTCCGTCTTCTGTAACATGTAACCGGTAACCCGTTGACATGGGTAACCCACTGACCATGCCCAAGGGAAAAGTGGTTCCTGGAATTCACTGTGTATAAATAAGTCTTGCGTTTATCGTGACCGTAGGCTCAATGCCACCTCATAGCTCATAGGCCCCATCACTAAGACCTCGGGGATTCCGCAGTGAATCCGCATTTCAATTCCACGGACCGATAACCCATGCTTCACAATAACAAGACAACGTAAGCGCGATTGCGTGGAGTTAGTTTCAGCCCTGAGGAAATGATGGTCACATCAAATCAAAGGTCACCTGTCGTGAATAATCACACACTTCGTTATTTTTCTAATGGATTCCCGGGATTCCCAGAGCACCAATGTTTCGTAGCCTCAACTCGGTGGCCTGGCCTGATCTCTCGGCCATCGAGCTCCTTTCGGAGGCGATGGCGACAGAGTTTCGTGGTCGGTGGTGCCCGTAATCATGCACGGCCTTCGATAAACCCTCCAAGTTGTTGCTTGGTGGTCGTTCCTGCGAGGGACCCGGTAACGTTGAGTATTCACCTCCGGGAGCCGGTGACAGGTAGCTGCGTCCCGGCTGCAGGTTAAGTACCGTTCGCACAGCGCAAAACCATACAGTGCAGTCCGTACCGATGTCCGTCCCGTATGGATCCACAGCCCATTGGAGAGACTTTCTGGAGTTGGAATGGAAGCGGCAATCGACATTCATCATTCCGCAGGCATTGGCACTCCAAGAAAGAATGGAATTGGTACTGTCAGAAGTCCCAACACCTCACGCAGTGGTGAACGCTAGAATGGCAGCTTGGAAGGCGGTTCTAACCAGGCAAGACATATTAAATGCCGCTTACGCAAATTTGGGCCTGTTACGGTGATTCTCGCTGGGCTACAAGTATTCAACCACTGAATTGACCAAGCTCTCAGAGGTAGGGAAACTGGTTTAATTGAACCATGGCTGCCATATCCATCCGAAGTTGATATCTGGCTGACACATCCGAGTCACACCAACCAATTCCGAATTTTCTGTACACTCCCGTTAGGTGGGTTAGAAGTCAAATCCCCGATGATTCCCCGTAGCCATTTTCGTATCGACCACATATGTAGACACCATGAGAGCGCAGCAACCTATCACAGTTCAGTGTGAGATGACCAAGCAAAGTCGGTTGGGTTAGGAAGCGCCATTGATGCTGTAGATTTGTATAATGAGGCCGGGGTACTACCACAGTAGTAGCTCGTGTTGATGGATACCGATGAGCCAGATTACATGGCGTGGAAGCCGGAGGGAAAATGTCACACTAAAGACCAATTTTAGATATTACTCTTGGAGACCGCATGGACCAGCGGGCATCGCGGGCATCCTTACTTCCATAAATAATGCAAAAATGCCTCTAATTGCGCTGTAAACTTGCATTCCGCGCGGGGTCCTTCGAATCTAGACAAATTGACACGAGAGCGACAGGAAAAGTCCGAGTTCGAGTTACGAAGGATTCACGACAGAAAGCGACATGACGTTAGGGAGAATCAGTCAGATGGGCCCCCACTGATGTCGTGGTCCCTGTACTATATTCTTCCAAGCCAAGCAACATCAGGGCGGGGGCGGCAGGCGGCGTTAGCGTGGTGAGGCGCCAGATATCGGGGTGACAGGAGGAGAGAGGCCATCCACGGAGTATCCACGGCGCCGCTTCGATCAGAGGTCTTGAATGTGCCTGTTACGCGCATCCGGTATACCTCCTCGCGAACGAGGTAATACTGTACCCGGTTCATTAGTCCATCCTATCCGACCCAGGCCAAACGTAGCTCCTTTTATCGAGTCATGAATCGAAGCGATAGGAGACCTATGCGTCGAGGTCCATTAGAGGCTTAGCACTTCACGAGTGATACACGGCCACCATACAGCAGTACCAACGAGCGCTGTTACTGTCGGGGCATACGTACTGTATTGTAAGCTGACGGAAAATGTGCTGGTACCGGCGGGGTTCGAAATGCGAGCAAGAATAGAAACCATGATTCCGTCTAATGAAGAAGGACCTGTCGAAGGGACTTTGAATGGAGGCTATCATAGATGGATTGGTATCTGCAACAGGCCATCCCAGATAGTTGCGAATTTGGGGCAGAAGCGAGATATGTAGGAAAAGTTGGAGGCAGATCGACGCACTCCGAGCAAGAGGACCCTGAACAAGAAAGACGACAGATCCAGACCTACCTTGAGTCATTTGGAGGAACGGCAGTAAGGGTGTGGATGACCTTGGGAAAAAGAGCAGGCGCCATTGGGGGACCGAGCACTGGCGAGCAGCGCGTATCCCAATGCACCACCGCACAAACGTGCACCAGGTAGAAGCGGCGCATTCAACGTTTTTGGATCCGTGTTACCGTGTGCATGTGTACATGTGACGACAAGACACCGTAACATGAGATTGAGTACCTAAGAGCAAGTACAAACAGCATAGCACGCAACGTGATCGCATACGTACTGTATCCTAGACTGTATCGTATGCGCTGTTTCTGATTCGGCGCCAGCGTTCTGGGTTAACCACCTAAGTCTCAGTTCTTCAAGTTGGCCGAAATTTGCTACATGGGTGTGTGGGTGAGAATGGCGAACGTAAATTGAGCCCGCAACTAAGTCACGGCACGACGGTGGTGTGAGTCTCATAGCACAACAGGGGCAAAAGGCAACCCGGGCCGGTCTGAAGTGAATCAGAGCAGGTCTGGCCACAGTCTGGCCACAGAAAACGATAGGAATATATCCTTGGGCCGTTCACCCCTGTATCCAGACTCTTCGAGCCTGAGGCTAGGTGCATGCTTGTGTCAACTTTCAGCAACAAGGTGATTTAGGCCTTTCTGATGTCTCCGAATGACTTGACCAGTTAGGGCATATCTAAAGAGAGTGCATATTGCGTAAGCACACAAAGCAACCCTGCCGCGTGAGTTAGTACCCTGCATTGTTCTTCGACACTCGACACCGACGCTCTACATGACGACACCGCTCCGGCCACTATCATACAAACGCGGGATACAGTAGTCGTAAACACCAGGTCCTTGAATGAACCGTCGGTTGGTGTTCCTCATTACGCAACATTGAGAAACGCTACGCATTGGTTTCAGTTAGGCTGCGCGTCATGGTACTCCGAAACCCACTCGAAATGGCGAGACACCCGGCGCCCCTTCTTCATCAGGACTAAAAATTAAAAATGCGACTACTGTAAGACGTATTGTCGGTTGGAGTTCCCGAAATCGACCGAGTTGACCATGCTGGCCGATGGGTCGTTCCACGTTCATTGCATTACCCCAGCCCCGGAACGACATCACAATGCCGTTAAGCCCGTGCCCCTGGAACTGCAGACACTGTGATACGATCCAATCCCGAAAATCACATTGGTCAGATTTACGGGACTGAATTGGAATACGTTGTAAAATGCCCGCGGTGTAGTTTGTACTGAAGCTGTTTTTGGAAATCCAGCCTGGGATTCCACATGCGCGTTCAATACGTGGCGAGTAAAAATACTAGCTTCTCCACCAATCTGAGCCTACTCCTCTTGGCATTCTCTCTGTTCGGCTTGGTCCAAGTTGGGATTACCAACAGATGTCCGATGGGTTCTGCTGCCACGACACGGTGTATTTGCTATTCTCGGCAAAACCGTGGATCACTCGCTCGGCTACCAGTCGTACGGTAAGTGCATACTACTATCATGCCCAATCTGATAGACACTTCTTTTGCAATGTTTAAACTGTCGCCCAGCGCGCATGATGGCAAGGTGTCTTGCCCCATTTGGATCTAGATCAGTACACAACTATCTTTAGTCAAGCGGGCAACCTTAGTCTCATCGCAACCCTGGCTTCTGTATAAAATGCCTCACTCTGAGTGAGTCTTACCCCCAAGCTTGTCGGATTCTCTTCTTCACTGGCATCCCTTCTCGCAATGTCGCAGCTTCGCTCTCTTGTTTGCCTCCTTGCCGTCCTCTCTGCAGGTGTCTCTGCTTCTATTGGTCCCGGTGCTGTCCTTCCAATTGTTAATAAGAAGATCGCCCCCGATGGTTTCCTTCGCCAGTGAGTTCCTTGTAGTCGCTGCCAGAGTGATATCGAACCTAGCGCGTTCGACGCCTCAGAACGACACTCGCCGGGGGTACTCATCCCGGCCCGGTAATCCGAGGACAGAAGGTGACGTTTGTTATGATAGAAGGCTCGCAATGGTTGGTTGTCTGACTTGGCGCTCCGCAGAATGCCGAGTTTACGATCAACGTTGTTGATCTCCTCACCGACAAGACACTGGACTTGGCTACCTCTATCGTGAGATCTCGGTTTCTTCCAGAATGCACATCGTAATCTGGACGTCTTTCCCCCGCAGCACTGGCACGGCCTTCTCCAGAAGAATTCGAATTATGAGGATGGCGCAGCATCTGTCACACAATGTCCTCTCGTTCCGGCTGAGTCATTCACGTACGACTTCAAGGCTTTGGACCAAGCGGTACTTCTCTTTCGTTGCACAGCGAGTTCTTATTGACATCATTCAGGGGACGTTTTGGTATCATAGTCATTTTGGTGGCCAGTACTGTGATGGTTTGCGCGGGGCTTTTATTGTTGAGGACCCGAACGATCCTCAAAAGAGTTTGTACGATGTTGATAACGGTGAGACATTGGTGTCCTGGGACAATTGTTCACACAATTGAGACTCGATTCTCCTTCAGACGACACTATCATCTCCCTTTCAGATTGGTACCACTACCTGTCGACGAGTCCTCCAGCAATCCCGTGAGTCCAAAGTTTTTTTGCAGAAATTTCGATGCTGACGACCTTTGTAGTGCGTTCAACTCGACGCTGATCAACGGCAAAGGTCGCTACGTTGGCGGTCCTCAGAACGTACCCCTTGCAGTTGTGTCAGTTACAAAAGGCACACGGTGGGTGTTGATTTTGTTCACTTGCCTCGGGGTAGGATTGACACACCCTGTCGCATCAGATACCGGTTCCGCCTGATCTCTATGTCATGTGACCCTAGCTTCGTGTTTTCCATCGATGGTCACCAATTCACTGTGATCGAAGTGGAGGGTACAAACGTCCAACCTCTATTGGTCGACTCGATCGAGCTCTTCGCTGGTATGCGTGACTAAAACGATTCTTGCCGCTTTATTAATCGGTTTATTGACAGGTCAACGCTATTCCGTTGTTGTAAGCCAAACCTTTTGTCGATTCGTCTGAAAGTTTCCCTCACTCGCATATAGTTCAAGGCCGACCAACCAATCGGCAATTACTGTGAGTGCCTCACTTGTCATGGTCTTTTGTAGTTTGATCCGACTCAGCCGAACAGGGATCCGTGCTCTGCCTAAGGTTTCGACTCGCATTCTCGATTTCAGTGACCACACCAATGTGGCCATTCTTCGCTATTCTGGAGCTCCTATTGCGGATCCATCCGCAGACCCCAATGTAAACGTCCCCGTGAGCCAACTACTGCTCGTTGAGACTAACCTCCACGTAAGTTGCTTGTTCTCACTCGATCTTTTAGATTAGGCGCTGATTTGCAGTGCCGTCATTCCCAGCCGCTTGTCACCACTCCTGTGGTGAGACTTACCCCTCTGGTAACCTGTGCTCAGTTTCTCACCGCGTGATTTAGCCCGGCTTGCCACAACCTGGAGGCGCAGACATCAATATTAATTTGGATGTCGGATTCGTGAGCACTAGCATTTGCCTATAATGCGTATATTCTCACTCGAGATCAGACCCCTCTTCCCAACGGTTTCCAGTTCAGCATCAATGGCTTCCCATTCGAGCCTCCCACCGTTCCCGTGTTGCTCCAAATCCTGAGCGGTGCACAGAAGGCCTCTGATCTTCTTCCCGCGGGCACCGTTTATGGTCTCGATGCAAACAAGAGTGTCGAAATCACTATTCCTGGTGGTGCTACGGGTGGGCCGGTGAGTGTACAACGACTCGGAGTATTGACCGTTGGGACGCCATTATTCTGACGACGCGATCCGACACAGCACCCGATGCATTTGCACGGGCACGCCTTCTGGGTGGTCCGCGGCGCTGGGAATTCGTCCTACAACTTCGTTGATCCAATAGTTCGCGATGTCGTGAGTATCGGCAATACCGGCGACAATGTCACCATCCGCTTCTTCACCGACAACCCCGGCCCGTGGTTCCTCCACTGCCACATTGATTGGCACTTGGCTAAGTCCGTCATATTCCTATTTACTGTCGTGCTTCTTGTGTTGATGAGGCGCTCTGCTTAGTGGCTTTGCCGTTGTCTTTGCTGAGGATGTTCCTGACACGTCGGCAGCGTTCGCCAGCAACATCCCCGGTAAGTTGTTCCCCTGCCTGCCTGTGCTCCTTATAATTCATCGAGGCTGGTTTTTGTCTAGCTGCCTGGAAGAACCTTTGTCCCGTTTACAACACGTGGGCCAACCTCACAGCGCACTAATCTTATAGTCCATGTCTAAAAATCGTTTCTAAAGGTTATTTGGTTGGAGGTATCTGTATTGAAGTATTTAGAATTAAAATCGGACTTGAATTTACGGTGTAACCAGCAAGGTGTAACCAGCACGTGGCAAAGTCCGAATTTTGATCACTACGGCACGTGGAGTTGGCGTTACTCTGGATCGCCTGTAATTCAGCTCAACTGATCGTCTACTGTAACTTAACTTACTATCGTCTACTATGCCTGATCACTCCGGACGGGACCACTCTGCGGTCGCGCTTAGTCAGGCTCCCTGGAACTAGGCAAGACACTCACGTGCAGTAGTCAGCCACTACATTGACGGCAAGCGTTCTTTTTCTAACAAAAAAAAAGTTCGAGTACATTGAGGAGTAGTACTAGACATTGTTTATTTAATTTATTGGAAATTGGGCCAGAGGTGAGTAAGAAATTTGATGTGTTCGACTCAGTGGTCCGATCAGGTATAGAGTACAGTCGAAATTGTCATGCATAATAATGCATAATGAGTAGGGCCATTACAGTACTGTAGCCTGTAGGGACATTTCATTTTGACGGGCTCCTTGACGACCGACTGTATGCGTCAAATTCGCGTCAAATGTCGATCAACTTAGTTTCTGGTGTCAGCCGTTCTGTTCCGAAGTTCCGAATTCATAGTCAACCCAGAAAAAATGGCTCCGACTTGTGGTCTATTGTTAGCCTCAACTAGAGTAACGCACCGCAACCCTGGTGTTCTGAAAAACGACAAGCACACGCGCACCACGCCGTGTACTCCACTGTACAAAGTCTTCCCCATTGTCTGTTAGGTTGCCTGGTTGCTCACTGTAGTGTACAACACGAGTTGTTCAGGCACATGAATGATCTGTCGTACACAAGGTCATACAGCAGCCCTGAGAAGTCCAATGTGTGATTTTGGCAGTACAGAAAAAAGAACCGTGAATTCCGGCTCTGCTGTGAAGGTTCTGAAGGCACCAGTCCATCGCTGACTCGTCAGATGTCTTCTCGTGCCTGTACGTCTCCGCCTCCATCACAACGATGTATTTTCGGAGCGCTCGGGTCCAGCGTGTCTATTACACCTGGTCGCAGTGTGCGGTGTGAATCTCAAGGTCTACCGATTACCCGACTTCACCGAACACCGCGCTTTGGGGTGCTGTATTGGTGGGTATATTTCCTCCAGCAAATAAGAGCATTGTGGAGCCTCCTGGCGCTCGAGTCCCTTGCCCTTGATGGGTTTTATGTACATACCAGTGGGCGTGGCGCTGACGAAATCACCCTCTGTATGTGTTACCATTTACGGTGAGGATATTTCCCATCCGGTCCACCGTCATGGCAGTGATTAACAGGTGATTCCCATATTTGGCACTTCCCATCACGCGCCGAATAGACGGGTCGATTTCTGAGCCCTGAGTGAGCGCTAGTGAGCACTAGTGAGCGTTCGTGCTTGGCATCTGTCCCTCGCCGCTTGGGTCGCCGTCTTCGCTTCGATGTCGCCCGACATCCCTTATAAAATGCCTCACCCCAGGGTGTTTTCTGCTGTCGTATCGTCTTTTTGTCGTTCCTTTCGTTTCTGTTGCGATGGCGCAACTTCGCTCTCTTTTACTTTTCGCTGCCGTCTTCGGAGGTGTCTCCGCTTCCATCGGCCCAGGTGCCACCCTCAAGATTGTCAACGACAACATATCCCCTGATGGTTTCCCTCGCGCGTGAGTTCCCCCCGCTATAACTTAGCGCCGTCGTCTGGAATCATATTCGGCTCAACGATATCGACCGCAGTGTCACCCTTGCAGGGGGTACCTTTCCTGGCCCATTAATTGTGGGGAAAAAGGTAAGGTTCCCAGGAGATTTTCTGTCATCTAGTCTTGACGTTACACCGGAAAGAACGCCGAGTTCTCGATCAAAGTTGCGGATAAACTGGAGGACAAGACCATGAACCTGGCAACATCCATCGTGAGGCATCCCCAAGCATACTTCTCAGGGACGCTGGACGGACTAAACATTTCTTCTACAGCATTGGCATGGCTTATTCCAAAAGCACACCAATTACGTGGATGGTCCTTCCTTTGTCACACAATGTCCCATCATCCCGGATCACAGCTTCCTGTACGATTTCAAGGCTTTGGACCAGGCTGTATGCGTTATTCTTGTTTGCGCTGCGCGACTCTTAATAACGTCATTTCAGGGCACGTACTGGTACCACAGTCATTTCAAGGCCCAGTACTGTGATGGTCTGCGTGGTCCTTTGGTTATCTATGATCCCAACGACCCTCATCGCCATTTGTATGACATCGACGATGGTAAGATAGACCGCAGGAAAGGATTGTTCACCCTGCTGAGTCCGTCTCGCAGAGAGCACGGTAATCACCCTTGCGGATTGGTACCACTACCTTTCGACAGAAGCTCCCGCGATCCCGTGAGTCTGAACTAGTTCTCCAACGCGTTAGTGTTGACATGCACTTGAGTGCGCCCAATTCCACCTTGATTAACGGCAAGGGCCGCTATCCTGGTGGGCCTGCGACTGCGCTTGCTGTCGTGAATGTGAAACAGGGCAAACGGTCCGTGTTCTGTTGGTTCTTGGGTATTGTGATTTAACACGTTTTGCGATATCAGTTACCGGTTCCGCGTTGTGTCCATCTCCTGCGACCCCAACTTCGTGTTCTCCATTGACGGCCACCAACTGACCGTGATCGAGGCAGATGGTATTGAAACCAAGCCACTGGTCGTTGACTCTCTCCAGATTTTCGCCGGTACGTGATGTCGAAAAGATCTCCAGATTGTGAGTGCACTAATAAACGTATGACCAGGTCAACGCTACTCCGTTATAGTAAGGCGATTTCCTACACTGTAGCAGGAACGCGTTCCTCATCTGTTATATTGTAGCTCAATGCCAACCAGCCGATCGCGAATTACTGTGAGTAAAATTTCTGTACACAAGTATGTGTGGAATTCGAGACTCATTACCAATAGGGATTCGTTCTCTGCCCCCGGATCTGGGCTTTGGCAATTTCACCAATCTGGCCATTCTTCGCTATGCCAATGCTCCTCAGGCGGATCCAAAGGTAGATCCTACTGTTCCAGTCGTCAGCAAGCTCCCGCTTGTCGAGACGAATCTCCACGTAAGTTGCTTCTTGTATCCTACGCGCATATATAATGACGCCGATTTATACCGTGCGTAGCCACTTGACTTCTCTCCTGTGGTAAGATTTTCCACAGACTACATGCGCTCTACTTCTCACTGCGTGACCAATTCAGCCTGGCAAGGCAGTTCCTGGAGGCGCTGACATCAATATCAATTTGGACGTCTCGATTGTGAGCTTCGCCCCCTCTACCCCTGACATGCAGGGTCTTACAAACTCCCAGGACTTTTCTATCCTTAAGTTCACTGTGAATGGTGTTCCCTTCGAGCCCCCCACTGTTCCTGTGTTGCTCCAGATCCTGAGTGGCGCGAAGGACGTCACGCAACTTCTTCCTGCGGGCAGCATCTACGGCCTTGCACCGAACAAGAGCGTCGAGCTCACCATCCCTGGTGGTGCCGTTGGTGGACCTGTGAGCATTTTATTTTCGTAGGCCGTCCCTAAAGTCGTCTCCTGACGGGTATGGTCCTACTTGTTCAGCATCCCGTTCACTTGCACGGACATGCCTTCTCCGTGGTCCGTAGCGCTGGCAACTCAACCTATAACTTTGTGGATCCCGTAGTCCGCGATGTCGTGAGTATCGGCCAGGCTGACGATAATGTCACGATCCGGTTCTTCACGGACAACCCCGGCCCATGGTTTTTCCACTGCCACATTGACTGGCACTTGGAAGCGTTCGTCGTCCTATTATGTTTTCCTACGTTACTTGTACTGATGACTGGACCATTACAGTGGCTTCGCTGTCGTCTTTGCTGAGGATGTTCCTGATGTGCCAAGTCAAGACATCACAACTTGTGAGTTATTCACCATCGCTTCCGTGCGTGTGGCTCAGGAATTTGGCATCGGCAGCTGCTTGGGATAATCTCTGCCCCGACTACGATGAGTTCATCAAAAAAGGGAACCACACTTAGTTACTTGCACTCGGCTCGGAAGGACCGTTATGCGATGGCAATCTGCTATGCATGAGGCGATAATCATACCCCACTGTCATTTCTCGTGAATATACCTTGATATACACCGTACATCTTGTCCGTACAATACGAATCATACACTGTATACAGTATCAGACATGGACACCCTTGCGAACACTTCATTCTAATGGCAACTGTACTTAACGAAATCATTTCTCATTGGCAACATAAGGTACTCTCTGGTGAGATTACGGACTTCACTGAAGATAGAAGACGGTCACGTGCCGGTGACCGAGAGTACGAAGTCGCGTAACTTAAGTGAACGAGGGCGAGTGAGCGGATTCGCGTTTGAGCAGACAGGGTGTTAGGACGCATTCCGGGACTAGCCGTACCCGGTGCCGGACCGGTAACGGATGTCCGAATATATATATTAGTAAGCTACAGATGCGCATGTATGATTATGGTCGGGCAACAGAATAGGAGCGTCCGCTCTCTCACGTCCCACCACCTGCTCGTTCCTCGCGAGATATTTCATCTTATATCTTCACACAGGGAATCATCAATGAGTCAAAAATCCATTAGATAGCATTCTGAGGCTCTTTTGATAAGTACGAGTACAATAATATCGAATGTATTTTCAAAAACTGATCGGAACGTGAGTAAGACACTTGGCAATCGTGAGACCGTCCGTCACCGTTGTGCTTGCCTCTCATTCAGGTTACAAAACAATAATCGGGTCTGCGCGGGAACATTCAGTATGTACACATTATAGATGCCTTTGGCAGCTTTCCGAATCTGCAAATCATGGGACGGTAGAAGCGAGCAGAACGCACGAGAATAGACGAAGTCGAGAATGTATATTGCCTGAGGGCACTCCAAAAATTGGTGCGGGCGAGACGAGACAAGCGGGAGGCCGAGCGTGGTACACATGGACGCAACCGCTGCTCGGACCTCCGGCCGAACGAATCCACTGGCACCACCCTCTACGTGATTTTACTTCACCTTGGCCACAGTCTGCAGGGTTGGTGGTTATGTCTGAGTCTGGCTCGCGATTTGCATGCGCAGGATCAACAAGTACATATCTCCGAGGCGGTGCCCCTGGCGATCCTCGCTTTCAGTTTGCTTTCAGTTTCTACCTGTTCGGGGGTCTGCCAATCGTCGCTTCAACATTTCAAATGTGGCTCGGAACCAGGACTGATCACTCGTAATCAGCCAGAGAACTGGATCCGGTCAGAATCCTGGTGAAGGAAGTGATGTTCCAAAATTCGGAAGGGTGCTTATTGTTGGTCGTCAGGTGAGGGAAGGCCCTTGGGAACAAGCTTGCCATTCAAGAGGCCATTCGCACTCTGTGCTGGTGTCTTGATAACAGAAGAGATTGCAACGTATACGCTGTCAAATTACTATCTTATGTGGTACGATATTGCATTGCCTCAACCCCGATGCATCATCATAGTCTCTGCAGTGTGGACTCATTGTTGACTGGAAATGGTGCGAAACGACAGGAAGCATAGTGGGAATCATGCGTTTTGCGAAGCGTGTAGCGGAGGAGGTTGAGGCCGGTCCAGAGCGGACCGATTCGTGGGAATTGCAGCGTTCTTCCGCTTCATCTCTCCGCTCCGGGATTCCCTATATCCTACCTGTTGCTCAGAGCTGTCATATTATAGTATTCCCTCGACTTAAACGCACTCCATGCATGTTTGCTGTCAACACCCCTCCCCCAATGCCGGTCATTAGTTCAGAGTACTGTGGTGTTACCCTGCAAAGAATCAGGGAAAATTTCACCGTCAGTAGCCTCTTCTTCACGTCTCAAGTCACCCTTGGTTGTGTCAAATACTCGCACCTTACCGAGCACGGATCCCGCTGCGCCTCCTCGACCAACCTTGCTAAATCCCAAGTTGCCATTCAATTTCAACATCCGTTGGCGAGGAACCGATATGGCAAACATATTGGTTCTCGAATACGATGTGATGGCTCTGTCATGCTACTTACGGCATCTGCACAATGTTACGTCTAAATTATTTATAGGCACTATGAATTACAATGATCTCCCACACAGAATGTGCATTTTCTCTCGTAACCCTGGCTCTGTTGCAGTGGCACTTTTTGACCGCATCCATTGCTGACTCATCAAATTGGCTTGTGGCTCCGATATTCTCCGTATTCATCGCAAATGAGGTCCTGTACTGTATTCAGTGTCAGTGGCGATGTGCTAGGATCCAGTGCGTTTCGGCCACTCGATTGTCAAAACCTTTACAACAAAAATCATCTCCGATCGCATAATGCAGTTTATCTCGCGGACACTGATCTACGGAGACTCAGGTCTACCGGTGTCCTCTTCGTCAAACATAGTTCTCGGCTCATTGTGACCGTTCTTCAACGTAAAACCGCGTTTCGGGGTGGCGTGCGGTATCGTAATCCCTCCTGCATAACCTGGTGCTCACCCCTTGCCTATAATTAGTTTGATGAACACCAGCGGGCGTAGCGCTGATGGGATCATTCTCCCTGAGACATCTGCTACCATTTCCAGTGCAAACATTTCCTATTCAGTTCATGGTATCATGCGGGTCTATGACTCGACGAATCAGCCACCGTCACGCATGGTCTCTATAATGGGCGATTTCCCATGACCTTCACCAGGGTCAAATGCGACGCGCCGGATATGCGGGTCCGTTTCTACCCAGCTGAGTGAATGCGGTGTGCTTGCCGTTTCCTGATGCGAGAGGTCAAGCGGGTAACTATCGGCTCGATGCCGCCCAACTTGGCTGTATAAAAATCCCTCACCCAGGGCTGGTCTCTGCTGTATTATCGTATCGCCTTTGTCGTTCCTTTTGTTTCTATTTGCGATGCCGCAACTTCACACTCTTCTTTTACTTCTCGCCGCCGCCTCTGGAAGTGTCTTTGCTTCTATCGGCCCGGGTGCTACCCTCAAGATCGTCAACGACAACATATCCCCTGATGGTTTCCCTCGCGCGTGAGTTTCTCCTGTTACGGCGTTGTCTAGAATCATGTCCGACTCAATACAATCATCCGCAGTGTCACTCTCGCAGGGGATACCTTTCCTGGCCCACTAATTGTAGGGAAGAAGGTAAGGTTCAGTAGTAGGTTTCCTGTCACCTAGTCCTGACACCACACTGGTCAGAACGCTGAATTCTCGATTAACGTCGCGGATAAACTGACAGACAAGTCCATGAACCTGGCGACATCTATTGTAGGTCCCTTTACAGGGACGCGCTGAACGGACTAAACATTTATTCTCAGCATTGGCATGGCTTATTCCAAAAGCACACCAATTACGTGGATGGCCCTTCTTTCGTTACACAATGCCCCATCATCCCAAATGAGAGCTTCCTGTACGATTTCAAGGCTTTGGACCAGGCTGTATGCATTGTATCTTGTTTGCACTGCGCGATTCTGAATGACGTCATCTCAGGGCACGTACTGGTACCACAGTCATTTCAAGACCCAGTACTGTGATGGCCTGCGTGGCCCTTTGGTTGTTTATGACCCAAATGACCCTCATCGTGCTTTGTATGACGTCGACGATGGTAAGATAGGCCGCGGGAAAAATTTGTTTACCCAGCTGAGGTTATCTCACAGAGAGCACGGTTATCACCCTCGCGGATTGGTACCACTACCTTTCGACGGCAGCCCCCGCGATCCCGTGAGTCAGAACCAGCTGTTCGACGCTTTAGTATTGACATGCTCTTGAGTGCGTTCAATTCCACCTTGATTAACGGCAAGGGCCGCTATCCTGGTGGGCCTGCGGCCGCGCTTGCTGTCGTGAATGTGAAACAGGGCAAACGGTCCGTGTTCCGTTAGTTCTCGGATATTGCGATTTGACATGTGTGGCGATATCAGTTACCGGTTCCGTGTGGTGTCCATCTCCTGTGATCCCAGCTTCACATTCTCCATTGACGGCCACCAACTGACCGTGATCGAGGTGGACGGTATCGACACTAAGCCTCTGATCATCGACTCTCTCGAGATCTTCGCGGGTACGTGAGGTCGAACGATCTTCTGATTGTAGGTGCACTAATGAATGTCACGGCCAGGTCAACGCTACTCGGTCATTGTAAGGGGATTTCCTACACTGGCAGAAACGCATTCCTCACGTGTTTATAGCTTAACGCCAACCAGCCAGTCGCGAATTATTGTGAACAAAATTTCTGTCCACATGTATAGAATTCGAGGCTGACTGTCAATAGGGATTCGTTCTCTGCCCCCTGGTCGGGACTTCAGCAATCTCAACAATCTGGCCATTCTTAGCTATGCAGGGGCTCCCGCGAATCAGACGGTTGATCCTACAGTGAACATCCCTGTGAGCAAGCTCCCTCTTGTAGAGACTAATCTCCACGTACGTTACTTTTATCTCTTGCGCATCTATAATGACCCTGATTTATGTCATGCGTAGCCACTTGTCTCCACTCCTGTGGTAAGATTTTCCACGGACTACACGTTCTCTGCCTCTCACCACGTGACCAATTTAGCCTGGCAACGCAGTTCCTGGAGGCGCAGACATCAATATCAATTTGGACGTCGTGCTTGTGAGCTTCACCCACTGCTTTTTACACGCAGGGTCTTACATAAACTCAGGACACTTCTCTCTTCGAGTTCACTGTCAATGGTGTTCCCTTCCATGCCCCTACTATTCCTGTGTTGCTCCAGATCTTGAGTGGCGCGAAGAACGCCTCGCAACTTCTTCCTGCGGGAAGTATCTACGGCCTTGCACCGAACAAGAGCGTCGAGCTCACTATCCCTGCTGGTGCCGTTGGTGGACCTGTGAGTATTTTTTTCGCGGGCGGTCTCCGATGACGTCGCCCCCTGATGGATATGATCGCTCGACAGCATCCTGTCCACTTACACGGACATGCTTTCTCCGTGGTCCGCAGCGCTGGTAACTCAACCTATAACTTTGTCGATCCCGTAGTCCGCGATGTCGTCAGCATTGGCAATACTGGCGACAATGTCACTATTCGATTCTTCACTGACAACCCCGGCCCGTGGTTTTTCCATTGCCACATTGACTGGCACTTGGATGCGTTCGTCGTTCTACCCTGTGTTCCCACGTTGCTTGTACTGATGGACCCATTACAGTGGCTTCGCCGTCGTGTTTGCTGAGGATGTTCCTGACGTGCCGACCCAGGACATCACAACTTGTAAGTTATTCACCTTTACTTCCGTGGGTGTCGCTCAGAAATTTGGCTTCGGTAGCTGCTTGGGATCAACTCTGCCCTGCCTACAATACGTTCATCAACAGCACGGGGCACACTTGATTTCTCGTTCTCAGCTCGAATAAGACAATTATGCGATGGTGATTTGCTATACATGTGGCAAGGGTCCCCTCCTGACATTTCTCGTTAATATATACATAATTTGTGTTACCTTAGCTTTTCCTGTAGTATAATAGTCTCGAACGACACGATATCAAACATGGACACTTTTCTGGGTCATTACCATCACGACTGCTGAATAAACTTATGTTTTGCAATACAAGTTACCTCTGAAGAACTAAGTTCCACTTCTAATTCACCCCGGTCTGCAAGATCGGCCGGGACGCCTGACTCCGCTTCTATTTTTGTAATCTTAACAAGCCCTTCGAGGTGGGGCATCCTCGGTCTAAGTTACTAGTGGCTCGGGAGTCTGCGTGAGTCAACAAGCAATAAGGTGGCACATCGATCAACATGCTTCCTTGTGAGATGAAATAGTCTTTCCTGACAGATTAGGATCCTTAATCGAGAAATGGACATCGCAGCGGATACTCAGAAAGGCGGTTCCAGACGCACACGTCAGGAAAGAAGCATGTGAATAAAGAGATCTACAGTATTCCTTACAAACAACCCATTCTACATTACGAAGAGCTCCCGAAGAGAGTAATTTTCGGGCTACGACACGGGGAGCACAAGGGCCATTTGCGCCTGGTCTTCCTTCATGTCGATGTCAATTAGCTCAGCGTCAAAAGTCACATATCTTCTTTCCCCTGCCTCTGCGCGCTTCACCGAAGCCCCGGAATACGACGACTGTTTCTGGCCAGCCCTCAGCGCAGTCGTTTCATTCGCCTCGACGGCCACCACCGCGTCCCGCAGTGCCAACGCAGCCGCCATGCGCGCCGCGCGCCAGTGCTTCAGCGCCGCAACGATGGACGTCGCAGCAGCACCGGCGATGTTGACGATCACCTTGACCTGCTCGAGGTCTCGCGGTATGTCTGAGTCGGGCCAGCGGCGGGACGCCTCGAGTTGTGCTGCGCTAAGGAGGATCGGCAGCAGGAAGTTTCCGCCGGACGCGAGGAGCAGCGCGGCGAGTCCCTGTGGCGTCGTTGACGTCGCCGCTGCGAAACGGGGAGGCTCAGTGCGCCGCGAAAGAAGAATCAAAATAAGCCCGCGCGGGTGGAGAACATACATTGGGTGAGACCTTCGAGCGCCTTGCGCCGTTGCTCGAAGGCGTTGAGATAGTACAGGGCGAGCTGGTACCTGCGGATGCCGATAGTTGTCAGTTCGCTGGGGGAACTTGGGAAGAAGATCGACGGACGAGTTGTCGATCATCTGCAGGGTGCAGGCGATCTGCATGCTCCAGGCCTGTGCAGCGTTCAAGACGTCCATGTCCGGAACGCCGTCTCCGGACGTGACGGAGCTTAGCACGAACTCGGCGCAGGCGGCAATGTAGATCGCGGCGTTGGCCAGTCGCCCAAACTTGAGAAAGACTGGTGCGGCCATTGTCATTACGAGCTGCCAGGGCGACTTTGAGTGCTCGATTCTCTCGAGGAGTATGTGCATGAGTAGGATGGAATCCGTCATAATGGGCATGACGCCGTTGAGGATTCCCATGATGACAATCGTAAGAGGCTCAAGGGTGGTCGATGGAGAGAGCTGGGAGCATAGCTTTGCGGATTCATGTCGTGAGTATTTGCGCGATATTCGACTGAATGGCGAAGCGACGTACTAGCGCATAAACATTGACAAGCGATATCTCCAAGCCAAACACAAGAATGAGGACGCTTAGGGAAACAGCGACCTTCTGCCGGACTGAGGGATTTGCATTGACTAACAGAACAATTATGAAGATGAGAGACAAGTCCAGCAAGGAAAGATTGATCACAAAGGAGATGAGGCCCTTGACGGTGCCGAGAAAGATCAATTCTGGCACAGGGCTCATTTCAATAGCCGGAAGGGATGGAAGCTCAAATGGGATCTTTGGTAACAGCATATCTGGAGACGCTAGGGAGGGAGAAAGGTATGCACTGGTGATTACTAGCCGGGGCGTGTCGTCAAGACCCCAGCACCAGAGAGAGAGAGGGGGGCGACAGTGTTCCGCTCTGTCATGATCCCATACATTTCAAGATCCTGCCCCATCCTTGGGGAGCGAGTACTTAGGTAAGATTCTTCAGAGCACGGGGCTGTTCGGGACCACCGGAACTAGCGGCGACCACTGGCATGTATCTGTCAAACCTGTCAAAAGATGGCGCACTTGCAACGGCCCGCCTATAAAGAGAGATCTGCGAGAGGGCGCACGGTGATTTATAATTACAGTAATGGGTTGTCTGTCAGCCGCCAGCCTAGGCAAGAAGGTTTTACGCGCTGGAAAAATTGTTCGAGTATGAGACGATCGTGAGACTATGCTTATATAAAAAGTGGCAATATTGACCACCAGCGCGGCATCAGATCAAGCATCGGATGCCAGTGATGGCGTGAAAGAAGGGACAGACGCGTAGCCTGCCAGTGCTCGAGCCTCGAGCCTCGAGGGGCGCATCGAGCGCGGCGCGTGCCGGTGGTGCAGTATGCTCAGGCCCGATGCACCCGTCAGAACATTGCGATGCGCGGCCGCCGGCCCGCCGAGGCACCAGCGAAGCCAGTGGATGGCAACGACAGCAGGAATGGCGTTTCTCAGAGTGACATTCTCAGTTTGGTCTCGATCGTCTATCTCGGACCGCCTGTTCGTCTCTACAACGACAGAGGTTGTTGGTTCGCGCCGGTGCCCAAGCTGGCATTTTCCAGTGAGGTGTGTCACCGTGGTCTTCATGAACCGGACGGTGTTCTCGGGTACCAAATACTAGACTAGCCTAATCACCGCCAATAGTCGCATAACTATGCGCAGTATGACTAATCTGAAACAGAAAGCTCGGAGGGACCACCATCAAACCTACAGCACCTAGTACAGGGAGCACATTGTCCTCCACCGACCGTCGGACCGGAATCAAAGGCGAGAGGAATTGCTAGTGGGGGTCCAACTATGACTCGGGTTCGTTCGTCTCGCTATCCGTCAGGTCTACGGTCTCCTCTGAGACCAGATCCTGAGCGGGCGTAGTCACTTCGTTCACGTCCAGCAGTGGTGCCGGCGGGACTGGGACTTCTGTTGCAACACGTGACAGGTCCTCATTCTTCTCGGACGGCGCGTGAACCGCCAAGACAGCCTGAGGGAGTTGCTTGCGCAGCGCTGCTACGCTTGCGCCCGCGATGTTGAGGACTACTTTTGCCGAGTCGATGAGCGTTGCGGCGTTACTGGAAGGCATGAGGGATGTAGTGGCGAGCTGCGCCCCGTTGAGGACGATTGGGAGGATATAATGCGAGCCGAAAGTCCAGATAAGGTCGGACAGGCTCTTCGGGGACAGCGAGGCTGGTGAGACGCGACTCGCGTATGAGCATAACAGTGAGGAAGGAAGAAACGTGGACGGACATGTACTGGCACTGAGCTCCCGTAATTTGTTGATATACGTCCAGTACACGCCGAGAGAAAACCTGCCAGTGTATGTGATGACGTCAACGGTGTTGCACAACATGCGGTAGCCGAAACTAACACGTTGTCAAAGAGTTGAAGACCAGACGACATGTACACGCCCTGCGTCCGCGCCGCCTCAACTGCGGCAAAGTCTGGGGTAATACCATATTTCGTGGTAGAAAGCGAGGCGTATACGAAGTCGGCGCTCGCCCGTATGAACAACACCGCGCTGACGAGGCGCGCAAATTTGAGAAAGACCGGTGTGCCCATCGTGCGGATGAGTTCAATCCGCGAATTCGACTGGGACGCCTTTTCCTTCACGAGGTGAAGGAGGATAACCGAGTCCGTGAAGACAGGAATGACGCTGTTCATGAGGTTCAAGACAACAACCGTCAAAGGTTGCAACGTCGTCGATGGAGAAATCCACGAGCAAAGCTTTGTGAGAGGATTAACTGAGCACCAAAGGGGTTATTATGGTATAGTGTACTCACTAAAACGTAGGAATTAATAAAGGCAATCTCCACACCGATGATTAATGATAAATAGCCGTAGAGCTGCACCGTAGCTTTGCGCAGTGTGGGCGAGAAATTCGTTAGAAGAATGAGTGTGCCGACGGCGCCCCACTGAGAGGGCGAGAGGTTCATCGCAGGCACAAGCAACACCTTAATCGTGGAAAGGAAAATTTGCTCAGGTAAGGGGTTAATCTTGATTTCCGGAAGAAATCTAGGGAGGTATTGGAGAACTGATGCAGCCATGGATCACAGAGGACTCAGAAATCAGGGTATGGAAAAACAAGGACAGGGGAAACGTTTCGTACGGGTCGTTCGCTTGCCGTTATTTAACGACCCATGAGGCGTGATTGCGCAGGCGAATGACAGCGTGCTTCACGCAACACAAGAATGTTGCTAGCGGGCACATACATTTCTTTGCTGACAGACGATATTCACGGGGATCGACGGTCCTCCTTGTCAACAAACAAAGCCCATGGAAATATGCTGTGGAAAACCAGGTAAGCCAATGCCAACGATTTAGAGACTACTGATGCCGGGACTCGTGGGGTCGTGGCCATCATCCAGGAATGGTTTCGCACAGTACCACGAGTGTGACCTAAGGCGAGGACATACTGGCATGTGATAGACATAGAACTCTTGAAAGTTCCAAGAAACGATAACGGTGCCCGTAGGTCCGGTAATAGGGCGTATCACATTATCTAGAATCTTATTCTCAATCGCAAGATTAACTTTGACATAAAAAGCATGATCTTCTCACGATTACGAGATTGCGGGAAAAGAACGCTTAAGTCGTGGACGAAACGTTAACCGATAGATATTCGTAGGTCTGTCTTATAACATTTTATAACAGTCAAGTGGTACACCTCCTTTGTATCCCGCGCATTCTCCGGACCTCGGGAAACCATGAGAGACATTAGCTTAACGTTTTTAACTCTGTAATAAATTAGTGGCGGATTTCCTAAGTAGCGGAACGCATCGTAAACGACTCGCGCAAAATAAGAAGCGGACGAAGCTACTGTACCGTGGGATGGGATGGCCCCCGATTAAGCCGTGTGGCCAGATGCGTGTGGAGTGGGAAAGGCGGGAAAATGCGACCGGGCAGCATGAGACACTTTGGCTGCCGCAACTGTGAAAAAGTCTATGATTCCCTCTCCAAAGGATGTGGGGGAGGTCGACGCTTCGTGATGCTGGCGGACCGAATCTAGTAGGACCGTGAACGGGACTGGTGACGGGCGACTGGGTAAAGCCTCGATAAACGGAATTGCATGCGCATCGGCAAAGCTGCGGCCGTCTGAATCGAAAGAGAAAGTCAGGATCCGAATCATATATGGATGATTTTGGGCGAATCACTGAATTCGTGGACCTGCTTGACTCCACGTCTCGGAGGGATGTTCGCGAAGAGCACCACAGGCAGAGATCTCCACTTGGATCTGATCATTTGTTCGTGGAACCGGACAACATACTGAAAAGAGGCCGCAGAGGTTGGACTATAGACGAGAAGTACACCGTGGCACCGCACCAGGTCCCTGAATATGGACCAATTAGCCACAACAGACCCCGTCGAAGGTAACGTTCTCACCCACAACACTCTCGAAATATATCACCTGGCCTCTCGATAATATCTAAGACGATAAGACGATTGTTCGCCAGCCTAACGGGTTTCTGATTGGAACCTGACCGCGTTCGTCAGATAGCTGCGCCAAATATTATGCGAGTTCTACAGACGTAGAAATGACGAGGGTAATCTAGTAGTTGTGGGCTCTTCCAAGTATGCGGTAACCATGTCATGTACTCCGGCGTCTGAACGAAGGGGGTCATGAGGGATTCATTCGCTGATGCGGAAAGGTACCTGTGGCCCCGACAACCAAAAGATTATAGCCAATTGCAACGTCACAATCTGGCTGCTCGTCAGAGAACAGGTGAGATCAGAAACAAAGACAAGGACAAAGTTGGAAGAAGAACGCACAGACATCTGGGGCTAGCTAGACAATCGAAATTGAAGCGATGGTGGCCAGCGGGGGGGTAGTAAAGCAGTGTCGTCGAAATCATGATGAAGTTCCAAGGCTATAAACGCACGAGCGCCATAATTGACAATCCAGGACCGCCACAATCGCGGAACATGCCATGCCCAGCTGCATTGTCTGGGCTGTCAGCGCCGGTCACACTCGTGGGTTCCAAGTTGTGGTGGGGGTGGCGGGTGGCGGGAAGGATGCGGTGGCGAAGTCCGGGCACGCTTCGGACTTATTCTCGGTCCGCGGTCCGCGGCACCAAGATCCAGGTGCGGTTGCGACTTTTCTTCACGGTCCCCCGTGCGCAGACTGATCGCCAAATCCAAGAGAACTTAGAATGTTCGGGCGATAACAACACAATATTCAAATCCACGAAACAATAAAACAAGTAGCCCCTTCGGGATAGGTGATTCGATCTGCTATTAGCAGTATTTCTGTATCCTCAAGTTGCCCGATGGGAACGTCGGATGTAGGAAGGTGCTGTGTCCCGAGTAGGCGCTCAGCTATCGTTTGACCCCCAACTACTACGAGCATGCTATTCCGGCTCCTCACTCTTTCGCCAGAGCTCTTGGTTCAGATCATCTCTTACCTTTCCTTCAAGGATATCATCTCGTGCGAGGTGTCTTGCCGCCATCTCAACAGTGTCATCAAGAATTCCGTTCTACTCAAGTATCTCAAAGAAGCTGGCAGGACTGGTGTGTACGACCCATTAACCCCCGGACTTACCTTCCCTGAACGCATCGAGAAACTGCGCCGCTGGGAGAAGGCCTGGGAGGACCTCGATATTCCAGAGACTACCGCGCGGGTCACATTCGACTTGGATATCTGGTCTCCACTCATTGGATCGTTGCACAACGGGCACCTCGTCGTCACTGACGCTGATCCGGTTGTCTATGCATACTCCGATCTCTCTTGTCTACCTCGCGCGCTTCCCATTCGTTCTATCGAATTCGGGAATTTGACCCTAGTGAGGGAGGGGTTATTACACGCATTCGCATTTGCAGACGAGTATAATCTTGTTGTGATGATATCCACGTGCGTCCTTTCTTCAACGTGGCGGGTTCTGTGTTGGCTGATTAGATCTTCGTGTCGACAGAGGCGAACTAGCAGATGCTGAGGACTTTTCATACGACATTTGTCCTCACCCCCCCACCATCACCCTCGATGTTCGCATACTCACGCTCTCTGAGTCGATTGCGCACCCCCTCGCGAAGAGCCCACAAGTCGATGTCTTTCTCAAATCACGATTCCTTCTAGGATGCACACTAGACGCAAGGATAGCTGGGAATTGCCTCGTCATCCTCACATGTCACGTATGGAGCTGTGAGTTTGATGAAATCCACCTCATTTACTGGAGAGAGGGCACTGTCCATTGTGTACGCATGTTTTCCTCTGCGAGAGGCATGCCTGACGATATTCAAGTTACGTCGCAGTCCGCCTAGCACCTACTTCCCCCAAGTCACCTTTCTATCAGAGGACACCCTCGTCCTCGTACAGAAGCAAGGAAATGCTCTCGAGTTGTGCCGAATCACCCCTGGCGATACTCCTGTATTGGTCACACACTCTGTGCTCGTTTTGCCCGCCCTGCAGCGGGGAATATCTTGTATAATGGTCGAGTGCCAAGGGGACCAAGTTGTGCCTTCGGGGGATCTCCTCACACGCTCCCGTCGTCTCCACTTCGTGAGCGATCCTAATGCCACGGTGCTATGCTTCACCCTCGGATTCCGACAAGTCGTCGATGGCCTCGATTATCTCCGATCTGTTTCCTTCTGGGTCCGGCGTTGCTCACTGTACGAGTATGCCATCCGCGGAGGTAATCAAGAGCACCCATGGGAAGCCTGGGGTCCCTCTGTTACCCGCTGGACTGACTGGGAGCACGGCCTCGCTCCCTGTCGGCCAGGTGGCTCGCGAAGCGCGCTCTTCCCGATGCTGATCGAAGTTGGGGCGGGAAACCCGATCGTCATTCGCGATTTCCATCCAGAGCGCGTGCGCCGCGCCCTCGCTCGAAACCAAAGCCCGTCGTCGAGCAAGGGACGGCTGAAGGTGGTCACGGAGTCGAGCAAGATCGAGAAGGGCGATGAGTTTCTGAACGATATTGTCTCCTCGCTTCCTTACTGCGAGGCGACGAGCGAGAAGCGGTACGGGTACCACGAAGTACTCATCGACGACGAGCGGATCGTGGGCATCACGGTATGTGTCTTCCATGATCTCTTGGCTTTCGCTCATCATCTATCTTATGATCCAGCGCGGGGACGACGAAGGGGTGATAGACATCCATCTGATGCTATGATAGATACAGGATTTCTCTTTCTCACTCTATTCTTTCCGGGTACCTGGCTATGCATGACAACTTCACCTCTCGTACGCCGCAAACGGGTTGGGCCTGTTTTCTTCGTACCGATGCCCCTTTGGCTTCGAGGGGCTGACGTCGAGGTAGGTCCGAATATGAACTGGTATCCCTACGTGGTTCTGATTTGGGTCTGTTGTGAAGTTTTGAGATTTACTTTGAACCTGTATTTGGCGCACCAACAGTTTTATGCAGAACTCATGCCACCAGGTGTGTGCTGGGTTCACTTTCCAAGGCCGCACTAAACGAAACCGCGAGTAGTGGGGCACGATAGCGAGGCGTGGGAAACCACTCGTGCGGCTTTGTCCGGCTGGGTAACTTTTGCCAGACAGTGCCCGGAATCGCTGGGTAGTTGTTCACAATCGAGACAAAAGGTCCAGCCAGGTTTCACTTAACACTTATCCCTTACTCAAGGAACGTACTGGGGGGTAGTGTCATAGTCGCAGGCTTTCAAGTACTCCGAATAGACAACAGATTACTGGTAATGTGCGGTTCAATATCTACTAAACCAAGCCCAGTTAATAGCATTATGCCGAGGTAGCAGGTGTAGTAGCGGTTATAAACGATGTGTCTGTTTGAGCAAACTGGGAAGCAAACTGGGAAAGGGCGGACCGAATCACGTGACTTATTCTTCGGCATATTGGTGCCATTCGGTAAATGCGCCGATAATTCCACCACCAGAAAGACCGAAGATTGATCCATTGGGACTCACAATCACAGGGAAAAGAGTATGATCTGAAAAACTTCTGAAGAGGAAAGGCATTCTAGAATCTAGAGTACTACAAATGGCTCTTTTCATGCGCCATAGTGAACCCACCGCCCCAATGCCATACCCTTTTTCAAGTTCCTCCTCATTACCTGCACCGCATCCAGCAATGCCCTGGCCGATCTCTCACCAAGAGGGACGTCATGGCCCTCGCCACCGCGCGCAAGCAAGTACCGATAGAAGGACTCAGATATCCCTTCCGTCGGTATCGACCATCTCCCACATGGTCCCAACGACGCTACCGAATCCATGGTATTGCATAGCAGCGGCGATGTTCAATCTCTCGGTAGGATCGTCCCCGTCTTTCGGTTCCGCGGTATGGCAAGCCGAAAGGAAGGCAAATTCGGCGGGAGGTAGTCGAGAGTTCGTGACGTCAAGCAAGGTGAGTCGATCCTCACCGTGCAATTTGATATCCGCCTCGAGCGGCTTCCCGAGTTCCAAGGTCGCGTGACATGCGAAATGGACGAGGTGGTGATTCTGGTGGCCTTCAGCTACAGCTGGTCGTATGGCATGTGCAGACGAAAGAGTGGTCACGGTGATCGGGAGGTCCTGAATTACTTCCATCTCCGCCGATACACCCGGAAGAGATGCGTCCGGTTGTCCTTGTAAGAAGCAGAGAGTGTTGTGAATTAGCAGGTCTCGGAGCGAGGGACGTCTGAAATTCTATTAACGCGCTCAGTGTTGGGGTGTAGGAGCAAACATATATATCCGAGAAATATCGCTCGGGGCCATGGGTTGACGGAACTGGCCCCATGGCGTGGAGAGGGAGAGAACAGATAACTGATGTCGGATGTACCACCAAATCCGCGACTACTCTGGTACGCCAAATCCCTGTTATCTGTCGATGACTGGCTGGCCGACTAGTTTGTACAGTTCTTTAAGTACAAAACGTAGTGCGCGTCGATACTGAGGCCAGTCCGTATTGACTTGCGTCTTTGAGCCGGGTTCCCAGGTCGCTCGTATAGTAGAACCCTTCATTTGTAGGAATGAGAGAAGTGGGCGAGTTGTGAAGGATGATCAGGATATCGCTGCGCCATTATATGTTGAGCGCTGAGCTACCATGACCGAGCGGGCGAGGCCGCTAGCCCAGACCCACCGCAATTCTTCAGACCTAGACGCCTTTGTAAACGTTCCCAGCACAGGGAACCGGCGCTGAGGGGATTATCGATCTGATGTCAGAAATTGAAGCTTAAAGAGTAAACCGCCCCCCAAAAAAACTGCTGATATCTGAATCCAGAAGTGGCAGAAGAGATAATTCTGGAGCCATCGGAAAATCGGCAACAGGCCTGTGTCGTGTAAGTTGTGTTGGAAAGACGCTGGGAATATACCATGGAGGCTATCGCGTGCCACAGTGACTGACCGGATAAGCGCCATTTGCGGTGCGCCTCGTTTTTTTTTCGCCTGTTGTAATCGGTCGCGTGAACGCGCGTTCAGCCGATCTATCCACAGTACAAGCAACCCAAGTCGACGACCGAACCCGCGTAGTGACGACGGCTTCCTCTGTGTCTGTGCGTACACTCAAGCGTACACTTTCAACTGATCCCGAGTCCCGACTGGCCTGTGGACGAATGGAACTCTTTTTTTTTCTTCTTTTTTTCGCTTGTGCTTCTCTGTGTGTGTGGGTAGTTGTCGGTGTTCCGGTGTGGGCTTTAGGTACATAATACATATAGCAAAATACGATGTGGCAGGCACTCGACTGGCTACAGTCGACACCTGTCTCTGACCATGCTGTACGCTTACCTAGGCGTCCCGCGTTCATAGGCAAAGGGGTCATTGCCAGGTGTTTGGAGCTTTCCGGGCATACAAGTTCACGCCGTCATCTATTCACTCTTTCCATTGACACATCTACCACAGCCAGTCACGAAGGCAAAAATACTCAACAGTCTCATCCAAAGCCGATCAGAGATCATCAACACTACAGAATATATACAACAAGGCGACGCCGAGAAGAAACAGAAAGAGTACGTAAATAAGCGATGAAACGACACCGTCTGTGGCGATATACCACAAGCGTATGCGGTAGGATTGGCGAAAAGAAGAAAAAAGGTAAGGCGTTGCTATCACGGTCCGGTGGCCCATGACTCGCCTTCCAACGGGGTCTCCGTTTTGGATACTTTTTTCGACGTATTCGTAAGCTTTCTAGACATCACGTCGGAGAAACGGGGTCCGGGATCCTCTCCACTCCTCAGACAGTCCTGCAGCCTCGCTTCGAAAGCCTTGAGGATCCGTTCAACTTTCTGTTTTTTCTCTCTGGCCTCATCTTGCGACGTGTTGAGACATGCCTCTTGATGCTTTTTGTCCTTATGGCGAGCTTCCGAGTCTTGACGTCCGAAATAGTCGCCGCACTTGGGGCAGAACTGGAGTTCAGATGGGTGCTTCTCGCACGAGTTGCAGTGGCGCCGGAACGTCACCCACTTGGGGAAGCGCCGGTTAGAGCAGACTCTGCACATGATGACCCTAACCGCTCCGCCCTCCTCGTCGACCCCTGCAGAATACTAGGTCCCAACAAAGGGCGATGGTAAACTCCCTGCGCTGTCGTGGACGCGAGCATCTCCGCTCCGCGTACCGCCGCCTTGGATTTATCGTTGATCATTGATCGGGTCCTCGTGGCAGGGGATCGACAAGTCCACTTCGTGGACTGCGCTCCCCCCGGGACCCTGGTTGCGCTTGGCTTGCCCCTCTTCTTCGGGCCGCCGGTTTCATTCTCGTCGCTGTTCTTGTCGTCAGCCAGCAGGACAACCATAGTTGTAGGTTTCGTACCGTTGGCGACTCCGCTTTCTGAGGGACGATGATGGTACAATCCCACGCGCGGCCAGCGTGCTCAACGCTTCGGTGGGCGTTGCAAACTGGTCAATGAATCATGTGTAATCCAACTGCGTCGAAGATCTGGGAAAACCGTATCAGAAGGACAGTCGCATATCGGGGAGAGTCAAGGGTACACACGTCAGGTTCGTGTACGTGCCAGTGTTCATGGGATCGAGGATTCCTGATTGTACTTGTCCAACAAAGTTGTTGCGCCCCATGAAGAAAACAGGCGGTGCGCCAGTGATTTGGTTAGGGTCCCAAACCCCAGCAATGTCGAGCTGCGGAAATGGAGGGCCTGCCAATGATGGTTGAGGCTATAATAGACCACGGTCAGCAGAGCCCACCGAGTTGGGTTACTCGCACTCACGAAGTACAACGATGTAGTGTCAAATATGGGGAATGGAGGAAACCCGTTCCTGGTACCGTCGCTCTGGTGCGATGGAAGCGATGTGAGGGCTTTGGACCAGGTGGGTACAAACGAATGGCAGGCTACATATGGTGACTCACACGTGGTTCCAGAGAAGGACGAAGAAGAATCCTTGCGCGTATGCATCCATATTGTTAGCGAGGGGAGTGGTAGTTGGTGCGAAGGTCATCGTAGTGTTCATTGTGGCACTTGGGAGTGGGACGGGCATGTCCGCGGCTACCACCCCTCCGGTCGTCCAGTTGATATCCTATGACGAATGTAAGTTATTATCATGTCCCAAAGGCGAATATGCTCACGTATTGAATGCCGAAGGTCTCAGCAGGGGTCGCACCGATTTGCTCCCAGGCAAGAGTTGTATCCAGAAGATCATCGAAGAAAAGGCCTTCAGCGAGTCCTGGCTGGGCGCACCCAGCAGCCTGAGCCAACATCGTCGTCTCCTCACTGGCGGCTGAGGCGTCCGACCAGAGCGAGAAGGCGTAGGGGTCAGAAGTGGCTGTTTGTGGATAACTCATCGTAGTTTGGGGATTTGGGCAGTGTCAGTGCGAGAAGTGGTGGGATGTGTGTGAACGTCAGATATTTCGAGAGAAAATGTGGAGGGTGCTTATAAGAAGTTCCGGAGATTCTACACAGGCTTCGCTTAACAGCTTAGCGAGGGCGACCACAGCACTGACCGCCAGTGGCTTTTGCGGCGTCATTTCGGGCCTCCCCCGCTTTGACAATGATGTGTTGTCCCTTTGACCCGGCCGTGGTTAAATCGCCTCACATGTCGGAGAAACCCCCACAGGGTCCAGCATCAGGCAAAGGATTTCGGGGTCTCTTTTACCCTTATTAAGTAAGGGTCGTTGTACTTTTTGAAGGTCTAGTATGTAGTCCTGTAAGTACTTTAGGCCCAGCCACAGGCATTCCACATTCGGGTAGACAAGGTCCGTGGTGCGGCTTGCCGAGGACGGAACAATAGGTTCAGACAGCGCATCCAAGCGGGGTGTGGCAAGACTCGGTGCTCGAAACAATGCGTTCAACCTTCAGAGTACAATGCGCAGCCAAGCCCAATGTTTATTATCCCTGGCCGAGGTTGACCGAGTCACCGAGCCGAGAACAGGCGGTCGTGTCAACGTCGACACGGCACGGTTTATGCCCTCCCGGGATGCGTTTTCGCAGCGCTTGATTGGGGTGCTAGCCGGCGACCAGACAAGTGGCAGGGTAGCTAACAACGTTTCACTTAATCGCGAACATGCCTCTACACAATAACTCGGACTCCTGCTATCAGCTGCCCGTTCAGGCTGAGTAGGCAATCCTAATGCTAATCCAGCATTCCTTTTGGAAAATGTACCCATCGAGACCGCAGAGCCGGCGGTTTTT
Source organism: Lactarius sanguifluus (assembly GCA_021527775.1). Taxonomy (NCBI): domain Eukaryota; kingdom Fungi; phylum Basidiomycota; class Agaricomycetes; order Russulales; family Russulaceae; genus Lactarius; species Lactarius sanguifluus. The sequence goes on along the minus strand of JAKEYF010000033.1, from coordinate 282,974 downwards.
CGCTTCCCTTGCGTCCGGAGAGACGAGATGCCAAGGCAAGCACGGGCTTAGAGTCACGGAATCATTACAGTAGAGCAAAGGTGAAGACATAAGTTACATGTTCGTTTTCGTACCCGTGTAAAGTGAGTTATATATAACAAGCTTGTAGTTAAGAGGTAAAGTGTAGTCCTTACAGTTGTAATGGGACGGGTCACTAACCAGGTCAATGGTGATATCATGGCTACTGTTCACCATATTAGTGTCTAATTGATTAGGTCTAACATATGCGACAATTGCAGGAATGAAAGGCGATGCGCACGCGTCTGCAGACGCATGGGATAGAATGCAGGAGATTTTAGCGGGTCTACGCATCAGACGCATCAAGACCCCGTGCAGCTTTCCAGATTGCATTCCTCCGGCCGCGGACACCCTCCCGTAAGCGGTCGAGCATGGGAACGGTCTGTTCCCAAGACACGCAGGCATCGGTCACGGACTGGCCGTACTTGAGCATGGCCTTGCCGGCCGCGGGGAGATCCTGACGACCCTCGACGAGATTCGACTCAATCATGACACCGAGAATCATCGAAGCAGTGTCGCTAGTTTCGAGTTGGTGCGCCTGAGAGAAATCGTTATCACGCTGCCATCTCTCAAAAGTCGTGAAAAAAATCCTCACAATATCTTCCGCAACGTCGATTTGTTTTGAATGCTGCTTCGAGCTGTTGCCGTGGCTGCAGTCGATCTGAGGAGCGCACACGCGTGAGCCCGTGAATTGCAAGTAAGGAATCCGAGTACGAACCATGACCTTGGGAGGGAGTCCTGCCTTCATGACCTTCTCTCCGCACTCCCTTACGTATTCGGCGGCGTAGTTGGGACCTTTAGCACCCCCGCGGAGAATAACGTGGACGTCGGGGTTACCCTTCAGAAGGAGAAGTCTGAGTACATTGTAGCAAGAAGACAAGACGGATAATGCTGACCTCGGTCTCGATGATGCTGCTCAAGCCTTCCTTACCGACGGACAAGAAGACATGTCCAGAACGTGCGGCACGGCACGCGTCAACAGCAACACCAACGCCGCCATCTGTTGAGTTTTTGAAGCCGGTGGGTATGGAAAGTGCGGAGGCAAGCTCGCGGTGAACTTGCGACTCGGTGGTACGTGCGCCAATCGCTCCCCAAGAGACAAGATCTGCGGTGTACTGCGGGGTGATCGTGTCAAGGAACTCGCAACCGGAAGGAAGGCCAATGTCCGCGACGTCGAGGAGGAGCGTGCGGGCGATACGGAGGCCACGGTTGATGTGGAAGGTGCCGTTCATGTCAGGATCATTGATGAGCCCTTTCCAGCCAACGGTGGTGCGGGGCTTTTCGAAGTAAACACGCATGATGATGTGAAGATCATCTTTGGCGTTATCGGCATAGACCTTCAGTTTCCGTGCGTACTCCTTCGCCGCCTCGATATCATGGACTGAGCAGGGTCTGATGGAAAAAAAAAAAAGATTCGTGAGAAGAGGCGCCACCATGGATCAGAGGCCATCGCGTACCCAACAACGACTATAAGTCTATCATCGATACCACGGATAATTGATTCGGTTGCCTTGCGGCCTTCGAGGACAGTCTGGGCAGCACGGAGGGATCTACGTGTCCAGTTTAGTGCGTGCAGGCGACGATCTCAGTGAAATGACGCACAACGGGAGATCCTCTTGGAGGATTTGTGGCGGGATAAGAGGGCGCGTAGACTTGACGCGGCGATTCTCAAGACGGTGAAGAACTTCCTTAAAGGGGATGGCCATGCTAAGATCACTTGAAGGATACGAAAGTAGAAGGTGAGTTTTGGAAGTGGAGGGGATGAGAATGCTACGGCTAAAAGAAAATCCGCCTACTTTTTATACTGCAAATCCAGGTGAGTTAGCGATGCGGTAATGGGGGGACCCAAGGGGACCCAAGTTTCTGTTTCGTACAGTAGCGGTTGTCCCGACGATGCGGGTCATCACACCCGTTGAATGACTAAGCACTCTACTCCAGTCGGATCGGATTTGGCGTATTCGACACTATACAGTCTGGTGATGCCCAGATGAAGCTTCGCCTTAACACTGCCTCTTGCCAGTGAGATGGTACCTAAGTTAGTTGGGATTCAACCCGGAACGGACGCAGTCCGGCAAACCGATGCTAGACCGACATATTATATAATCGCAATCAATATTACCTTAGCTAAACGATTATCTAAGAATAATATCTCGGTCTCCTCCATTGTTCATCCGGCTGCCCGCCTCTGTAAAACCTCTACAGGTTATGGTCCCTGGCATAGCCAGGTGAACATGTACATCTAATACATTTTCTTTCCACATCATATCTATGGGCATACATCTTAGCCTATCTCGCGCGAACCCACATCCAGAGTCGATATTTCCCGAGCAAAGACACCTGATGACACGGGCATCCAGTACTACTGGATGACATCGGCGTCCAGGGAGCGAGAAAGTTCGACGAAGCGTGAGAAAGCTTGTCCGCTATGATTTAGCCCCTATCGCACGTCAAAGCTCGTATGAGTCGTATCCATAGGATGAGTGATGATATAACCTGGACCCGATGATATCGGCATCCATTAGATGACACCGGCATCCGGAGAGTCCACTTGGCAGTGCAATGGGGCACATTTAGCGCGCGAGAAACTTTGACTGTGCGCGAGAACATTTAATCACACATTTTGTCATTACCCCCTCATTCTTACAAACGACACCTTGGCCCTGGGTGATGAAAGTGCTGTCCAGCACAGCTGGATGACGCTAGCATCCGTAATATCTGGGCCGGGATCATTTGCGGTAGTACACACAAGTGCCGTACGGCCGTATCCATCGTCGAGTGCCACAACCCGAACGTCAATCGCCGAGGACACCTTAGCGAGCGCCGCGAAGCACCCTCAGCGTACTATAGGATGCTACAGCATATCGCATCGCGAATATCCACCGGATCATCGCCGAAGATACCTTGGCGAGTGATAGGACACGTACAACGACGTCGGCAGGTGGAGATTGCAGCAACGCCACTAGCGAAGAGCGAGGTGCCGCGAGGCATATCTTAGCGCAACCAAGCGTAACGGCCCTGTGAACGTCTCGGGGAAGTGCACGAATGACACCATGCACGACTGATTACACCTCATATCTATCAGCGTGAGTCTGACACCGTGAATATCACGGGCAGATCGGGCTACATGACGTATGACACCCTGAATATCATGGGCAGACCGAGCTGCACGGTAAAAGACTTCACAGCATCTTATTGGGCTGCGGAAAAAGTTCCATGCGCCTATGACACGCGAAACAAATATACATCGCCGAGGATACCTCGACGAGTGCTGCAAAGATACCATAGTAGCACGCTCAGACAGCGCCACTGGCAGCGGTACATGCACATGTAACGCAGCTGCAGATTGCGAATGCCGACCACCAAAGGTGGAAGGCGAGTTACCATCCGGCTTACCAAAGCGGAAACATCCGCTACTTTTTGCCACTTCCGAACCACTCTCCGAGCTAGGAAACCAGGCACAGAACATATGAGTAAAAACAGTTTACAGACATTATTCGATGATGAACCCTGTCGATCTTTTCTGCGTAGATGCGCAAACCTTCAGACTGGATTGTGCCACGTGCACGGGAGCAAAGTTGGCCGAGGAAACCTATAATGTGAACTCGGCCTACGAAACGTCATCTGGCAAACGTACCTACAAAAACTTATGAGGAATTTTCCGTCCAGAAATGGACATTCGCCTTCCTTATTATTCGCCAACGACACTACCTATTGTAGCGCTTTCCCTAGAATGGAAAGACCAGGCTGCACGGGAAGTCAAGGACTCCTTGACGCACCTCGGAGCGGATGGAAAATCCCCGCGTGCGACACGCATGGGCAGAGGGAAAGAGTACGGTAATGCCGCTTTGAGAACCTGGCACCTGGCCAAAACGGCCAATGAGACGCTGAAGCCAATATGGCCCAGCAGAAGTTATTGCTGAAGTCTGACAGATTCAGCGATGTAACGCGTAAACGCGTAACTAACTTACCTCTCTATTTTTCCAATTTCCGATTCCATGATTCCATGAGGCTGGGAGAGAGGCGTCCGGTTGTCTCACGAGAAGCGGAGAGCGCTGGGGATCAATCTGTCAAGCTGCAGAGCGGGGGTTACTTGGGACTGAAGACGCCGATTGTTGGCATATACGCATATCTGAGGCTTGAGACTTACGACCATCAGTTGGCGAAACTCGTAGAGGGAGAGCAGAACGCTAACATCGGATGCCACAGGATCCGCGATTGGCTTTTTCACTTCATGGAGAAAGTACGTGAAAATTATTGAGAACGTACAATCCTACGAATGATGTTTGTTTGTGATTTGTCCGCGACGGTGTCTCGAACCATGAATAAATGCACATGAGAATGGAACGCGCGAAGCGACTACGATTTTTTAGAAGGCATGCACCAAGCTAGCGAGACAACAGCGATTGAGAAGAGCGCGACTAAAGGGACATAAACGAATGTTGTTACAAATAGAAAAGGAAAGTAGGAAAAAAGGTATGGGAAGGATGGAAGGAGTTGAGCGAATAAGAGGTATGAGATAAGGAACGAAACGGAAGTAAATATGTGATGGGAGGGAATCGATGAGTGAGGGGACCATAGAGGGCGTCGGAGAATGATGGGAGTAGATGCACAGTATAGGACTTCCTTCACTTGGCGGCGTCGTCACGGCACGGGTTGTTGGAAACAAAGTTCTTTCTCCGTTTCAGAATATTGGCGACTGCGGTAGTGGTGTGATATTGCGGGAACTCAACGGACGATGACGTCCCAGACATCGCCCTGTAACTGAGTAGGCAAGAGGCCCTCGGCAATAATATGGCTGCCCAAAAAGTCGATACGTCGGAGGAAACGTGACTCCCCGGGCCCTCGCTGAGTCCGGTCACGCCCGATGCTCCACGAGAGCGCCTGAACAGTTTCCTCCTTCCTAGCGCTGCTCATGGCAATGTACTCGGCGACCTTGACCGCAGTGCGGAGATGGAAATAGAGGCAAACGAGAACGTCTCGGACGGTGACGACGGCGCTTCCAGACGACGTCTTGGGGTCTGGCCGAACGACGCAGTCCCAGGGAAGACCAGCGACGCGAATGGACAGGGACGGCAAAGGTGGGCTGGATGCCGGAGCAGCGAAAATGGCAGGCGATAGGCGAAGGTTGGAATGGTTGGGATGGTAACGCATATCGTACTGCAAACTTGGCGTGGCGAGCATTGGGTGGAGGTATGTTGGGGGCGAGAACGCCACCTCAGGGAGAGGTGGGGGAGTCGACATTGGGGATGTGGAGCGCACATCTTTGACAGGGGTGCTGCAAACGACCACCGGGTGTGTGGAGAGCTGACGCGCGGCAATAAACGGCGCGAAGCTAATCTGCGCGGAGGCAAGTTCAGTATGATTCTCCATCTGAATTTCCTGTAGTTCTGGTAACGCTACGATAGCCAGTTCCCCAGTGACTGGTCCCAAAGCGCCAGCAACGAGCGACAAAGATGCTTCAGTTACACAGAGCCTCTTCACATTACGAAATGGACGTAAAAGTTCTAGAATGTCTGAATGTATAAGGTCTATGTTATCTTGCTCGTCTGGAAAAGAAGCGGATGTACTGATCTTAAGCTGTTCCACATTAACGAGGCTAGGGGCGAGTCTATCGCATACTTCAGCCATAGATGGAATCTGCCAATCCAACTGCTTGCACAAAATTCGTAACGAAAGTTGATGCTGTACTTCCAGTTGAGTAAGGGTGATCGAAATATCAGCCACAGAACATTGAATGGTCGCATGAGTATGCGATCGTTGCATTTCTGTGTGGTGAATGAACAGGCTGAGTTGAGGAGTATCGAAGATGAGTTGATTGAAGAGGTCGATATGAAAATGCTCAAGAAGGGGTGCGCTGATCCCGGAGAAGAGGGACTCCAAGTACTCGCTGGTACCGTGGAATTCTATAAAATTGAGACTGGGGAGGACAGAAGAACCTGGGAAAGCCTGATCTGTGCATATTAGAATAGGCAGTGAAGTCGGGGAAAAAAATTGGATACGTAGGGTTTTGAGTTGGGTCATTGCGGGTAGGCAAATGACGAGTGCTTCCGACGTGTACCCGACACTCGGTAGGTTTTCAAGCTGAAGATAAACTAGATCGTGGGCCGACAACAGGAGTTGCGGAATCGCCGGAAGGCCAATTCCTGACATACGGAGAGCACGTAAGCGGGGCATGCCACCACCAAATTTACTAGGAAGGACAAGTCCAGGCAGCGCGGAAAGGTGAAGGTACTCTAACACTGAAAACGGCTGCTGCATCAATATGGTTACTTTTTCCAATAGCGGAGTCGTCACAGTCAACTGGACCTCGCGTAGGCGAGTGGGAAGTTCGAGCAAGGTCATGATATTATCTTGGTCATTAGGGGTTAGAGGACTTGATCCTGATTCCCGCACATATTGCATGACGATAGGTAAGACCGGCCAGGAGCTCAGAATCTCTCTCACTGGCATTCCGTCGGTGAAGAGAAGTCGTAGATCCAGATAGTGAGACTATGCCAATAGGACGGATCGCCATGTTTTGCATACGTGGGCAAGCTTTTGCCATTTCCATGGGCGTCCTCTGAGCTGTAAATGCATGAGAAGGTCCAGCCGATAAGAATCGAATATATGGACCAGGACATCTGCGGGAAGAATTTCTATTGTGACTTGCGGGGAAGTGTTCCCTGTTACAAAGATGAGCTTAGGTGTCAACACAACTTGAGCACGGGGGTGTACTTTGGAGATCCTCGTTTGAGACTCCATGAGAAAGGGTGGTAGGGTATTCAGTCCCAGAGAGCTCCCATCTACCAGTCTGTGTGCGGTAATGAGCAGACTTGTGGAACTGAAAGCATTGGAGGACGCAGATCCAGTGTCACGGTGCCTTCGAAATTCGCAAATACCCATCAGCCCAGCTCTACTCCAGTAACAACACTAGCGACATTGATACGTACTGATTAGAATCCATCGCTGAGAGTGACGTTTGATCCAAGGAGTAGATGTTGCTGGTGCACATGGGTTGTACAGACCAACCGGTCACAACTGAACTGACAAATGTTGAGACAATACACGGAGCAATACACGACACGGTCCACGGAGAACGTGGACGAATAACTTCAATTCCCACGCTGCGCTGGCGGTGCCGTACTCGAGTTGTCGGCCCCCGGGCAGACTTGTCCGGGGCTGCGCCTCCCGGCTCCAAAGTCCGGTTCTCCGTGCACCCCGTCACTGACGCTGATCCTGTTGTCTATGCATACTCCGATCTCTCTTGTCTACCTCGCGCCCTTCTCATCCATTCTATCGAGTTCGGGAATTTTAAATCTAGTGAGGGAGGGGCATTCGCATTTGCGGACGAGTATAATCTCGTTGTAATGATATCTACGTGCGCCCTTCCTTCTACACGGCACGTTCTGTGCTGACTGATTGGATGTTCGCATTGACAGAGGCGAGCCAGCAGATGCTGGGCACTTTTTATACGATATTTATCCTCGCTCCCCCACCATTACCCTCGATGTCCGTATACTCACGCTCTCTGAGTCGACTGCACACCCCCTCGCGAAGAGCCCGCAAATCGATGTCTTTCTCAATTCACAATTCCTCCTAGGATGCACACTAGACGAGAAGACAGCCGGGTATTACCTCGTCATTCTCACACGTCACGTATAGAGTTACGAGTTTGATGAAATCCATCTCATTTACTGGAGAGAAGGCACCGTCCGTTGTGTATGCATGTTTTCCTCTGCGAGAGGCATGCCCGACGATATTCGAGTTACGTCGCAGCCCGCCTAGTACCTACTTCCCCCCAAGTCACCTTTCTATCAGAGGATACCCTCGTCCTCGTACAGAAGCGACCCTCGAGTTGTGCCGAATCACCCCTGGTGACCCCCCTGTATTGGTTACACACTCTGTGTTCGTTTTGCCTGCCCTGCAGCGTGGAATATCTTGTATAATGGTCGAGCGCCAAGGCGACCAAGTCGTGCCTTCGCGGGACGTTCTCACGCGCTCCCACAGTCTCCACTTCGTGAGCGATCCCAACGCCACGGTGCTATGCTTCACCCTTGGATTCTGACAGGTCGTCGGTGGCCTCGATTATCTCCGATCTGTTTCCTTCTGGATCCGGCGTTGTCCCTGTACGAGCCCGCCGTCCGCGAAGGTAATCAAGAGCACCCCTGGGAAGCCTGGGACCCCTCTGTCACCCGCTGTGCAGACTGGGAGCACGGCCTCGCTCCCTGTCGGCCAGGTGGCTCGCGAAGTGCGCTCTTCTCGATGCTGATCGAGGTTTGGGCGGGAAACCCGATCGTCATTCGTGATTTCCATCCGGAGTGCGTGCGCCGCGCCCTCACTCGACGTCGAGCAAGGGACGGCTGAAGGTGGTCACGGAGTCACATAAGATCGAGAAGGGCGATGAGTTTCTGAACGATATTGTCTCTTCGCTTCCTTACTGCGAGACGACGAGCGAGAAACGGTATGGGTACCACGAGGTACTCGTCGACGACGAGCGGATTGTAGCCATCACGGTGTGTCGTCCCATTATCTCAGCTTTCTCACATTGTCTTGTCTTATGACCCAGCGCGGGGATGATGAAGGGGTGATAGACATCCATCTGATGCAATGATAGATACAGGGATTCTCTTTCTCTCTTTTCTTTCCGGGCACCTCACGATGCACGACAACTTCACCTCTCGTACATTACACACGGGTTAGGCCTATGTTCTTCATACCTACGCCCCCAGGGGGGCTGACGTTGAGGTAGGTCCAAATATGAACTAGCATCCATACGTATTTGGGTCGTTTGAGATTCATGCCGAACCTGGAGTTTATGCAGGACTCGTGCCACCAGGTGTGCTGAGTTTGCTGGGGTCGCTTTCCAGGGCCAACATGCGGCTTTACGGCGCGCGGCCCAGTCCCGCTGCCCGAAATCACCGTGCCTGTGCCGGATTCACTTAATGCCCCATTCCTTGCTCAAGGAAAATGCTGGGGGAAGCGTCATAGTCGCAGCCTTCCAAGTTCTCTGAGTGGACGACAAGACCGGTAATTTACAGTTCAATATCTACTAGACCAAGCCCAGTTGATAGTAGCATTTGCCGAGGTAGCAGTTGTAGTAGCGGTTACAATTGATGCGTCTCTGGGAAAACCAGGATGGGTGGTGCAAATCATGCAATGAACTAATTCCACCAGAAGAGCGACCTGCATTGAGATTCGTAATCAGAAAAAAAATTCATAAGATCCGGAAAACTTCTGAAAAGGAAAGGTATTATAGAGTGCTACAAACGACTATTTTCGGGCGCCATAGTGAACCCAATTTACCCATCGATCCAACGTCACACCCCTTTTCCTCCTGATTGCTCGCACAGCTTTCTGCAATGCTCTGGCCGATCTCTCGCCAAGAGGGACACCATGGCTCTCGTCGCGGTGCGCAAGCAAATACCGATAAAAGAACTTAGAGATGTCCCTTCCGTCCGTATCTGCCATTTCCCACATCGTTCCAATGACGCTCCTAAACACCTGATACTGCATAGCAGCGGCGATGTTCAGACCCTCGGTAGGATCGTCAACGTCAGTCGACCCTGCGGTGTGGCAGGTCGAAAGAAAGACAACTTCGCCGAGAGGTAGCTGAGAGTTCACAATGTCACGTAAGGTGAGTCGACCACCACCAGGCAATTGGATTTCCGATTCAAGCGGCCCCTCTTCTCCTAGATTGCCATGACACGCAAAGTGGGCGAGGGTGTGATTCTTGAGGTTTTCAAGTACGGCCGTTTTTGTTACTTCTGCAGACGAGAGAGTGGTCACGGGGATTTGCAGGCCCTGAACTATTTTCATCTCTCCTCGTACACCCGGGAGAGAGTCTTCCGGCTGTGCCACAAGAAGTAGAGAGTGTTGAGGATCGGGATTCAGAGCAGGGGATCCCTGAGACTGTATAAGGGCACCAAGTGTCGGCGTGTACGAGCAAACATACATGTCGGAGAAGTATCGCTCATGACCATCAGTTGACGGAACTGGCCCCATCGCGTGGAGAGGGAGAGAACAAAAAACTGAGGTTGGATACCACCAAATTCTCGACTGCTCTTGTATGCCCAAATCCTGTAATCTGCTGATGACTGGCCGGCCGACAAGTTCGTACAGCGCCGCAAGGGTGTCAGCCAGCACTGTGGCGTACTGAATTGAGTCCACTCCGTGATATCGCCTTGCGTCTTTGAGCCGGCTTTCCAAGTTACTTGCAAGTTCGTAGAACCCCTCGTTGGTAGGAATGAGGGAAGGTGGTGAGTTGTGAAGAATGATGAGGATATCACAGCGCCAATGGCAATGATTAATAATAATGATTGGTCCCTGGGCGGCAGCGTTTCGGAGAGTTCGAAATGGGATGTCCTTCATGAAGTTTGCGAAACCCGGCAGCGCTCGTATTTGCTGAAATACTTCTTGACGTCCCTTTAGGAGTTCCTGAAGCTTCTCGAATGCGAGGCTGAACGCCTCCGTGTCCGCGTCCTCTTGGGCTCCAGAGGTTTCAATTGCCTCAAGACCTTCGGTGAAACGCGCAAGTCTGTCTGCAAGATTAGGGTTGACGCTTCGAAGCCGCCCCATGGAAGGGTAAAGCCCAAACATTTCGGACCAGATCAACGCCTTTCCATGCTCAATTGCCTCGACAGCCAACTCCAGCCGACCTCTCTCGAGCAGATAGGATGAATACTCCAGTGGTACGTGTAGTCTTGGGCCCAGACGTCCGAAAAAGGTGTACAGCAACCGTGTGGTGAGTCCTGCGACCAAAATGTCCCGAAGGGCCGATAGGGTGTTCTGGTATGCCACCGTCGTGGAGGAATGTGCCCACATTCTCGCGAAAGTTGCCCACCACCACGCCGTACTGAGTCTCTCATACATGACGACCATGTCATTCCGACGAACCACCGCAGGAATCGAGACAATTTGAGCGATTCTCCCAGGCAATTGACTCGTGAAAGCCGGGGAATGTGCCAGTCTCTGAAGTAACTTGACCTCAGACTCTTGGCCAGGGTGCATGTCAAGGAGGTCCTGGGAGAATTCGGCCAAATTCTCACTTGCTTCCTCATTGTCGCTCTGCGAGATGAGTGGTTGGTAGTAGGGTACCAGTTGAAAAAGAGATCGGATCGCAAACAGATGGGGATTTCTACGAAGGTGCTCGCGGATGTCCCGAACACCGATTTCCGGAACCACGGCTGGATCGCTTCCTCGAATACGGGAAGTACGACTTCCCGTTGGGGTAGTATGACCACGATCAGAAGGAGGTTGGGGGTTTTGATCCGGATCCGATTCCAAGCTGCGAATGGCAACAGAGTGAGCGGAGTGGTCACGCGCGCCAATAAAGGGTGCAAGGCCACTCTGCGCGGGGGCAAGTTCAGCGTGCTTCCTTACATAAATCTCCCGAAGCGCCGGTAACACTGTGACAGCCAGTTGCCCAGTAATCGGTCCCAAAGAGCCAGCGACGTGCCATACAGATCCTCCCGTTATAAAAAGCCGCTTTACATTAATGAATTGGCGGAAGAGATCTGGAAATTCGAGTTGTGTGAGGTCCATCTCATCTTGTCCGCCTGGGGAAAAGGTGGATGTTGCACTGATGTTAAGTTGTTCCACGCGAGAAAGGGTTGGGGAGAGCCCTTCGCACAGTTCGGCCATAGACGAGATCTGCCAATCTAAGTCCTTGCACAAGATTCGCAATGCAAGGTGATGTGGTATTCCCGGCTTGGAAAGGGTGACGGAAATTTCGGCCACAGAACAGTGAATAGTCGCGTGAGTAGGCGATCGCTGTGTTTCCGTGCGTAGAATGAACTGGGAGAGTTGGGGAAATTGGGGGGTGTGAAAGATGAGTTGGTTGAATAATGCCATGTGGATATACTTGAGAAAGGGGGCGCTGATCGTGGACAAAAGAGACTCCAAATACTCGCTGGCACCGTGGAACTCTATGTAATTGAGATAATGGAGGACGGGATGGCTTTCTGGAGACTGAAGCGTGCTTGCTAGAGCAGGGCGGGAGGACGGGGAAAGAAAATGGATGCGAAGCGTTTTGAGCCGGGTCATTTCGGGTAAGCAAAAGCGGAGTGCGTCTAGTGTGTACCCGATACTCGGTAGTTCCTCAAGCTGAAGAGAAACTAGGTCTTGAGCCGACAACAGGAACTTTGGCAATGCCGGAAGGGCGACCCCAACCATACGGAGGATACGCAAGCGGGGGGTGCCACCGAATTCACTGGGAAGGACAAGTCCAGGCCCAGTTCGTGTAGAAAGGTGTAGGTACTCTAACACTGAAAATGGCTGCTGCATTGGTGCGGCCGCCATTTCCAATAGTGGAGCTGTCGTAGTTAATTGGACCTCGCATATGCGAGATGGATGGTCGAGCAAGGCAATGATACCATCTTCATCGTCAGCGGTTAGAAGACTTGAACCTGGGAATCCCCCGTATCGTACGATGATAGGTAAGTTTAACAACGAGGAACTCAGAATCTCTCTGACAGGCGTTCCGTATGTGCAGAAAACTTTCAGATCGAGATACCGAGATGATGCAAATATGATATCCCGCCATCTCTGGCACACGTGGGCAAGCCTATGCCATGCCCACGGGCGTCCTCCGAGTTGTGAATGCTTTAGAGAGTCCAGTCGATAAACATCGAATATTTCGAGGAGAATCTCTTGTGGGAGTGTTTCTATTGCCGGTGTGACGTCCCTTGAAGTTTCACCTGATATACAGATCAGCTATCGTTGTGGGCCTACGCGCAGGCAGTACTTTTCTTTGGTTTAGTGCTTATTACATAGTTTATGCGGGCAATCCTTTTCTGGGCATAAACGATGTCATCGTTGGAATCCCTTCCGACTAGGTCTAGTATAGAGGTTAGCCATCGCGGTATGCGCCACGCGTGGGATGCACCTTTCCGTGAAACCGCGAGACTTAGTTCACTGAGAAACCTAGTAATGATCTCATGACCCTCATCCTTTAAAAGATTTGTTTTTTCGTCTTACACACCTGTCAGTTATCGTTGCAGAGAAGCTACTCGTGGGACGTACATTTCGGGGATACATAAATTTCTTCACGGAGAAAGGTAGCTAAGAAGGTAGCAATGACTTCGTCCTGTGATAACTTTCCGGCCGTGCCTTGCATATCCCTCAGCTTTGTGCAAGCGCCACTCATGAACCGTACCTTTTCGGGGTACTAACTGAGTTCTTTCATGGAGAGAGGCAGATGGAATCTCATGTTCCGAAGGTCGTTCGGATGTAACTTACACACCGGTCAACTATCGTCACATGCACTATTTGTGGGTCGTACCTTCGACCACTTCAGAGTTTTCACTCGTTACTCCAATGAGAGGGGTGGGAGGGTGCACTGTCTGCTGTCCTTGAGATGTGCCATCTGCTGATCTTCGCGAGGAAACGGTAGTGGCTAAATGCAGTATCGCAACGTGGAGGATACAGGCGATGGCCGATGGGAGGAACGAAGCAACGAGTCCCATACCATTCCTATGAATCGGAAATCCGGCAAACATCCGTCAGGTAGGCTCTATTCCAGTTAAATAATACTTACTGGTTAGAAGTCATGGCTGAGGTCGGTGCTAATTCAAGGACTGTGGATGATGCTTTATGTAGGGGGTAGTGCAGACCAGGTCCGACTAAGTTACAGCCTTGATTACAGCACGTTGCATGCACGTGTGTTCCACCTCAAGGTAGGTTTTTTTTCCCAAAATAAAAAGGCAGGTCTGTAGCGACGGTTCGTTCAAATGATGTTCACTAACTCGGACAGGGCTTCGGGTGGCATGGTGAAAGCAAAAATGACGACCAAAAGCAAACCAAAAGTGCAATTAGTAAGTTATTGGCAGTGGTGCCATGGCCCGTGAGCGTGAATGATCGGCGACCATTTCAACCCAACCGTTTTATTCCCACGCCGGGCTGCTGCGGTTACTCGGCCCCGGAGAGACTATGCCTCGACGCTTACACGACGACCCCACAGTCCACTCCTCCGCAATGTCGCTTCCACGCTCAGATTACGACCCTCGCCGTGTCTGTCTAAACCCATTCCCATTTCTCGAGAAGCTCAATCTAGGCAAGCACCGTCGCACATTTGGTGTCTACCTCGCCGGCGGCCTCGTAAGCCCATCCTTATCCTTCCTAAACCCATGAATCGAATCCCCCCGTTTCCCAGTTCTCGCTTGGGATATGGACCTTCTTCGACGCCGCAATCCTCTCCGCACACGCCCGCTCACCACCTGGCGAGGCAGACTACCCCGTGCCCGTGCACGTCTCCTTCGCAGATTGGGTCCCCGGCCTGTGCTCTCTCCTCGGCATCCTCGTCATCAACCTTATCGACAAGGACCGTGTGCGTGGCGATGAGGGCTTTGGAGACTCGAGCGCGGTCTGGCGCGCCCGCCTCTTCCTCTTCGTCGGCTTTGCTCTCATGGCTGGTGGGTTAGCTGGCAGCGTCGTATGTCCCACTCTCTCTATGCGAAAGTCAATGACATGTATTCCCCCCGTCACGTAGGCTCTGCTGGTGCTCAAATACGTTATCCCTGCATATCCGGACCAGTATCAGTACTACGGCTACGCCAACGTCGCGCAGAACGTATGCCTGATGCTCTCCGCAATCGTGCTCTGGATCGCCCAGAGCGGGAGCGGCGAGTACGAATACAATCTTTCGATTTGAGACCGGGGTGTTCTCTTAGGAACAAGTGTATTATTGTAATCTTGCCGTCGAATGTCTGTTTGGGTTTCGATTGCCAGTCTCTAATACCTCTCTCTTGCTATTAATCTATTTTCGGCCTTCCACTCGTCTGTTGTTTGTCCCACACCAGAGCGCGACGTATAGAGATACAAGATTCTTCTTTCTTCAAGTCGAACCGACCCCGTCTCCTCACATCCGCTCCAGCGGCCGGATGCTCAACAACCGCATCGCGGCGCCCAGCACGTCCCGCGCACACAAATACAGCCACATGCGCGCGCGCGCACGCTCGACGTCCGCCTCGCCCTTGACCACGACGGTCTCCCACGCGCTCGATATCGCGTGCGCGAGGCGGAACGCAAACGTGACGACGCCGCTCGGCTCGTGCGTGCGCAGCGCGGTGCGCACGACGTCCGGGTACGTCCCGAGCAGGAACGCGATCTCGCGCGCAGCGGGGTGCTCCGCGAGCGTCTCCGTCGCGATCTGCGCGGGCGGCGGCAGCGGCAGCAGCTCGGGGTTCTTGCGCGTGAGCGAGGTCAGCCGGACGTGCGCGTACTGCAGGTACGGGCCTGTGTCGCCCTCGAAGGACGTCATGCGGTCCCAGTTGAAGGTATAGTTGTTTATCCTGCAGGGCAATTTGTTGAGAAAAGGGCCTGAGAGGGGGTGATGAGAGCACACGTACCGCTTGGCGGCCATGTCCTGGATCTTGATCGCGGCAAGGCCGACCTCGAGGCTCGTCTGCTCCGGATCCTCGACCGCGGCGTACTTTTCTTGGTTCTTCTTCATTTGGTCGTGCATCACGCTTGCCGCCTCGCGGATGATCTGCTCGAGGAAGACGACCGTGCCCTTCCGCGTGCTCATGCCAAGCACGAGCCCATAGTTGACGTGCTCGATGTTCTGCGCCCAAGGGAATTCCATCAAGTTGAGCACCTTGATGAACTGCGCCGTGTGCAGATCCTGCTGCGAAGAGATGACGTAGATCATCTTGTCGAACTTGTGCTGTTCGTATCGCTCGATCGCTCCGCCGATGTCGCGCGTCAGGTATATGGACGTTCCGTCTAGCACGTAGCATTGAGAACACGCGCATAAGGGTGTGACAGTGGGACGTGCGGACCTTTTTTTCGCAGGACAGCCTTGCCAAGCTTCCACTTTTCCAAGTCAACTAGCTTCGCGCCCTCCACGTCGCTGATCAATCCCATCTCGTTCAGTCGCCCCAACGCGTGGTCCTGCCACTTCTTCCCGACCTTGCTTTCGCCCGTGTACACGTCAAAGTGTACGTTTAGCCGGTCGTACTCCTCCGCGTACTTCTTCACGGACAGCTCGCGCCACACGCGCCAATTCTTAAGCGCGTCCTCGTCGCCTTCTTCCATGCGCTTGAACCACGCGGCGGCTGCCGTCTTCACGCCCGGGTCGGACTCGGCGTCTTTGTTGATGTTCACGTAGACGTCGAACAGATGCTTGATCGCATCTTTCTGCAGCTCTTCGTCCGATCCGTACTTTTCGAATCCAATTGCGATCAATCCGAACTGATCGCGGTTGGTAAGGAGTGACGGGCAGAGAAGAGATCGGAACAAACCTGCGTGCCCCAATCGCCTAGGTAATTCATTGACACGACGTCCCACCCACACGCCTTGTATAGATTTGACAAGAACGCGCCGATGATGGTCGAGCGGAGATGGCCAACGTGGAAGCTTTTTGCGATGTTCGGCGACGAGTACTCGATGATGACCTTCTTGCCCGCGCCGGACGTGTTTGTGCCGTACTCAGGAGCACCAGACGATGTATCATGTGTGAGCTCGTGCACCTGCGTCAGCACAGCGCGCAGGAGCGAGGGGGTCTTCAACATGAAATGTAAGAACGCCTTGTCGTGCGTAACGGACTCGACAAAATCGTCTGCTTGGAACTAGGGGGCGAGAACATAAGCAGAGTTGTAGACGGAGCACGACGAAGGGCACACACCTGGTCGATGACCGTCTTGGCCAGCACGTCGACCTTCCCTGGAAGACGGAAGCGCGGGAGCGCAATGGTAAAGTCGACGCCCTTCTTGCCATAGTCGACACCCTGGTAGACCTGCTCGAGCGTCAATGGTGGGAGCGCATCCGCGACACGCTTCGCGATGGCGATTTTGAAAGAGTCGAGCACGGCGCGAGTGGGGTCCGCTCCGGGAACCTCTGGTAGCGTTGGCAGTTTGAACGACATTTGTCTGGTAAACGCTACGCTGAATAGACGGCGTTGGCACTGGACAGGAGAAATATAAACTGAGCTGCGATGCAGCGAGATGCGCAGAGAAAGTGAAGAAATAATCTTTGAGAAGATGACCCGTTCCGACATGGCAAGCTTGACTCGACTCGACTCGACGGCCACACCTAACCTTACGCTAAGGTCTGTCTGTGCCTCATTCCAGCAAACCTCATCGCGCTCCTTTCTACCCTCGAATATGTGTTCAGCTTCAACCACCGAGGTGGCTCAGACCGACGAATGAAAAAACGTCGATCAGAGAACACTGGGTGTGCATCTCCCGCCCTCAGCTCGCTCCATCCGTCGGCGCTGAATATCCACGCCTGTACCCCTCCGCTCCACCGGTGGATGTACAAGTCAAATGGGATGACCAAGTACTTGGGAAGGAACGGTGGCGTCACAGTTTCAGCATCGCCAATACTCTCGAAGACGTTGTACATTGCGTCCTTGGTGCCTCGCACCTTCTGCGAGTACACGTCGACCCCATCCAGGGTCTGAAATGTGGTGTATGGGACCGACGACCCCGGTGAAGTAGGTTGGGTACGAGGCGAAGACACCCTTTGCGGCCCATTTCAACGACTGGACCGGAGAACTCGAGAAGCGTGTCACCGACCTCAATGAGTTTTTCTTCCCCGATCTGTGTATCTCAGCGAGAGGGACCTGGGAGAGGAGCGAACGTAAGTCGATGAAGTATTCGTAGAACAGAACTCACCTCTTTTTCACTCTCTTCCTCGGAGTCTTCACCATCCCTCGATTCCGATAACTCTGTAAGTTCGGATAGCGTAGAAGCAGCGTCGTTCTCAAGACCAGCAGACGACGTAGTCGCGCCTTGTCCGCCCCCAGAACTGTCTACATCTACTCTCTCGTCCTGAACGTTGGTGTCAGAACCGTGGAACGATCCATTGGCAGATAAACGCACGACAAACTCCGCATAGACATGCGACGGATTGGGATGATTTTTTGGGGTGACCACTCTGTACTTCTCGTTGGCATCATCTGAATTAGATGTGGTTTCCACAATCGTGACAAGATGGATTTCGAGATGTAGCAATGCGAAATATAAGGCGAGAGCAGAAACTGTTGCCTGCATGATGGGGATTGCGATATCAGAGAACTCCATCACGGCGAGGGCAAGTGATCAGTGCCACTCTGATCCACAAGTCTTTTAAACCAGAATTCAGAGCACATATCAGGGATAGAGCGGAAACAATCGATGGGTCACAAGATAATTAAAGAAGCAGACAAAGAGAAGATCGACCAAGAAAGAAGACTCCGGGCTATGGAGAACAACGCAAACAAAAGGGAGGTAGGCGCATATACGACTCCTTTGTCCTTTTGATGGAGCGGACTCTAACCATTTTCACAGCAGCAGGGACTGTGATCACAAGACTCTTGATAGCTACAATACGTCATGCGCGTCATGATGAACATGTGGGTTGAACATGTTGGTGCAGAGCGCCTGACCCAAATACCTCAGCATGGCCACCCATTAGAGTGAGTGTACTGTATCTCCCCCTCAGAAAAACACCTACGCACAGGGTTTGGGTAGTGGGAATCCTTCGAGCTCAAGACTTTGCCAAGACAGCGACGAAGCGCAGGACGAACACGATGCACTGGCAAAGATCGATTGCCGAGGTGCCGAGATTGAAGGAAGGAGCAATCGCACGTATAAGATAAGCGCTTACACCAAAAGGGGAACCTTCCACAGAGGATCACAAATCAAACAGGCTGGCAAAAGAAATATGCACGCAAGCTTCCCAGACGTAAGCCCTCATAGTCGCCCTGACGACAGGACAATGTGGTAGGCTTTTTGGTCGGCTTTGGGGATCGCGTTCGCCGTTTGTCGGCTTTGTCGGGTGAATCCGTCCGATTTCACCGTATCTTTGCCGTTACAGTATTGAGTACTGAACTGGCGCTGCCCGTTTAACTTGCGAAGCAGTATGCACGCTGCGGCCCTTGCTGCGGCCCATGCCTACTCCATTTGGTTATAAAACACAAGATGGTGACTTCGATCCCAGAACCCTTATATCGCACCCCTACCCCACGCCACTTGCCACGCCACACCCATACACCCAAACCTAAGGGATCGCTCAGCACTCCTCTTACTCAGTACCGATAGACAGCCCTATGGTGTCCCTCCCATGGAATGGGTTAACGCTACCCTATTCGCGAGTATCAAGTCGTAAACGAGACTCGAAGGATGTTTGGCTGCTACGGGGTTTGGCATTAGCAACGTTTTTCAACATCGTCCTTCTGTACAAGTGGTATCACCCTCAGACCCCAACCCCCCTCGACGACTTTCAAATGTTGTAAGTCGTCCCTGTCATTCTTTTGGCCAACCCCCCCCTGCCGAGTTCTAATGGCAATCCTCCAACCGAGCGACCCTGACCGAAGTGTATTACAGAAAACCACGGTTTGCTTCTTGGGTACCCATCTCAAATGCATCCCATCCGGACTCGCGCGCAGTCGTGACTGCGGTCTACAACGACCTGTTTACCATCCCTGCCGCCACGCTCGGGCACTCACTCCAAAGAGCGGGAACATCGGCCCGGCTCATCCTCTTCCACCTCCCGGGCCGCCTCTCCGCCCGCGCCCTATGCATCCTCCGCGCCGCGGGCTGGGAGCCGCTCGAAGTCGAGCTAATCCCACCGCCGCACGAGGGCGCTGGCATCGGCTACCGCTTTGGCGACCAGTACACCAAGCTGCGCCTCTGGACGCTAGACGAACTGGGCATCGAGCGCGTCGTCTATCTCGACGCGGACACGCTCGTGCGCCGCAATTTCGACGAGCTGTTCGACCTCCCCTTCCCGTTCGCAGCCGTGCCAGACGTGTACGGCAACTCGGGCTTCAAGCTCCACTTCAACGCGGGCGTGCTCGTGCTCCACACGAGCAGCGCCACGTTCGAGACCGTGCGCGCGCGGATCGCGGACGCGCGCTTCAACCCTACCGAGGCGGAGCAGGCGTTCCTGAACGTGTATTTTGGCGCGGATGCCGTACGTCTGCCGTACGTGTACAATGCGAACCTGGCGATTCGCGAGAGGAGCCCCGCGTTGTGGGATGCGCTGCGCGATGAGCTGCGCATCGTCCATTATACGACGCCCAAGCCATTTCCAAAGGACGGAAAGGAAATCGTCGATGGCGCGCGCCTCGAGCGTGCGATCGAAAGGGCGCGCAAAGATCGCGGTGGGGTGCATGCGGAGGCGGTCGAGTGGTGGTTCACCGCATATAAAGAATTCAGAATGGAGAACCGGGTTGCGTTGGGGCAGTGCGATGTTTTGAAAGAAGGAAAATTCCGAGGGGCGACGATTTACAACGACCTGGACTAGACTGTAGATGTCGCTCACACGATTCTGATTCTGATATCACGCATGCATGTATACGGACTACATTTTGTACTATACTCATGATAGCACTTTCTTCATTCAAAACACACGAGAACTGGCCCTCCTCAATTCTATTGTCGCGCTTTGAGTCGATCGTATTTAGTGAGAAAACCACGTTACATAAAATTTCACAGTGCAGTACAGTAATATTTGCTGTCGTCTAATTGATCCAGCTCCTTTAATTGACAGAACATCTCCAGAGAACGTGATGGTATTATTGGGGATAGACAGTCGTCGAGAAGGTCGGAGGTCACATGGGGTTGAGACCCATAAACTCGCGGATGGGCAAGCGAGCTTGTGGCATCACTCCTCATATGATCTGCCACACCGTCACGGAGAACGAGCGTATGACATCGTTGCGACCGGCTTTATTTGAACACGCACAGGGATGTTGTTCGGCCCAGTGGAGAGGAGATGTGGTATACATTTGCTCAAAAGAGGGGCAGTAGAATCGTGGGACTCCGATCAAATAAGGTAGGCGCGCAAGTGAGTAGAGCAAAACCGAGTCTCTGGTGCATCCGCATGTAAAGCCGGTTTTCTTCTGAAGCAAGTGGGTGCAGAAATCGAGAGAGTGGACGGGTTGCAAGTCAAATTGCGAAAGAGGTCCACACAGCAGAATATTACAAAAAAACCCGCAGGCAGTGGGCTGAGAAGAACAAAATAGAAAAGAACCTATATTGACAGAACACGTGTAGTAAGCGTAGTAGACAAGGTGACACAAGTCCAGTCAGGTGTACGCATGCAGCAATGGCAGTCATTGAGGTCGTTAGAGTTCATTGAAAAGAAAAAGGGCCAGGTAACACTGAGAATGGGTGTAGGCAGTCAGGAGCAATGGCAGTTGTCGTGAACACTCGCGTCGATAGAACAGAAGGCACATAACTTGGATGGTACACAACGTCGCAAAATTGGGGTTTATAATTGGTCCCGACAACTCATAATCGATGGATAATCCTTGACACAAAGTTGATGGTGTTGATCTTGTTAGTCTGATCACGTCGAGCGATTTCCATCCGTCCAAAAAGCAGGCCAGTGGGGCCACAAAGCCTATGAGCATGTCACGATCAAGGGTGTTGAAGGGGCACACCGTGGTTGAAGTGAGATAACCCTCAACGCATATACCCGGTAATTCAATTCCAAGTTACAGTCAGAATTTTTCGTTCGGCCCCAGAACCTTATATCGCTTCTCTGTTGGAATATACCCTTCGTGAGATATTACTTCAGTTCGTTGTTATCAGTCTCTCGGCTCTGGTTCGTTGTTTCGTAGGCCAATTCGGCCTGTCTCCTGTATCCTCTCCCGATCGTACCCAACGTCCGCGGATTCGTTATCGTGTTGCTCTGCAGAAGCAGAGCATAAATTTTACTACATATAGTTCTTAGTCCTTTAGGTATAAAATCCTCTTGTCTTTCATAGGATCATTATCAGTTTTTCTATCCTACTATTTGAGTGCGCGTTCCCCTTTTTCATGTGCCGATACCGCTCGCGCACATCGCCATTTACTTTGTTCGCTGTCTAATCCATCTACCAGCCGTCCATAACAAGATTATCTACGCCCAAGCCCACGCACACCCAAGTGCACACCCATACTATGGTGTCCCTCCCATGGAATGGGTTAACGCTACCCCATTCGCGAGTCTCAAGTCACAAACGGGACTCGAAGGATGCTTGGCTGCTACGGGGATTGGCATTGACAACGTTTTTCAACCTCGTCCTTCTGTACAAGTGGTATTACCCTCAGACCCCAACTCCCCTCGACGACTTTCAAATGTTGTGAGTCGTTCTTTTGGCCAAGTCACGTCAACCCCCGCCGAGTTCTACTACCAGCAATCCTCCGATTCAGACCGAGCGACCCTGACCGAAGTGTGCTACAGAAAACCACATTTCGCCTCGTGGGTACCCATCTCAAATGCATCCCATCCGGACTCGCGCGCAGTCGTGACTACGGTCTACAACGACCTGTTTACCATCCCTGCCGCCACGCTCGGGTACTCACTCCAAAAAGCGGGAACCTCGGCCCGGCTCATCCTCTTCCACCTCCCGGGCCGCCTCTCCGCCCGCGCGCTCTGCATCCTCCGCGCCGCGGGCTGGGAGCCGCTCGAAGTCGAGCTAATCCCACCGCCGCACGACGGCGCTGGCATCAACTACCGCTTTGGCGACACGTACACCAAGCTACGCATCTGGACGCTAGACAAAGTGGGCATCGAGCGCGTCGTGTATCTCGACGCGGACACGCTCGTGCGCCGCAATTTCGACGAGCTGTTCGACCTCCCCTTCCCGTTCGCAGCCGTGCCAGACGTGTACGGAGACTCGGGCTTCAAGCTCCACTTCAACACGGGCGTGCTCGTGCTCCACACGAGCAGTACCACGTTCGAGACCGTGCGCGCGCGGATCGCGGACGCACGCTTCAACCCTAGTGAGGCGGACCAGGCGTTCCTGAACGTGTATTTTGGCGCGGATGCCAGTGCCGTGCGTCTGCCGTACGTGTACAACGCGAACCTGGCGATTCGCGAGAGGAGCCCCGCGCTGTGGAATGCGCTGCGCGATGAGCTGCGCATCGTCCATTATACGCTTCCCAAGCCTTATCCAAAGGACGGAAAGGAGATCGTCGATGGCGCGCGCCTCGAGCGTGCGATCGAAAGGGCGCGCAAAGATCGCGGTGGGGTGCACGTCGAGGCGGTCGAGTGGTGGTTCACCGCATATAAAGAATTCAGAAGGGAGAACCGGGTTGCGTTGAGGCAGTGCGATGTTTCGAAGGAAGGAAAATTCCAAAGAGCGACGATTCACAACGACCTGGACTAGACCGAGATGTCGCTCACACGATTCTGATATCACGCATGCACGTATACGGACTACACATTACGCCTTGTACCATACTCATGATAGCGCTTTCGTCATTCATAATCAAAACACATAGATGCATGTGATCCTCTTTGCATCGTGAGTTATACCTAAGAATAAAAGTTATCGATATGTAGAGCTCCGAGCCGCCACGCTGTGAGTTGGCGGATCACAAAAACCAGTCGGTGCCTTTCGAGTTGAACTATGCCTATCCTGGCTTGTCAGGGGTGCTCACTCGGCGTAACGAACGACACCAATGAGGACCCATGAAGGCCTATAAATCAATCACGACGCATACTGGGCTAGTTGGTGCTTCAACGGCACGCCAGCAGGACAATATATAAGCGCCGCGCTGTCACCAACTAGCTTTGGCGCAGCGCCACCGGAGGAGACGCAACTTGCCGACATAACATAGCTTAGGCGAAAAAAACCCTCAGTCCTGCGCGCCAACAATATCGGGTCAAAGCGTAACTATTGGTCTCGACGACCAAAAATATGAACCACGGGGGAAGGCGGGCACCGTGATGGAGGGGCCCCCCGGCCGGGCGCCTCACCAGGACGCTATGCAAAACCAGGTTCCCCCCCTCAGAACCACATCCCTAGGCTGCAACCATATCAGGTCGAAGCGCATCCGTTAGTCTTGACGGCCAATCATACGAACCACGTAGGGGAAGGAGGGGCTGTGGGGCCCTCGGTCGTTTGCGCCCGGCTCAAGACGCTGTGCAAAATGGGGTCTCCCCCCGGAACCACCACGGCATCCGCGCCCCCTCCAATGTATCGATACAAACGGTATCCGCGTACGGATCCGTCGGCCCAGGAGAGAGGGATACGGCGTTCGGGCGTGTGAACGAGTACCCCCGACACAGAAGGGGCTCCAAAAGGAAAACGATTCTGACTTGGGCCGCCGCTCTACTCGGGCATCAAGAAGCGAACAGGCATCTGTCTGGGTGTATGTGTGTTCCACATGGACCAACTGAATTGATCCCCCCATTTTAGGGCAGACGACTCGCACAAGGGCGTGGGTCGAGTCGGCACAATGCGCGAGAGCGAGATCGGATGACCCCTACCGCTTGAGTGAGAAAATAATCCCGCCGAGGAGCACGCGGAGGCAGAGGCAGGAAGCCAGGTGAAACCAGAGTCAATTTGAATACAAACTGCTACTCAGCGTGGTGGGGTGAAACTAAGGAAGTCTGCTGGTCAGGAGCTGCTAACTGAATATGACTTATTCAGGCTGTCCTTGGATATTCGTCTCTGCGTGGGAGCGCGCCCCCTTCACTCTCCACCCTTTCACGCACAATTTGGATGCCAGTGGAAACGAACGTCTCACCTGCATCCCGCAGAGAATCTAAGAAAGAAAAGCCAGATCCTGTACAGCCGGAAAGTTCCCGAAGGGAGACGCGCACAACCTACATCGGTCATTCAACTCCGGGACGGCAGCCCAGGCCATCTATCCTATCGAGCTGCGTAATCACGATTCGTACTAATAATCCTAGGAGACCATTAGGGCAAGCTCCCAGGCAGGATAGATGAGATGTGACGTGTGGCGTGCCGAGTCCGAGTCCGAAGTACATCAGATCCTTGGCTGATCAACTGCATGTGGAATTCCTCTTCATTCGAGTCCAGACCCTATAGATGAGCAATCAAGTGGGAACAAGTGAAGAAAATGAAAATGGGGTACCACCATCTCTGTCAACTGACAGGAACGGGTGTCGGGGGTTCCCTCGTAGGCCGACATGCCGCTGTGCCAATGTGCGCGCGTTTTTTCTATTTCAGTTCAGCACAGACACGAAGAGGCCTCTATGAAATTAGTTTTTTTTCCGATCCAGGGACCCTAAATGTCTCAGGCTAGAAGGAAGCACACGCACCGTATCCTCTGATCAGACGCCGTCGATTCGTCTCCCGCAGCTTCGGGAAACCATGGACTTTTCTCTGGTGATGAGACGCTGACGAGATCGGAGAAACGGTGTTCCAAATCAGTATACTTCGGGCGACGGTGATAGGCGAGTGCAGCGAGTTCGGGGATCGGCGAGAGCTGCTTTGTTCGGGTGAAAGAAGGACAGGATCAGTGTGAACGGTTTTCTGTTGGTCCGAGTGCGGTGCCCCGTTCGAGCGTCAAGTCTTCTAGAACCAAAAAAGTATAGAAGCTTCTTGCTGGCCCATCCTTGTTCCTCGCTACGTATCGATGCACTAGGACCCCCTCCGAGACTGCTGTTTCATGTACCCTTTTTCCGTACCGAGGGGCATTGCAATATTTGTTACAAAGACCGGTCTACCTGCGACAGTCTCACGAGAATGGACTTTTTTTTCTCGGAGGCGCAGGGAGGCAATGCGTGTCCGAGCTGGACCTGCGTCTGAAACGGCAGTGTCGCGTTACGCGAGAGGCGCTCGCTGGGACCTCAAGGCTGTGTAATCGGTGAACGAAGAGGTGCTCACAGCAACTCGCTCAAGGTGCACAGAGAGTTGAGACAACAATGAAGTCTGAAGTTGGTGTTATCACTTTGAATGGCTTCTAAGTCGAGTACGCCCTGGCGGCCCCACTTTGACATCAGCGGCGTTCCCAGTAGCGACATTGACAGTTGCCAACAGACCCGAGATGAACCAGTGAGCTTGATCGGAGGAACACTCAGAGGTATTGTTCGAGTTGAAGAGGAATCATTCGGGCAGGTGCGAGCATGCCAACCTAGTTGGGGCTACTGTGCGTTCTCTAAGCTAGTGTCAGTCCGAGTCGTAGCCCAAGTCGGAGTCAAAGACGCCAAGGCGGTGCTCCCGGGCCGGGACCACCGTTGATAGATTGCCTGCCTGATCGCTTGATACCCCACAACCGTCTCACTCCACTGTCATGATGCCTAGTATAATAAACGAGACCCCATACAATTAATCTTTGATTAATGTAGCTAGAATACACTGCGGTGGTACCAGTACGACGCGCGAGTCGGGTCATCGGGGAAGCTCCAGGAGTCCGCTCACTCCACTCGAGCGCACGACAAGGCTTCGCGGTACTTCCGCGACCAAGACCAGCGTGGAGCTCACGGAAGGGTCAGATCCATGCGTTTTTGCACCCAACCAGTGCAGCATCGCATGTGCTCCAACCGCGTATGCTACGGACGATAGCCAGGAGGCTCGGTGCACGTGTATCGTGCATTGTTGCGTGCTCACATACACGCCTGTACGGATGGTGAATATGCACCCAGCACAGCAAGCTCACCCCCAGGGGCCGGTTATTTTCGCTTTTTTGCCCTTGCGAGCTGCCCGGTGGGGATGAGGAACGATCATCATGGGGGCGGTGCGTTCCTTGGAGTCCGGAACTATCAGTCACCTTGCCGAGATCATATGATCAAATATATTTATTTTCGGACTTTGCCTTCCCTGCCCATGTTCTGCATACCCGGTGCTCTAGTGTGCTGTGCGCTGCGCGGCGCCTCGTACGTATGTTTTTGCCTGAACGAGGTCGAGAACACTCGAGCGCCCGTCAGGTCACAGCACTTTGTTTGACATGTGTGGGGCTGTGCGAGCCGCTCTTGCCGCGAGGCCTCGTGCTATCAACCCTAGCATACTGTAAACGGCATAAGACAACAATGGCGCAGCAACGCCACAGGAAAACATGAGACGAGCGGCGTCCAGCCCGCACAGCCCGCACATTCCGCATTTTTCCGTAGGTTGGCCCCGAATCGACGGAGACGGAGGCCCGGGACAAGCTGATATCCAGGGGAAAGAATGCATTTGAGCATGGTTCCGTAGCTGCTCCGTTGACCTAGGCAACGGCCAGTGCCAAGGTACGATCGCCATCACATAAGTAAGCCAGATGGGAAAGTCGAATCCCTGGAAAGGGATCCATTCCTCCAAAACGGGAGCCGCAACATAGAAGACAAAAAGGAAAATCAACATAGGACGTCTAATCGCGCGGCCGAGTCGCGCCACGCCACCGGACGTCCTGTCTTCGTTCCTTCGAGAGTGTTCGAGAGTCTGGAGCGCGCATGTGAGTGACTTACACGCACGTCCTTGTTTTAGCCACGTAGGTGAGGAAAAGAAGGGATTCTAGAACAAAGGTCGAGTCAAAACTCTAGTTTGGGCAATCATATGGTGGATATGGTAAGTTCATTGTTCGTGGCCAGTGATTTGTTCTCGCGGCCCAACTCAAGGAGAAAAGGTGCGGATCGCCGTTCTGGTTCAGCAAAAGAACAAAATGACGCGCGGGGGATCCCTCCCGTGCCCAACTCGACTTGGTCCCGAGCTGTCATATGACTCCGGTGGGCCCCGCCATGCGAGGCGCTCTAAGCCGGGAGGGGGACAACCGCAGTCACCGCTCCGGGGCCTGATTAGTATTGGTCGAACGGCGATTGGCCAGCCGTGCAAGGCCCCGTCTCCCGCGCGCTTCCCTTCAAAAATCGGGGAGATAAA
Organism: Lactarius sanguifluus; assembly: GCA_021527775.1. Lineage (NCBI taxonomy): Eukaryota > Fungi > Basidiomycota > Agaricomycetes > Russulales > Russulaceae > Lactarius > Lactarius sanguifluus. Next base: position 255,421 of record JAKEYF010000033.1, on the reverse strand, counting down.
TCGGGGGTACAGTAGCAATACGGGATTGAGAGACAGCAATAAGCGCTAGGATCACCGCTTGCCGTGGGCGGTGGGTGACGAGACGTGGGAGTCGGTGGGACGTTCCCCCCGACCGATCTCCAAGCTAGTAACTGTGAGCGAGCGCTACGAGTGAACACTGGCAGCTGGCCAGGCCTGAGAAAAAAATCGGGGGACCCCTGAATTGCCAATATCCACAACCACCATCACCGCCTTGATCTCACCGCGTCATCGCCGTTACAGTACAGTGTCCGTCGTATTAGGCATCCTATTCAGTGTCTCTAGAGCTGTTTAAACCCTGCTGCATACGTTATCATGGTCCGCTGGGATGTCGACCGCAGAACACCACCAGAGAAAGACCCGACCCGATAATACAAATTCACGCGCCTGAGCACCTTTGTGGAGAATAGAGAAACAAAAATCAGCAGTACAGTCATACTAGGGTCTGGCTAATCTTTGAGTCGATATCATAAACGATATGATACGATAATAAGATACGGGTAAGACGGCCCCACCTTAATTATAGCCGCATGCGTCGGAGTGAGTCAAGCTGTCAAACCCCACGCCAGCAAGAAACAAATAGACTGAACTGGTTTGTCGCCGAACCGGGGACGGGGAGGGTGAAGATAAGGTGGCGGGCTACCACTGGTTGGACCCATATGTCGCTCCGAGCCCGCTCGGACGGGACTCAGTCAGAGGCGCAAGAAGCAGATTTGGGAGAGGCGATCGTGCTTGTCCTAGGGTTTTCGTCTTTGGGCGCGGTATAACATTGCCGATATAAGCGTTTTGTGCCAGGTGCGGGGGGCAGTTCCACTGTGTTCCGGACGTGTCCTTGTGATATTGCGGCGCAAATGAGCAATAATACCATGGTCAGACCATTAGACCGATTAGAGGCGCTGATATTTTTTTTTTGGTGTCCCCTAATACAAGTGGTTCAGACAGTCATAGAAAGCGTCAGTGTCCATGCCTGCAGGGCTCACATGGACCGTCCTCTCAGGCTGGCGGACAGAACAAAGGCAGAGAGTACCTGCCCAATCTATCCATTTTTGGAAATACCATATTTAGTAGATGGAATTCCTTACCAAGATGTTTGTTGTGGTGTCGACGTTTTGTTTGCTCGGTCGCGGTGTTTGGGAATTCCCAAGTTTTTCCATTTTTTATTTGCTTTTCCATTTCCACCGTGTGGAGAAGGTACGTGAAAGATCATTAGAACGTACAACCCCGTCAATGATATTTGTATGTATGTTTATGGTTATGATGTTGTGCGTAATGTTGTCCGTGGCAGTATCCCAAACCCAAGGGGAAAATAAAAGAATGGAACGCGCGAAGCGACCAAGGTCTAAAAAGGGTTCCGTAATACTATTCGTAAGTCATGCATCAAGATAGCGAGGCGACAGCAGGTGAGAAGGGCGGGGCGAAAGGAAGGACAGGGTAGCATAGATAAGCGAATAGTGTTACGAATAGAAAAGAAGTGGAAGAAAAAAGGTATGGAGAGGATAGCGTCCGTGATCGCGTCAAGAAAAATAAGATGAAGGGGATAATGTACGGACGGAGGGTGAATGTATGATGTGAGGAATTTGATGCGGATTATGATGAGAGCGGGGGTGAATGATGCAGGTAGGAGTACAGTACTTCGCTGGGCGTCGCCGCTCCAGGGTTTGTTGGCAAATAACAAATAATACACTTCTTTTTCGGCTTTGGTTGTTGGGTGAAGACGGCGGTGATGGTAACAATGAGGGGTCTCAGCGGACGACGACGTCCCAAACATCATCCTTCGACTGAGCACGTACGAGGCCTTGAGCGATAATGTGGCCGCCCAAAAAGTCGACACGTCGGAGACCCTTCCCTCGCTGAGCCGGGTCATGCCCGACGCGCCGCTCGAATACCTGGAAAATTTCCGCCTTCCTAGCCTTGCCCATGGCGTTGTACTCGTCAGCCTTGACCGCCGTGCGGAGATGGAAATACAGGCAGACGAGAACGTCTTGGACGGTGACAACGGCGTTTCCAGGCGACATCTTGGGGTCAGGCCGAACGATGCAGTGCCAGGGAAGACCAGCGACGCGAATGGGCAAGGACGGCAAAGGCGGGCTGGACGCGGGCTCCGCGAGAACGGCTGGCGACAGGCGTAGGTTGGACTGGTTGGGGGGGTAACGCATGTCGTATTGCAAGCTTGGCGCGGCGAGCGCAGTGTGGAGGTAGACGCGGGGGGTAAGAGGTGCCGGGGGGATGTACGGGAGGGCGTGCGGTTGGGGAATGGGCGATGGTGTGTAGACGCGGGGGTGAGGTGGCGACGGATATGGTGAGATCGGGGCGTGAGAGGGGGAGTGTGTCGGCGACGAGAACGCCACGTCAGGGAGAGGTGGGGGCGTCGATGGGCCCGGTGAAGGGGCGAGAGAGGACACTGACGACGCTGGGGAGGAGAAGGAGCGGACGTCGGTGACGGGGTCCTCGTTGAAACGCGCGTGACGTTTGGTCGACATTGTTGGTATGCGGAACTGTTTGTGGATGAAGGCGAATGGTGGTTGAGGTGCTTAGGATGGACGAACGGGCGATTATATGGTTGCTGGGGATGAATGACGAAGGAGGGAGGGGTCGATGAGGGGTAGTTAAATAGATTCGCGGTTGACAGTTTGGTGGTGATGGGATACTGAACCAGAGCGCTGTTCGTCTTCTATAAGGCTCGGGTTGTCAACCCAACAGTCCGGCGCAGGCTTTCCATAGCCACGGTCGGACCCGCCACAGGAAGACCGGAGATATTCCGAAAACGAAATCATGAATTCATCGCATTATGGTGCAACAGAGAGATCGCTTTCGATCTTTGACGCTCGCAGGCCGTGTACTGTATTTGTATTTCCAGAACAGACTAAACGCATGTGCGTCCCATGTGTCTCTCTGTGGTGCGCGGCGTCGCCGGTTGCTCTTCAGCCCAACCCCGGGTCTCGATTTTTCCTTCCCACAACGGAGGGGGAGAGACGACTCATTTACTTCCCCACATCGTTAGTAGGCTATCGCACAACAAAAGAGTTACCAGAGATCCTTAGTCCGCGATATGGCACAGCCCCGCGAATCCGACCCGATTTCCCCTTTCCAGCACCGCCCTTCCCTTCCTGGGTTTCGTCTTCCAATAGTACCTTCCAAGTATAACCAAGCGCCCCCCCTCGGGTGACGCGTTATGACTCCTTTTTTGCAAATTGGCGGGGCTGGCGGGTCCCGTGGGTGGGTGTGCGACTGTGACCCGCATGCCTCGTTTTACGACGTACGAGTGTTTCACGTAATAGCTTTCCTAGGGTCACGCTACCAAGTAGCCCGGGGATAGTCGCCGACTGTCCTAGGATCCTGCGTCCTGGTGTCCCAGGGTTCCACCTCGGCCCACACGGCAAGATGTTCAGAGGCCGCCACATCTGGTGAACATTGCTCTCTGGGGCCCGAACCGACGCAATCATTGCCTTTTAGGACTAGATCTGGGCGCCCGCGACCAATCACAGGGTCTATTTAGGAAACCGCCACGTAAGTGCGTTCGTGTAACCCCGAACCCAACATACGGATAGATATCTAACTTTGACAGTGCGCAGCATATTAGGCCTTGATATTTCTCATCCGCAATGATGCCAATGTGAAGGACTCCAACCGCAGTCCTGGCCACGACCCAAGCCACGACCGCAAAGCAATCTACCGTGACCGACCTGATGGGAAACTCAGGGCACATTCTCCAGCTCGACGGTTCGGACTTTCCCAGGCTAGCACTCCTACCCTAATTGTACATTGATCACGTGCTACCCTATTTCGTTACCGCGTCTCGTCTTTTCACCCCCAATCTGAAACGCCATCGCATTGCTATGCGACCGTGACTGAACCGTCGCGCCTTCCGGGACATTCAACGGGTCGCTAGCCTACCATCCAAACAATGGCTGGCGCAACGTGATATCCAATACCCCAATCACCGCGGAATGTGAAGATCACTGATTGTGAGGACGCTTACAACTCGACCGTAGCCCCGTTCAGTGCCGTACAATGGTCTATTCCTTTTCTCTCGTGGTCCCGTAATCATGGCGTCGGAGTGCTCCACTTGTGGATGTATCCCCATGTGTCGTCTCGAGCGGCTTCTGTTGCTTTCGCCCCTTCGTCGCTCGCTCCCTCTTCGGGTTCGTGCCCGCGGCTATGTGAATTAGTTGGCTCCACCCTTTTTCACGTATCCGTGGCATGTAGAGGTATGATAGAGCATCTCGTGTTTGTACCTGTTTCGCTCGCGGTGCATTCTCGGCAGAATAGCAGTGGCGGGGGGGGCTTTTACGGTCACACGGGGTCCGGTTGGCATCCAAAGAGCATTTTGAACACACAACTGCTACATCCTGCCGCTGACCAAGACCTCCTTCGATCACTCCGGTCTGGTGGGTCAGCAGATGCTCGACGAGGACCAGTTACTCTGGAGACTTGACATACCCCCACTCGGGCCGTCGTTCCTTGTTCGGAAATCCGGCTCTTACTGCAGATGTTGACCCAGGGCATCACAGTGGGTGTCCTAAAACAAGCACCCGGGAAGTCGAGCACCGCCCCGGGTCGTTTTCCATGCTGATGAGACTGTTTCGGATCCTGGAAGCACCGATTTTCCCTTCATGGTTGCTAACTTGGCGGTACCTCCTGTGGCACTGCGTTACAAATCCATAGCCGTGTCGGTGTCAAAGCATTTTACCCAAATGGTGGATCAGTAGCTCCTTGTGCCCATTTGCTTCAGATCAGTCCACGCTCGCCCAGTTTGGTCTCGCCTGTCATTCTAGCCTGCTCTGAGAACCCGGGTTCGCAGCTGTGCCATCACATGTATCTTTGTACGTGTACTGGGAACCTATAACCGGGTACCTCACAAAATTTTCGGACTTGTCGACCAATAGAGATAGATACTGGAGTGAAAGCCACCGTGCTGCACCATGGAACTCCATCCTTACTCACTCCAAGCAACACTGACAGCCAAGTCGCCGTGCGGAGCTTCGGTGACAAGCTTCCGAGCACAACAGGCTGCGCACCGGTGCACGCAAATAACAGCCGGATCATAGTGCGTTGCTTATTTTGTTCTTTTTTTTTTTATCGATGGCGAAGAAGACCCATCATCACCATCATTTCCAGAAAGAAAGAAAGTTGAAAAAAGGATGCTCCATTCATCTGTGCGTGATTGTAAAACGCGAGGCCCACGTTGTGAGCGATGATGGAGCTGATGGGCCCATTATGTGGTTCGGAAGTGGCGTCACGCCTGCATGCATGGAGCTGTGCTCACAGTACGGTACACGTTTATTCGGAAAGACACATCCTGTATAACGGTGATGTCTTGTATCCTTGATGTTGTTGTTTTTTGCATGGTCCGTCCCACTTACGATAAATGCTTTTATTGTCCGGCAAACGCTAGTACTAGCGCTGATGCCTCGTGCTTCACGGACCATCATGCATCATCTTCCAGTGCAGGGCCTACAACAATGGCGCTAGTTCAGGGAGTTCCAACTCCATAATTATAGCTGTGTGGTGTACAATAATCTCTTCCAAGTCGCCGTGCACGTGCGCACGCTAACAACCGAGCCTGACATAGCAAAAGGCATGCCTGTTCGGATCCATACACTCCAATTTTTTAATGCAGGCTCTAAGATGCCCAAGCGCTATTAACTTTCCGCACGTTTCAGAGTTAACATGTGAATGGTTATTGAGTACGGTATCGTCATCCATCAACGCCTCGTGTTGTGTCGAATCTTTCTGAGCGCTCGCGGGACAGAGGCACGTTGAATGGAAAACTGCATAGCATTATCACATCATGCGATGCGTGTCCTCGCATTAGCCGGTGCACTCACCTAGCCAAGCTAGCCTCTTCTTTGTGGCTTAAAACAAGTGCCTTTGCCTTGCACAGTTCACGTGGGATGACATCCAGTGCCAGTGGGCAGTCGAGATAGCCTTCTGGACAATCTTCGATGACCTGTCGTCGTCGTGGCAGTGATCTGTGTGCCGCGATGGTCGGTTCAGAGTGCGAGTACCGCGCGAATGCAGCGCGTACTTGGCACTCTGCCGGCGAAGGCGATGGGCCTTCTGTGGACTGCGGCAGATTTACTCAGTGCGACCCACACGCCTCGTGGTAGATGGACGTGGATGGCACTACGACGGGAAGCATGCCAGCTGGCGGTGCAGTACAAGTAGACCGGATATGCACTTTTGTTGAGGAATTGAAGACCGATGCGCCTTGGATGAATGAATGGTGTGTGTTCGCCACGTGCACTTTCGAATGGTCTTTGCCCTTTTTGGGCAGCGGCGGCAAAGTGTTATCACCCGTACCGGAAGGTGAGAGGAAAGGGGGAAAGAAGCGACGACATGACATCCCTGCCTGGCGGCGTAAATGTCATAGATGTCATTCCGCAAAATCTTCATGGGACGGTGACTCCCCGAGCCATGATGCCGTCATTCATTTGGAAGCCTCGTGTCCGGGTGCCACTTCTCCGGTTGTCGTCGCGGCGTAATCATTTATCGGTGTTACAACTAACTTTGTCCCAACCAGTCCCATGTCCCAGTCCAATGGTAATGTCAATCATTGCTCATGCACCCATGGCTCGCGCCACCCACCAGTCCCAGTGTCCCGTGTACAAGGTTCACGAATCATCTGCCAGTCAGTGTCCTGCTCCCCACGGTCGGTTGTCAATGGCCTAGCTGTCACTCTATCACCTTAGCACACGCATGCCTGCAACGCAATATCAGTTCGAGCCTTTCTGTCTGATCATGAATTCAAAGCCTAGTACAGTCCAAGCGCCGATAGCCTTCCGTATCCCAGGGCGGCACGTATCATTGATGACGAAATCTCGATCGGGGTACCTGCGCCTTTCATTTGGAAGGGGCCCATGTGCCTGCTCGACTTTTGCATCTGCCTTCCACCCCTTCCCATCTGTCACAGGGTCACCCACCGCAGCACCCTCCGTACTGTCAACTGGCAGCAACCCGCCCATCTGCTTCTTCCTTCTCCTTTTCCCTCGTCCTGCAGGCTGATCGGATGCGTCATGATTCGTGATTAACGCTGGTTGCGCTCTTCTCGCATGAAAGCGCCGTGCCGCGCGTCGTGTAGCTTCGTACGCAGGATCGAAGAGGACCCCTTCACTCGAATAGAGTCGAGAGATAAGGACGTCCTCTCGTAAACGGTGGCCTAGCCTGTGGCCCATCTCCGCTCAGCAGGCGTCACGCCGGCCAACACGAGGCACCTCCTGCCTCTGACACTCCTACTTTGTCGGGCGAGGCTGTGTTTATCTCTTCTTCAGAACCACGTTACGGTCGTGCCATTTGTGGAAGGCTACGCCCGCCGCGAGAGGTGGTGTCATCGGCGTCATCGCCAACGGCCTCCACCACCTGTCGTTCCTGTGCAGCCGCCCACTCTTGTCCTCCGGCGAAGAGGAGGGCACTGGCGCTCTATCACGCAACGCAAATAAGGCTATCGAGGTGCGACGCAGTGGCGCCTTCCCACGGCATCATATCACTCCAGCCTACCGCCGGCGATTCTTTCCTGTTCGCAACCGCCTCGTGCCGCAACACCTGCTGTCCACCAAAGGAACTTTGAACGCAATATGCACCTATACGATGTGATGTAGTGATGAGGACCTTGATGGAGATAAGCTGTGGGGTTTGGGGGTGGCGACAAGCTCGACCACCGATTGCAAACCGTAGGGTCCGATAAGGTGGCAGGTGTGGCCTGGACGGGCGCTCCGATCGATAGCTGGATGCTCTGGGTGGATTGGGTAGACACGTACATGGCCGGGGTCTTGGGGGATGCGTCAAGTATGTTATACATAGGCAAGGACCTCCGTTCGCGTACGGGCGCCGACGCACACTAACCGCAATGAAGCGCTCCCCACTGACCGTGATTGCAAAGGACATCGAAGAACGATGGCTCTGGCATTGTGCGCTTCTCCGCTCCAATGCCGCCACCACCACCACTTCCGCTTTTCAGACCGCCAAAATGCAAAATCCTTTGGATTGATAATTCCAATAATATTACATGGTACCCCAGCTTCTGAGGAAATCTATCTCCCAATGCTACGATCACGTAGCATTTCGCGGTCGACTTTCCGAAGTCTTCCTCTCGGTCTACCTTTTCTTTTCCCTAACTTTTCCCTTCCTTCTCTGCCTTACTTCCCGGCTTCCCTTCTCACTTTTCCATGTTGTCTGATACTGAAAGGTGTACATGCTACTGCTTAAATACATGTAACTGTAGGTAGCAACGGAAAGGACACGCTCATCCTTGCTCGATCCGAGTCCCATCCGGGTTCTTAGAAACTTCCCTTACCACTCCACCAATCCCCTGAAGGTTTAGACTTTGTGCAACAACAAAACTCGACTCGTATATGAGGAACGACCCAGCTGGGTCATAGCACCCAAGATTTATCAGCAGGGTGTAATGGCTTGCTTCTGGGACGGCCTCCGAGTCTGCCATTACACGTTACGCGTTCAGTTACGCGTTATGAGTCATCTCTGTCGCTGGAATTTTGAAGTTCAATTTTCGAGTTATCAATCCTTTGCAGACCAATGTGTTATTACGATAATAAAAAAATGCCGACGATTACGAGCTAATACTATAACTTCGTCTTGATGCCCTCCGTCTGTCTCACATGCGCCATCATCTGCGATGTATGATGTTTCCGTCGCGCGTTCGAGACATGTGAGCTTGAGGGCTGTCCACCGGATATAGTCGTCACCAATCGAGTAAGATAGACTATAGCCATACAGAACAACTACAGAAGGAGTGGGCGGTTAGCGCAGGATCATCGTTAATCAGAGGGGCCTTGATACGGACCTTTTCCACATCCCTATATGTCTAGGTACTTGGATGACAACTGTGACACTGACGACTCCCAGTGGCTCAAGAGCGAGAACGCTGGAGCTTCGTAAATCTCAGTACGCACTTAAACACCATTCTTGAGCCCAAACAGATGCTGGTCTACGCCCTAGCCGTCTGCGACCAATGCATAGTACTGAGCATGGCGTGCGACGGCACTGAGGAAGGGCGCGGCGTGTTGGATATCCTATTATCGTCCGACGCCAGTACGGAACATGGAGCACAAAAAAGGGTTGCTACGCAATATTGCATTGAGGTCAACCAAACCATGGCGTCAGCCCACGCTTCTCGCTCGTCGCTCGAATGTCTTCCGTTCGTCTGCGCTGGAAATTCCGCATCTGCGCACCCTCGTACGTGACGGCCGGCCATCCATTGAACTTGTAGAATGCCAGCTGCTTCACGAGCTGTGCCCACACACCGGGCGATGTTTTGAACTGCCTGATCAAGTTCTTGCCGTGGGCCTCGTAGTGGCTTCAGGACATGCGAGCCAACGAGCTTGTCAAGGTTCCTCAGCGCTTCTTTCACGTCGGCGAGAACGGCGTCGTTAGCTGTCAAGATGATTTCGGTGGAAGGGAGGAGTGAGCAAGGAGCTCAGTGACGGTGACGGTCAGCCAAGCTCGATCTCCTCTGTGGCGAGGGAACCAAGCAAGTATGAACTCGTTCAGGCGTAAGGTCGGAGTACCAGCGTGCTCGCCAAAGAATGCGGAACGACCATTGTCCCGGACAATGACTAGGGCACACGTCGTGAATAAGAACACTTCTGTACAAGTTTGCGTGGAGAGTACGTACGTTGGTGCTCGTCGCACCATCGGTTACAACCATCACTGGCCCAGGCCAAGACAGATCACCACGACTCGTGGGGTTAGGGGTATCAATTGCCACGATAATCATTACATATGTTTTGGCGCGCCCCGTTTGCTGGGGACGCTTCATCAATGAGTCACTTGTGTGCCTATTGCGACGAATGTATATCATCTCAGGGCGCGACGAAGCAGAGTTTGTGTAGCGCGCATGCGTCTAGGTATCCCTGTTCTCGCTCGTAAGGGAGCCAAATAGAATGCCTTGGTGCGTATCCACTTGGCGAATGACATCGGCGATAGCACTAGTAGGGGAAGTGTTCTCAGTTCCTATCCCACGAAAAAGTAAGGCCAAAAAGTCGTACGTTTCCAAGTCAGCCGCGTTCAGTTCAGTGCCGTCTGCTGGAGAGAGCTGCACCTCAAAGAACCTGTTGTCGCGTGATTGTGTCGAATTTGTGGGCGGTGTCCGGGGGAATATTGGGGTATCGACTAGCGTCGAATCTTCATGCGTGACAGTCATTTGTGCGGATCCTGCGGTACGCCGCGAACTTTTCAGGTTCCAGTTGGGCGCTAAATGGGGACGCCACGGGGGTGTATGTAGCGGAGGAGAGAGAGCCAGGCGCACGCACCTTTCCACTTTCCACGAGCGTACTGAATGGAAGCATGACATTGCCGCGCACTTTGGCGCGTCTTGGATCGCGGGGTCGCGATAGGCCATGTACGCTGCGACGATCCCGGGCTCGGCGGCGCGTACCCCGAGCTGCTTCTGGAGTTCCACGGAGGTCAGATGCGGACGAATGGTTTCGAGAGTGGGACGCATCTGGGTCATGAAGTTTATGAAAAGGCAAGTTCGACACACGTTGGTGACGTCGGCGCAACTCGAAGCGTCCGGTAAACGCACTCTCAAAACACCTTAGGTACCAATCCCAGTACCTCGTACGGTAAGTCAGATACTTCATTAAGCACAGGTATCTGCGACCCTTGTTCGGTGCTCAGCGCTCAGCGCTGAACATGCTTCAGGTCGGCTTTGGGAGGCCGGGGGTGCTGCGAGAGCTGGAGTACGCAGATCGAACATTATGACGATTACAGGCATGGTAGAATAGATGCCAAAAGAAGTAAAGGAGATACCACCGGGGTTACCTAGCAGGTGTTTTGAAAATGCTTTCACCGGATACTTGACGTCACCAACAGGTGTGTCGAAGTTGCATAAATTTCATGACCCAGATGCGTCCCACTCTCCTTGTATCTCGAGTTCATCATGGTGAAGATTCCCAAATTATCTGGTGCTGTGGCTTCGTTGTTGAACGTCAGAGGTGTAGGCAAGGTACGAATTAGGTCTGTGAATGACGTTTAAGTGTCCTCACCATGACATCTTTATAGCCTCTCCGTTTCTCCGGTATCACCTATGAGAAACTGGAAGATTTCAACATCACCCCACATAGCAGAGTCGAACTCAGTCTAAAGCCGGGTCACGAAAAACGAGCTGCAGTGGCCAGTCTCCGCGGAAAAGAAGAGCTTTGGTCCTCCACCGGCCTCCATCGCCATTTGGAGGCTCTACAACAAGGGAATCTACAAGGCCTTGTGCGAAATGTGGTGAGTACACCATATCGCACATTGTATCTGTATCCTAATATATGCCAGAATAAGGAAAGTGCGTGTAGATGGATAGAACCCTTCTTCTTTCGCGTATCCACCATGGTGTTGTCCAATACTATGCGCATGGTTCTCAGTCCGGAGCAGGTCGTTCAACAGACAGCCGTCAATCCCTCGAGTTCCAAGACACTCTCCGGATGTATTGGATATACTGCTGTCATAGCAGACAATGGCGTTGCAAGTGAGTTGGTTTTATTTTACCAGATTCAACAGGTCGACTGATTAAAGTAGATGTTTTCCTTTCAGATCCTACATTTAGGAACCTCTGTACAATGCCATGCGGATTTTTTGTCGCGGTAGCAAATATAGAGCTGGCCAGTCTCATGGAGCACGTTCCGCAAGCCATTGGCGAGATGTATGCGTGTGCCAAAAGTCTCAAGTAATGTCTTCCAAAATACTACTAGTGCCCTATCTGAACTTCTCATTGCATCCAGGGTAGACACTCTCCGTGGTGCACTCACCGATGGGAACTCTTGGATGTTCCTTATTATCGGTTTGAACCCCGATGGCCATGGGGCCAACTTTAGACATTCGACTCCAATCGAGTTCCGGTGGGGCATGCCCTCGCAGATCGTAAAGCCGTGGCCCGATGTCTTGGCCGGTATTTTGTTGCACTGGGTGAGTGGCACTGAGTGCCGATTCAGAGTGAACTTTTCTGATCATTATTGATTGACACTGGGTAGATAGAAAACAGTTTTTCAGACATCGGAGGCGACGACTGGTTCGAAAACTCAAACTAGATTATAGTGTTGCCGCACTACTGATGTTACGCTTGACTCGGTATGACTTGTCTATGACTCATTTTCTTCTTTGACCCAACCGTACGTGACTCGGCTCGTAACTCCTCGAGCCCTAAGCTCGACCTACTGTATTCAACTACAGTGGGTTTCTCGTACCGCTAGCTTCACCGAATACGATTTCCTCTCTTGAACCGCCGATCCGTCGTCAGATTGTCGACAATTGCCTGAACTTCGAACCCCCAACGAACGAATGATACGCTTTACAGTAGTGGCGACAATCAAGTTAGGTCAAGCTTGCCCCAATCGATTTTCTGGCATTCCGGATCGGCCCCCGAACTCAGTTGCGTTTTTTTTCGCCCCGTCGTCTGTCTTCTGTATATTCGCAGGAAGATCCTCTCTCTTTCGCCCTTCGCCCTCCCGATGCAGAGACCGTACTAGAGCACAGAGCACGACTCAAAAATGGTAAGCAGACTCCAAACGTATGTTCGACATTATCGGCGAGCAGCTCAAAGCCGACAAGAGAAATTTCGAGAGGTTGTCCGCGTGCGTTTCTTTTCACACACACACTCTTCTCTTCTCAAAATCGCACCCATCTACGTCCTGCTGGGTTTGGCGGGAAAGTCCGCCCTACAAAAGTAACTTCAACAGCCCCAACTCCCTAGATCAGGATTGCGCCTCTTGGCGTACATGTCGCCGCGGTCTGCGTACTACAGCTCCAGCAGCAGCTCCTCCCATAAAGCCGACCCAAAGCAAGGCCCCATGCCCAGATCTCAAATACCTGGCCTCGCTACCCCACCTTCCTGTGACCGTACCCCCCATTCTCGCCAATACTTCGAAACCATTCGTCCGCATCTGACCTCCGCCAAACAGTGAAGCTACGGTGCGCGAGTTTGGCGCCTCTCCTCGGGTGGTGGGACACCAGAAGCGGCTCGGGGCACGCGCTGCCGAACCCGCGACAGTCAACTGGATCGCCGACTGGTGGAACGTCGCGGCGTACATGGCCTATCGCGACCCCGCGATCCAAGGCGCGCCAAAGTGCGCAGCAACGTCTTTCAAAGCCATGCTTCCACTCAGGACGCTCGTGGAAAGGTGTGTGCGCCTGGCTCTCTCCGTTTTTCGGTCTCTAATTGAACATCCACCATCCCGTGGCGTCACCGTTTAGCGCCAAACTGGAACCCGAGAAAGTTCGCAGCGCACCGCTCTGTATGACGTAGCGCTGTGTCCCAGGTTCCACGCTAGTCGGTTATCCCAATTCTTTACAGTAAGGTGCAGCTCGCTCGCGCAGACGGCACCGAACTGAGCGCGGCGGACTTGGAACCGTACGACTTTTTTCGTGGGGTGGGAACGGAGAACACTCCCTCCATTAGTGCTATCGCTGACGTCATTCGCCAAGTGGATACGCTCAAAGGCGTTCCATTTGTACGAGCAAGAACAGGGATACCTGGACGCATGTGCATGACACAGTCAGTTCCCTGAGATGATTTGGACGTTCGTCGTAATAGGTACACAAGTGACTCATTGAGGCGTCCTAGCTGACGAAGCCGCACTAAAACGTATCGAGTTGGCAATCTAGCCCGCAGGTCGTAATATGTCTTGACGACCCCGGGTCGGTCATGAGGGTACAGCAAGCACCAGCGTACGCTCCACCGTGACGCAAACTTGTAGTTCATGACATGTGCCTTCGTCGCTGTCTGGGATAATGGTTTCGCATTCCCAGCGAGCACGTGTGTATGGATCGTACTCCGACTGTACTGAACTTGCTTGGTTCCCTCGCCGCGGAGGAAGTGGAGCTTGGCTCACCGTCACCGTCACCGAACTCCTTCTCATTCCTCCCGCCGAGGTCGTCTTGACAACCAATGACTCCGTTCTCGCCGACGTGAAAGAAGCTGAGAGAACTTTGACAAGCTCCCTCCACTACGACATCTACGGCAAGAACTTGATCAAGCGGTTCAAAACATCGTCCGATGCATGGGCACAGCTCGTGGAGCAGCTGGCATTCGACAAACTCGAGGGACGGCCGGCCGTCACTCACGTACGAAAGTGTGCAGATGCGGAAGTTCTAGTGTGGGCGAACGGAAGCCATTTGAGCGACAAGCAGGCAGAGCAAAGCGTTGGTCGACGCCATGTTGACCCGAACGCAACCGTGCGTAGCGATCATTTTTTGTGCTCCATATTCCATACTGACGTCGGACAACAGGATGTACAACGCACCGCGCTCGGCATCACGAAAAACCTCCCGCGGTAAGACCGTGTAAATTAGTGATAACGGAAGTAACGGAGATAATGCATCAATAATCGACCATATGTTGTGCCAGGAGTGTAAATGCCATCGAATAAATTCATACAAGCTATTTACGGTTAACTGCCCCCGTCCAAAATGGGCCCTGAAGCCACCACAGAAGAAATACTGTGCTCAAGCTCGCGTCGAGGATTGCAAGACGGTTGTATAACTGAGAGGTAGTTATAGACTCGGATAGATGTGCTTGCCTGCAGAGAAGAGGGAGAGGGTCCGCGCCTCATACTCTATCCCACCCACATTGCTTCCGCTATCCCTGCCGGACCTGACGCTGGAGCCCTTGCTCGCGCTTGCGGGCTGGCTCACAGACCCCGCTACGACCCCCCTTGTTCATGCGAATGGGGTTTTCGGGAAGCTCGATGCGGAACTTCAAGTTGGGCTTGCGCCAGCCGGTCTGAGGATTAAACTCAGAGTGACCATCGACGAGGGCAGAGTAGAGACGTGGCTCGCCACTTTCCTCGAGGTAGACAATCCGGAGTTCTGGGTAAGCGTGTAACAAGAACTCTGCGTTCTCGTGCTCCTCCTTGTTGAACTTAGAGTACCGCTGCATGGAGACGACAAACTTGAACTTGCGGCGGGGCATGTGTTCGAGCTCGCGCTCGAGTTTGTCCGTGTTGCCACCAAACATCTGGACCACCTCGGGGTTTTCGACGCGATACTGTAGCTTGATTACCTTCCCATAGTTCATCATGCCCGAAGTGGTGCGGTACAGCGTCTGGAAACGCGACGAAGCCCAGATGTGCGTGCGCAGGGTAAACTTTGGTGCGGCACTCTTGAAACCAATGCAGTAAAACGGTAGGTAGGTCGTCGAGTTTCGATGAGTTCTTCTCGTCACTTGGGGGCGGCCCTCAGTGCGCCATCATACATCTCTGATCCCTGAGCGAGAATCTTGGTGTCTTCTGACGAAGTTCTCCCTCCAGACCATGTAGTTGCTTGAGATACTCGAGGAGGGTGACACGTGTATCGGACTCCTTGGTGATTTCCCGCAAGGAAAGGAGGATCTTGGGGACAGACCACGCAATCAATAGACGCCGAAAATAGTGAATATATGCGTACCTTCTCGTTGTAGTCGGGTGTTAGGACTGTGAAGGTAGGCATCACGTCAACCAGAAATACCTCAGGAAGCGCTGTTGTCACAGTAAGCGACTGAGCGAAGAACGAAATCCGGCGCTCCACTTCTGAACCTGGCGGGAAGACTCGGAAGCTGCCCTTGAAGCCCTTGTCGGTCTGCGGCCTGAGCGACGAAGAAGGGGGGAGCACGGAGACTGCGCCGGCCATCTGGGTGTCAACCTGGTGATAAAGGAGCTTCTGCACGTAGTCAATGGACAACAAGTGCTCGCGATACATCGAGATGATGACCGCGTTCCAGATCTGAGAGACAAGGACCTGAGGACGAACAGTCAGACCGATGAGCGCGTGTGCGTGACAAAACATGGACGCACCTTGGGCTTGTACCGAACCGACGTTGCCAGGATCTTGGAATATATACGTTTCGGCGAGCGGCAAAAATATCCCTCCAAGGCGTCCAGATCGACAACCCGAGCATGAAGGAGCGATCCGGGAAGGCAAAGTTCGAATCACACATCGAGTGTAGGTGATCGACGGAGTGACCGCCGCAATTGTTGTCGCTGCTACTATGTGTCGAGATTGCGCAGGTGCTCCTCGACCATGGAACAACAGCGAACACGAAGGACGATTTTGATTGGACCCCATTGCACCTCTCGTCCCAATACGATGGTGACTCTGATGAACAAGGCACTGGCGCTGCACGACCGCTACTAGAGCACGGCGCGGACATCCACACGCTTGATGCTGAACCACCTAACTCCTCTGGATTATTCGTCGCGCCGTGGATAGCACAAGATACTTCTCCGGACTCGGACATGATGCGAGTAATTTTTTTCAATTACGTGAGCAAAGGTTAACGCAATGCCAATGCACAGAAACCAAGGGCAAGCTCACGTAGGGCCAATTTTTCAAAGATGTCAAGAAAGAGATAGTTTACACGCGCTGAGGCGCCAAAAATAGCTGTTGCTGTTCATAACATAACACGGAACTGCCACTGGAGGCTCCCTCAGTGGCAGTCGTGGCGTCGTCCCAATTGAATGTAAGTGGGGTTTCATTGGAGCAAGTTTGTTCTTCTGACACAGGTGTAAGACTTCCACCTTTCGAAGAAGCTTCCAGCAAGCGCATGGGAGTCACACTGGCACTGTGTGAGGAAGACTGCTGTGGTAGTAAGCGGCTCCTGTTTTCTGTACCCCAAGGGCTGCGCTACGGGACACCTACAACAAGGCGCGATGATATCCCTGGCGTACCATCGATGTTATACCGCGAATTTTCATCAAATTTTCATAGAATAGCTCTTCTAGCAAAGAAAGCCCAGCTGCCGTCATTTGGAAGCTTCAATCTGCTGCCCCGATCATGATCATTATCGTAGTCACGTTGGCTCGTCCGATTGGTCCCGACCGCCGTCCAGACACATACGCCGATTGCTCGTTCCCCACTAATGCCAGTGAGCGGTCCCATCATCCACAAGGTTCATCATCCCCTGTCAACCCCACGCACCAGCCCCACGCACACGGACATTGTCACTTTTGATGCCTTGCAGACGCATCCTTGCCACAACATCAGCTCGAGCTTCTTTATCTGAACTCAAAGTTTATTGGCACCGAGAGCATACCATGTCCTCAAGGCTGGAGGTGCATGTCACGTCTTTGACAGAATCTAGATTGCCTCATTTCCGGAAGAGGCTCATTTGCCTTCTCGAGCGGTGCTTCCTCCAGTTGCCACTCGTCACCGGGTCACTCAGCGTAGCACCGTTCATACACTGTCTGTCTGTCAATGAGCAGCAGCCAGACCGTTGCCTCTTTCTTCTACCTCTCCTCTCCTTCCCTCGGCTTGGGGACTGATCAGGTCTGTCGTGATTCGTGATTAATGCCGCCCTCATGGCAGTTGCGGCGAAACAGCGCCGCGCGTCACATCGCGTCGCAGCCAAGTAGTTCCGGGTCGAAGAAGGCCTCCTCGCTCGAGTCGAGAGATAAGGACGTCCCTCTCGTAAACGGGGGCTAGCCTGTGGTCCATCCCCACTTTTCAGACATCCATGCTGCCTACACGAGGAGCCCCTACCTTTGACCCACACTTTGTTCGGCGAGCTGTGATGTCTCTTCGAAGCACGTCACGATCGCGTCATTTCCGCCGCAGTGGGATGAGGTGCCACCACCACCATCAGTTATTGTCTGTCCGTTCCTCTTCTTTAGTCAGGGCGGCACTCTATCGTGCACACAGCCCCGGGCTATCTTTTTCGGGGCGACGTAATGACGTCTTTCCAAGGCATATCACTTTCGCCTCACTGACACCTCGTGCCTGCCCCACCTGCTACTCGTCAAAGGAACTTCGAACGAGATATGGATACGCTCCTGTGTTTTGTGATGGTGGGGACGGTGGTGAAGATAAGCCCAGCGCTTCGGCCAACCAAAAGCTAGACCCATCACAAACCAGAGACCGATAAGGTGGCAGGTAGCTTGGACGCTTTGGACGAGCGCTCCGATTAGCACCTCAATGAGGTGGATAGGTAGTTCGATATGAGGCTGCGGAACCCATGAACACGTGTTATCTTCCAAGCAGGGGGCGTAGGGTAGCCCCACAATTGCCAGCCGAGTGAAATACCATTACCTATCCTCCTTGCAACGGACATAGAAGCACAATGGCTCTGCGTTTGCACGTTTCATCGTGCCACCGCCACCGCCACCATAGCTTCTGCTTTTCCGACTGCTAAGTATAGGTATATCATTCCGCGTAGTATACCCCCGACTAACCTGCTGTGCTCGAAACCCCTTGCATCAGTGCACCGGTTGTCGGAAAATGTCGAATCTCATTCCCTGTCGAATACGGCAGTTGTGCGCAAGCTCAGACCCCACGGAGATAACTGAGCCATCCACGTGACAGACGCCACACTCTTGCTTGCATATGATCGTGGGAGTACTAACTTGGCACAGGCTGCATGGATGACTCTTCCGGCCCAACACGAGGCGGAAACGAGGCTAAGAGCCCCACCCTTTGAACAGAGGCACAGTTTTTGAACAACCAACATGTATACTATTGACTTATCCCCCCCATCGTCTGCCGAATCCGTGAGGCTCATCCCGCGCGACCGTCTTGTCGGCCTATCGCCCAACATCATCTTACTCACCCCTGGACTGGTCGTACCTTAATGTAATGCCCCCTCGAGGGACTCCGATATCATCCTCGGCGCTGAACAACAGAAACCCTCCGGTCCCTTGCACTATTTCCATGCAAAAAAGCAATTCTAGTGGTTCGCTGCGGAGCGGAACGTTGAAGGAACAGTATCAACCTGTAAGCTCCCTGAGCCCCCGAGTCCCGACTAGTCAGCCATTTACCCATGTTCGTTGCTGGAGTGATTCGTCACCCGTATTCGTGATGCGGTATGAATCATCATATATTTCTCTCGTCCCGGACTTATCGCGATACAGGAATGCCTTTGTCATTAGCGAGACGAAGCTGTGTCCTACGCAGCTACTGAGGACACCAATGCAGAGAGATAAGCCACGAGGAACTCTCACCAGAACCGTCTTCTTGCAATGGTCTTTTGCCGAGTTGGACGTTTTGATCCTTTCGATATGGACCCCATGACCGGACTTGCCTTATTCGTGTGCGCCCGTGGGTCTCTTGATGCAAAAATCACTGGCAGTGGCAATTATACCCGATCAGCCGAAGCAACTTCAGGGCTTCGGCGCACTACTGCCCTAGAACGGACGGCCGAGGCAATCTTCCATGCATACCGCGATGAGGATGGAGGCGGCGAATTGAGTGGCTTGCGGGTACAACTTGTACCGGGATCTATCGATCACTTAGCACTTCAGTTCGTCGTAGGGCGAGGAGACTCAAGGGAAGTCGTGGCGGACATCAAGAAAGGTGTGAAGAAAAAAACTGTGTCGAGGCCCTCATTTTCGGTTCTGTGTGCCTGGGTGTGAGCTATTCCCTTGCCTTAACGAGTACGCTGACGGAGGCGGCTTCCCATCCATCGTGACCCCGTCAGGCGGGGTTCTCAACGACTCCGCCAGCTGCGCCGTGACGGTCACGGCGTTGCTACCGCGCACCGGATGAGCTCAAGGGTGAGCCTTTAGAAATAAATACGTTCTCAGAACTAATTGCAGTGTTAAGGCTGGACAACCTGTCAGTCAATTGTGAGGGCAGAAAATACAAAAGCGTTGTCACGGTTCGGCTCAGAATCGGCTGTGGGTCACCGATTTGGGTCGAGGGCGGGCTAGGAATGTTCACACGCCACTCTGAGTTGTTGTGCTCAGACGACAAGCCCGGGCCTGGCGCCTGAGACGACTCGGACTCCTTCCTCTGCCCTTCACAGCCATCGTTAGCAGTCTGCCCGCCCAACGCTGGTTCCCTTCTTTGTATTGTTCTGTCCCATAGCCCCAGCGCACCATCTTTTTATTGTACCTTAGCCGCCCCACTCTCTTATAAGAGTTGTCCTTGTTCTCAGCTCCAAGACCCTCTTTTCGCCATCCTTCTCCGTTGTTTGTCCCTAGGCGGTCAATTCTCAACGCGACACCTCTTTGATTTCTCCCCAATTTCCCCAAGGATCACGCGCAATGTCCCACGGTGCCGCCCACGAAGACGCGTATCATCACCATCACAATCTTCATCACCCTAACCATCGACACGCTGTTCCCCCTCGTCCAATTCTACATCGCCGCACGACAGCTTCACATCCAGGGAGACAACAGCCTCAGGGTCACCCCCAGCGTGCGCCTCATTAACCCTGCGTCGTCGTTGTCCAGCTGCTTATATCATCACCCACTCGTCTCTCAGCCCGCGTCCGATTATCAATGCGAAGGAACTCCGACGCCTCACGACGCAACGAAGATCGATATGCCAGCGTGATTGCTGCAGTCTCTCAAGCAAGAGACCGGATACGTCGGTTCGAGCAGGAAGACGAGGATGACGCCCAGCCACCCGCACGCCGGCCGCGCTTCCGGACCTTCGGGATCGGCACAGTAACCAGCGAGGAAAATCTTGACCCTGATTTTGAGCCCACTCATTCGCCGCAGCCACGTCACGTTCCAGGGACCCCCCACCCACAGCGTTTGTACCTGTACGGTAATTCCCAAGTTGAACCACAACGACCACCTGCACCACCAAGCAGCTTTCAAACCCCTCAAACCCCATTAGTTCTTCCTGCAACAACACTTCCACCACCTGTAACGATCCCGTATCAAAACATGTCCGCTTATATAGACCCTCCGAACGCTGGCCAGTTCTATCAGCAACCACAGCGGAATTCTCCTTTCGTCGTTCCTTCACCACTTGTGCCCGTTCCGGGTCTCATCGCGACGCCCATGGCCACGTCATTGACGTTGCCTCCTTCCTGGGCGCCCAACACGCCACAGATGTCAGTCCCTTACGTACCTTCTCCTCACGTACCTTCTCCGGCCACGTCTTGGCACCATCTCCAGCACGCAACTCCCGCACCGGGGACGATGGCATGGCAACCGTACCCGTATCCCCACCCCGGAACTTTGCCAGCCGCGGCATTTTGGTCTACGCCGGCACTTGTAGCACCGAACATTCCGCCAACCCCACTGACCCCCGGTCAACCGCTAGCGATGTCCGGTGGTCTCCCACTTCAGGGCGCGCAGCCATCATGGGCTCCCGTTGAGTCGTGGCCACCGAGAGAGCAAACCCTTCCTGTACACCTCTCGCCATGGCTATCACCGAACCCAGTTAACCCCGACCGACCACACGTTGTGTGGGACGTTTCCGAGGCGCCATCGAAGGCACAGCGAATCTCCGGGAAGGACATCTTCGTCAGCATGCATGAGGCCTTTGCGCCGGATGCAACCGCGGTTTTCCCTGAGACGGATGAGATCGTCATCGTATGTGATGCGGGCCTCGCACAGGACATGTGGCCGCCCATCAGGATCAGGAAGGAGAAGGTTACGTCCGGAGACGTCTTCTGGGCGATCTACGAGTACTTCCAAAAGACGATCTCGCGTGACGAAGTCGAGCACATCAAGTCGCGCTCGGAAGACGGTTACCGCCGGCTGCTCGAGGCTTGCTATCGCCGATGCGCACGCACGTCTGGGCTGGCGGACATTACCCGGAGACAGGGCGTCAAGCGTGTGGACTGTCTCGAGGACCGCACCGCCTGGTGGGGGCTGTGGCCCGTGTTTACTCCGGATGGGACCTGGAGCTTACACCTTAGCCTTATGGAGTCTAATCGCGCGTGATGGTGATGTTAGATTTTCTCTTATGCCCCAAGTTACCCCCATATTTGCATGTGGATCATCAAAAACACAAAATCAAACCACTGTACTCGTACACTGTTGATCTTCCTTAGATCATCCATCGATAGATATGTGCCCTGCCTTTCATGCTTTTGGTTTACCTTTCGGCGTTCAATGGTTATTGGATTATGTATTCGTTACATTTACAATAGTTTACAAATGTATTTTATGCATGTTGGCCATAATCTCGAAGTGGCACAATAAGGACGTCGTCCGTCGCTTTCCCAGTCATCGATATCAGTTTGAGGGCGTGATCACCACCCCTGTAAGATCGCAGCAACGAACAACGTAAGGAACTGTCGGTCCTTGCAACCCAGCGTCCTCCCATCGAAACAGAACTTGTCCCACGGAAGAGATGGTTACCGAACCTGGACGGTGTAAATCTTGAACTCGATATATTTAAATTTTTGATTACCGCTGGTGCCCGTGCAGTGGCGTTGTGGGGGCAAGGGGTTCTTTTGTCTTGCTTTCCCCCTTGACCACTACCACTACCACTCCCCCATCTGCGCGCCCCCCTCTATCATTCAGACTCTCATGGACGCCAAAAGCGCGCGCATATATTTACATCGGGCCTTGAGGGAAGCGAGACGGACCTCGTTGGTTCCGCCCCATTGAAGGTGCCATATTACCACAATCCGCCGTGGACAGCCTACCCAGACTATAAACGCGGTAGGCACGAGCAGGAGCAGGCTGCAGTGATTAACTACAGCATCGGATTTGCTCTCGGCTGCGTACTAGATCGCGCTCATATACCCCGAGATCTTCACGTCTACCACACACTGAGAGGAGAGGGATGCAATTCAGTTTTCTGTTGGACTCGTGACTTGGGGCTTTCTGTTACGCGACTTGCAGGATATGCGCCTTGCATTGGCGTGCCGTTCACTCTAGGCTGTTGGCACGTCCTGTGGAGAAAGACGCGTGTCAAATAACACACCTGTCCTACTGTACAGTGACACCCGGCGTCCCTTGCGCCCTTTTTGTCCCTTGGGGTGCCCTTCAGAACTCGGCAATGTCGACGTCCGAAGCATTGGTGAGGGTCGGTTTATGGTAGCCCACTCATCGCTTCATTGCTTTGATTTTGGATTGTCACGAGCCTGAGACAATCCGCCAGTTGTCTCGTCTCGTGACAAGACAACGCAAAGCACGGCCAGGTCGTTCAATTCAACTATTTCGATCTGCATGCGAGTAACGAAGCGCGTCCATTGAATACATTACCTCTTCAACCACGCACCTTGGTTCGTTCCGCTCGGCTACCGTGGTCCCCTCCTTTCTCGACGCCTCCTTTGCGCTCCGTTGCACGCGAGTTAGGCTTGTCATTTTACGCACTTGATCTCAGCTCAGATTTGCGCTGTTTAGCCTCTAAGTTAGCCTCGTTGACCCCAGCCTTCTTCAAGTTCTTCGCCTTTAGGGGCTTAACCCCCGCTCGCTAGATCTTGGATCTCGTTTCTATGTAGTCAAGCTGGGCTTCTTCCGAAGACACAGCTTGTGAAAGAAGGCCAAATTACGACTTAGCATGCTTTCCTCTCCCACTATTCATTTCAGCGATCATAATAGTTCATTCGCTTCGCATCTGTACCAGAAGCGTTGTATGTCTTTTTTTCGCTTCCGCGCTGCGATACATTCGACGGTTCTTGACAGACGCATCCTTCCCAGGCTTCTGATGTGTCTGATGTGTTCGGTGATGATGTCTGGGTCGGCCCAGTTCTCGACAAGTCGTTGCCATTACTTCTCCCGGGCCTCGTGTCTGCCTTCTTGTTGACGGTGGCCATCACACGTTCTCTGATGCAATCCTCGTCCTTCCTGGTAGTTTCACTTCCCCGCTCGGTGTAACGCCACCTCGGAGTCATCTTGTCGTCTTTGGGAGCGCGAATTTGGTGCCCTGACCCACAGATCGCTCCGCCTTTTATCTTGACGCCGGATTCGCTCCGGTTCCCCGATGTTCTCGCTGTAGTGCCAGCACCTCTCCTCGATGTTGTGCCCACCTTCACAGCTCCCGTGGGAAGGTCCAACCCAATATCGTATAGTTATCTTCGGTAATGGTTATGTTCTGTCGATGATCCGCACACATACTTTCTTTTTTTCCTTGATGGCCGGGTGTTCATACTGCTGGTATAGGTTGTTGTTAGTACTATGGTCACATTGTACGACTGAGAACTGTTCTGTCCGAGCACTTCGCAGCTTTTGACGATGGGCTAATCCTAGGCCTGCAAAGGGTTTGCCATACGCGATTCATCCTCGTGTATTTCATATCTTGTTTGTGCGCAGTCGAGGTTCTCGAGTCGGTCCGCCCCTTGCGCACAAGGCTCGCGTTCCAGGGCTCATTGGTTTTGACGGCAACGAGGCTACGTACCCGTCCATCGCGCATCAGAAGTTATATTTACCTCTCACGGCGCTTCACGCCCTATTCTTACTATTGATGACAGGGAAGCTGCTTCTTCCCGTCTACGTCATTTTGGCAGCAACAGTTCCTGCTAGCGATGAGTGGCGTCGATGTATATACCGCCGAGCCAAGCAAGTGTTGCAGAACACTTACAGTAGAATGGGTGCTATTTACGGCTTGCCACAGAGCGTTAGACGTTTTCCATCTGCTCTCTCTGCGCCTATTAACCATCAACAGTCGTAATTTTACTCATCCTAGGCGGGGACTTGACTAGAAATGGTCAGAAGGCGGCCTGGAAGGCGGAGAGCGGCCACCGATTAGCTAATAGTACGCCAGCCGGTATAAGACGCGAGCCACGCGCTGAACACGTTACAGACACGCGTTCCTGTTCCAGGTCTTCGAAGGAAAGCCCTCGTATTCAACCACTTCCTTCTGGTCAAACACGCTTAGATAACTTACCTCAACGTTACTGCATAACTCTGCCTTCTCTCGTCTTCTTTTCATTCAATTCCCTTGTGAGGTGCGACGATGTTTCCCAAGCGCGGACTTCCCGGAGGCATCAGTAAGCGGTCCAGATTCCGGTCCTCACTCGCCTGACGCCTCGTTGCTGCACAATTTTAGAGTGTCATTTGCCATTTGGCCAACAACTTACCGCTTCCAAGTTGCCTTAATCGCTTCGAGGCACGACCGGCTATCCGGCCGTTGGCCATCTACAGAACCCTTCATTTTTTTCCTTCCCTTTACGACATCGATCTCAGCCTAGAGTCCAGAACCTGACTACGCCCTTCCTCATCAGGTCGTGCTGTGATAATAATGGCTGTGGTCTCGTTTTGGTTTATAAGACCAGGTGGATCATCTTCTACGACGTCACGGCGGACCAACATTCCCTACTATCTCTCTCTAGTTTCTCCTGTCTCTGCTCTCGCCCTTACGCTGTTCCATACTTTAACGACCTCATCACGAACTTCAGTAGCAAGGACCTCTCAGTCTCCTCCATCTCAGTTTTCACCATCTTCTCTTTTGTTTTAATGGCTGCATACCTTCGAAGCCTCTTTGGTGGTCAGAACTCTACTCCCGGGCACGGAAAGGCCAAGTCACATCGGCGGACAGAGTCAAATCCAACCCCAGCACCTCACTACGTCTACGCAGCCCCTCAAGGGAACATATCCATGTCCGCCTCAAGGACATCACTAAGTAAGGCCCAGCGTGCCAACAGCTACAACACAACCCCCGCGATAGTGCCATCACCTCTTCGTTATCCGACCTATGATTCGCGTACTTCACACGATGGCAGCCGCCCAGTTATCAATCGGTCCGCGGGTTCTAAGCCACCTCCTGACGCGCATGGTCCGTACCCTTGACCCACACTTATCATTCATCCGAAACTTACTTATGACCCGGAATCAGGGCGCTTCCCTCAATTCCCGCAGGGTGGCTACGTAACGCCCGGGAGCTCACGATCAAACTCTAGCTCTTCGCTCTATCCCGGCCCAGTTTATGGAACAGCTATCGTCCCATCTCCATTGGTCCCCAGTCTGCCTCGCTCCAAGACACCTGATAGCCGTCCCAGCACGGGTCAGAGCCATGCCCATCCCTGGCAGGCTGGTGTCAGTACGAGCGCAAGCGGATCATCTACCTGTACGTCCTCATCTTCCGCCCTCGCTTGCTAGTCCTCGCTCACATGTTCTCACATCTGCAGACGGTCCCGAGCCATCGCCCACAAAATCACAGGCCCGCGCACCTCGCTTCCACATGCACCCACTGTTATCGTACACACGTCTACACCATGCCCCAATCTCTTACGATATTTCCTTCACCCCGTCCGCGCGGACAGTTGTAGATCGGACGATCCACGCACCCGTGCCGGCAGTGACGCTCGCGCAGCCCGCAACGGAGCCACCCATACCAGCGAGCTCGCGGCTCGTCCTGCGCTCGCCCAAGCTGCCCTGGACCGTCGCCGTCGGGCCCATCGGTTCTCCGCCGAGCTTCTCCATTGGCAAAAGCGGCCGCCAGCGCAAGGCGACGACCTCGGCGGCGCTGACGAACCTCGACGTCCTCTATGCAGTGCATACGACGCTCATGACCCGCGTTACTCCCGAGGAGTGGGCTGCGCTCGGCGAGGGCTCCCGTGCTCAGCGTCGCGTCGCCGAGGCGTACAAGCAGCGCTGCACTCGCATGGGCGGCGGCTGGGAAGGCGGGATCCGCCGGGTGGACTGGCTCGGCTCCAAAACGCATCTGGTCGGGGTCGAGATCGACAAGAGCAACGAAGGGGGCGAGAACGTCGGCAGGCTTGTATTTGGCAGGGCTTGACAGTCGTTCCTTCTCCCCATTCCTCACCAGCCTCACACCTTCACCTCACCCTTCCTTATTCCTCACCTCTATGGAGATCCTGCTGCGCACTATTCTCCTCGAGTTCAACTACCCTCTCTCGCTTATTTCGATTCCCAGGTCCTTTTTGGTTCATCATATCTTGGTTCTGGACGCAGGTTCGCATATTTTCATACTATCAAGGACAGTCATTCTCCCGCATATTTTTGGATTCTGCACTTCAACCCCTCATCTGTACTATTTGACAACACACGTTTCGCCTCTCCCTTCTTTTCCATGCTGCTTTCATACCTCGGATCTGCTCGCTGTATAGTAGTCGTTGATGCTATGTCGTACTATGCGCAATATATGCAAGAACCTTCCGGCTCGCTTGCTCCCGGTGTTTCCAATTGTCAGAGACGAACCGATAAAGGCAAATACTGTCACTCATGGGCTGCTGATCGGGGGTAGCTCCACAAATCTGCAGAAATGTTACGAATAAAGCATCGCAGCTATCTTAGATGTCAGCTTCACCGGCATCGGTATATGATCAAATACCATTTCATTTCATTTCACTACTGTGGTTTGTTGAGCTGGGCCACGATGAACAATCCCTACAATGCTGTAAGCGCGAGCGCGGGCGCAAGATCTATTGGTCTACCCTCGAACGTGGCCCAGGAGGGGAAAGGGTTTTATGAAACAGATTATCTCATACCAAGCTGCTATCGGAACTTACGACGCAACATCATTGCAGTTACCGTATATACTTTGCCATGCTGCGGCGCTTTCTGCCGTTTATTTCCGCCCTCGATCTGCGGGGGGCACGTATATTCCTGGATGTTGACGTGCCCAGAACCTTGTATTGTTTCGTAATTGTATATTACTGGTTCCTCCAATTGCGTGCAAGTCCAACCGAGGTAAGTATACAACGTTTGGAAGCTGTCGGGGTTCGTGTGGTGCCGTCGCGTCGCGATCTATCACGCAAAGAAGAGTGGGCACCAAGCCGCAGTACAGTATCTGTACTTACTCCTTCCGTAACTCGGCAGTCCGAATCCGTCCTTTCGTTACTTTGTACCCAGACCCAGCACCGGCCAACGTACGTACTGTATATCATATATCCTCCTGTCATAGAAAAGTGGTCGATGACGCGTGGCCGCGTGTCGTGCCTCTAGTGGCGACTGACGACTCGTCTCAGAGCGTGGCAGTGATAATGGACACCGACTTCCGCAGAGTTCTGGTAGTCGGCTCGACAGCTATGAGGTTATGCGTATTCTTCAACACTGCACGCCTCCTGGGCAAGAGCCGCCAGTTAAATAGAGAGCATAGGGCGTTTCGTAATTGATAAGAGGTCGTATACTCCAGCGCTGTGAATACTCACCTGGCTTTCATACACTGAAAACGACTCTCCATCCCATCCCAGCACATTAGGAACTTAGTTTGAGGTAGTAGGAACGGGGTTGAGCCCGAGCCTCGTTCATAAACCTCGGTCATAACGGGTACCTGCATCAGTAAAAGTGACCGTGCAGTGTAATACCTTCCAATGGGGCAATAGATTATATTTCATTTTATTAGCATATATGACCCATCCATACGCAATATATATGACTGGCATTATTCTGATTCATGAGAATATTCAAAAGTATTCCAGTCGTACACATGTGTTCGAAATCCATTACAACCAATTCTGTTAGCCCTTATAATGGGATTATATTCTCCATTTATTGGAACTAAATCCGATACAAAGTCTGTCGGTGAGGTGTTCCTCAACTTCGCGGTCACGGTGACCCTGGTGCAGGTTCAAAACTACCAACCCTGGGCCGCCATCTCATGTTCCTTCCTTTGCTCTGCTAGTGAGTCCTTTGCAGTCTTATCGCAGGTCCCGAATTTGTACCCGGGTTTACGACAAACGAGTTCGCAAACACCGTGACCGTGGTCAGCACCGAGTCCGAAGACTGCCCTCTTGACGGTCAAGCCACCGAGGCCGTCAAGATTCCTCGTCAATGGCAATTTGGCAAACTTGCAACCCACGTTTCATTCGCCACCGTGACGTTGCTCTGTAGTGCTGTGCCGAGAGATCCGAGCAGTTTGAACACCAATGACACATGTATGTGGTTCTAAGAGTCCTTTCTTTGACTGGAGTTGTTGTTCCCGGGTCAGCTCAGCACCGCACCCTCTTTCCCTCGCCCCTGCGCAGATCCCGCGAGAACACGCGATACCGGAGTTCCATTTCAATTCTGGAAAATGGGACTACAACCGCTGGGGACACCCAGGCGAGCCTGGTGTAGGCTCGGGAGCAGAGCTGTGGGCGTGGATGGGCGACAGGGCGGCAGTGCAGACGAGGTGCCGTCTTCCTCCTTCCCCCCCTTATGAACCTGACCTGATGCGCCACAGCACCGACGCACGGTGGAAGGTATTGCAAAACTCGCTCTCGGAGCTATTCTGCGCCTCGCTTGGCAGCATGGACGTGCTGCACACGACCTCCCCAGCCCACGCATTCCCCCCACCAGGTAACTTCCCGTGCCCGCACGCGATGCATACACCTTATGCCATGCCACACTCCTCACGGAGCGTGTGTCACGGTACTGGGAACCTGTAGCCGTTCCTCAAGTTCATTCCCTGTCCCTCGCGCACAGGCGTCGCTGCGCTCGTCGAGCCGCACAGGGCCTTCAACGCAAGGTCGCCGACTGGCATGGTCTGGGCGTGCATGCGTGCTGGCGCTCCGACAGAGGTGTGAAGACAATTCCAACTGCAACGACAGCGAGGACGACCACGACGGAGGACCGTGACGACCTCTCCGATGGCAACGGCGAGGACGACACGACGGCGGACGGCCACAACGACCGAGGAGTGAC
Organism: Lactarius sanguifluus; assembly: GCA_021527775.1. Classification (NCBI taxonomy): domain Eukaryota; kingdom Fungi; phylum Basidiomycota; class Agaricomycetes; order Russulales; family Russulaceae; genus Lactarius; species Lactarius sanguifluus. The sequence continues at coordinate 226,217 of JAKEYF010000033.1, read as the reverse complement.
GGCGGAGGCAGTGATGACAACCGCGGGGTGATGGCAGCAGTAGCAACCACGACCGCAACCCAGCAACCACGACGATGCTAATGGTGCAGGCTGCCGAGGAGCGTCCGCTGCCCACTAACCCTATGCCGCCCCCGCCGACGACAACGACGATACCCGTGACGACCACAACAAATACGACGGTGGCGTTGGGCGGCGGCGACGACGATCGCAACGAGGACAGCAGTGATCCAGGTCACAGTAGTGGGTGTCCTGGACCCGCAGACGCAGACGCAGCTCTAAACCATGTCGTATTGTAGCTACCTTTACACATGTATGTCTCTTTTAATGATTTGGCCATCATACTGTGCCAGTGGTGGTACTTCATTTAGAAACGGCGCGTGAGGGCTCCGGATAACTGAGTCAAGCGGGACAGGCAGCCTCGTTGTCCGTCGCCTGCCTTTCTAGATAAGAAGGATAATTTTGTGCGTTGATTACTGGCACTGGTGGTGCAGTCGTTACTAACGCGTGAGACCTACGGGTTGTGAGTTCGAATCCGTTGCGAGGCAGACCATGATGAGATTCGGATTAATAAAATAATTAACAAGATACTAAGAAGATCTGATGATAGGACGATTAACAATGAGTCGTACGAAGTGGAATAACAAGGCCACTTTTATTTTTTTTGTTGTGGTCATAACCTGGGACATTATATTGCATTATATCATAATAAGGCATTATAACCCTCCTGCAACATTACATGAACGGCAATCCAACACAAAGGTGGCAATCATTACAGACCTTATAAGGGTTTTTTCAAAAGTAGCGTCCCGTAGGTGGTCAATATATTGCTGACACAAATATTCCCACCCATATACAGCCTTTTGGAATATTATATTCAATTCCCATACTATATAATGGATTCCCTGGCCCATGTATAGGGCGACACATTTTAGTGATGTGACCGTTGTTGGTTCCTGTGTTTGGGCTCTCTGCACGTGATGGTCAACTTAGGTCTTCTCGTTTTTCGAACGAAGTCACGGTGGTAAAGCCGGTAACGCCTGTATCTCGACCAAATCTTGATACTCTGGTGGCATCGACGGACGCTCTAGAAGGAATGTGTGTGATTGGCGACCGGAGCTGCGACAAAAAACAACATGGACCAAAGCAGACTCGGACAAGAAACAAGGATACAGACTAGTTGGTAAGTCTTCTATTTATTTTTATGAGCCAATTATGAGCAGGCTGAAAAAAGGGGTGCCAGCCTCCCAAGAACAAGTTTCTCGAAATGTCTCACCGGAACTTGATGTCCTTGAGGCTGTCGATGTCATCAATCATCCTAGCGAATTCTTTTTAGCCGACAGAAAAGAACTCTTTCGACCCTTCAGGCCCAGCAATATTGGGGTCACAGCAATATTCTCCAATTGCTACCGTCAGCGACCCGCTTAGTGACACAATTCAGGGTGTCTTGTTACCGTCAACGGATTTTGAAGGCGCCATATCCACCTTTTCACTATTTCACTTTCTGACGTCGTGCGCGGTAGAACGAATGCCATAGGAGGATGTATTTGGCGAGGATATGGCCAAGCGCGGTTCGTCCGGTAAACTCGACGGGAAAACGGATTCGCAGCGCTCCCATGGCAAATCTCACTTGATGCTACGTTCCAATGAGATGGAATGCGCTGTAGGTTGTGTGAAGGCGCCGGCTGCTATGCTAGCACCGGGGACCTCCCAGAACGCAGCACAGGACGCGGTAAGGAGCTCATAAACGACACCGCGGCGTGGTGACCCCGGAATGATGACAATAGTTCGCGCGCTGGAATGTATAAACCGTCGGCCTAAATACAGCCTCGACTGACAGCCTGCCGCATTCCCCACATCGTTCTCACCACGCTCTTTAGGTTTTTGTTGGACACTCTTGCTCATGTTACCGCATCGCCGTGTCTGTGCCCAATGTCTCGCACCCTGAAATCTCTCATGTCAAGTGAAACGTGACAAAGATACAACTCACCCAATGCCTCATGCAGATCTCATTCGACGTCGATCCGTAGACTGACGATACTGTGAGCCCGGGTAATACCGGGATTTACTGTACCGCATCGAAGCATCGGCCGCATTGACATACACAGACTCGGATTTTGCTCACTATTCCTACTGCGAAACTTTGAAAACCCCTCGTCCCTCTGTGCATGAGACACTCGCTGCACCCGCATCAATGGGAGGTACGATCACAATAGCCGGTGACTAGAGGTTCTGAACATGTGTACGGAGTATGACTAGTACGAGATGCGGGGCACGCAGCGAACACAACTTGGTGGCTGCTACTCAAATGGCACAGCCGACGACATTTATCCCGCTTCCCGCTTCGATCTCTCCTCGAGCAAACCTGATATGTACTAAATACAAGATATCAGGACACTATAAAATTTGCGTCTCACTGGGCCAAAACATGACTGTCAATCAAAGCACGACGCCATCACTCACCAATTCACCAAGAAGCAGTACACAGAGCCCTTTGTTCTCGCGCATAGGACACCCTTCGCACCCGTACTTGCCAAGCTTCTGTTATCGAAATCAGGGACAACGGCACACCTGTGAACCTGTGATTGGCTGTGTCCGTTAGAGCCAAAATTCTCATCACTACAGCACCATCACACGAGTGTCAACCCGGTGTAAGGTCCTCACACGCGCTGTGTGCGCAACGTCGCCAAACGGCCACGCTCGGCGCGTTCGTACGCCCACGACAACTCGGCCACTTTGCTGAGCTATTCGTGGTGTAGGTATCTTGGCAGGTATAGTAGTTTACCATGACACGATACACTAGTAGTTGGTTATTAAGGTGTTATTATTTGCTCTGAAGGGGGGCGACGGCGATCGTGGACGTGGGCTCTCTGTAGGTCCATGTCCCGGCGCTGGCGGTGGGTATTCTGTACCAAGGTGACGGATGGTAGCGGTTGAAGGAGTTACACTGTGGAAAGAATTCGAAGTCCATTGTCCTTGGCCTTTGTGAAAGATCAAAGTCCGACTCTGTTGTATATCATGTCTAACTGAAGTTGGGTTTTTTCACCTTTCTTTCACCGAGTAACCGACCGGGCCTAGTGAGTAGATTCAACTTGAGGCACTGCGTGCCAGTGGGGTTGCAAAAGCCCTCTTCGGTATATGCTTTAATCCGGCCCTCCTGTTGAGCATCAATCTGAAACTCGATGCCAGCTTGAGTTAGGATGTCGAGAGCACTCAGCCTGAGGAAACATTCTCCAAGAACCAGCTATTGAACTCGAAGTATATCATGGAAGTATGAGCAAGAGTATGAGATCTCAAGTAGATTTTCAACGTGTGTTATGAAGACGATACTAGGAGAATGGGAAAGAGGAAAGGCATAGAGGAAAGGCATGGATGACTGGAGGGCGCATTTGGTCACCTTATAGCATGGGCGCCGGGCATCTACTAATCGTTTCATGTGATCACTTACGGGGATCACTTACGGCACTGGTTCTTGCATCGACAAGTGGACTTCCGGTCGACCCACGTCCGGACCCGGTCGTGACTCCGCCTCGAACGGTGAACCGGTGGACTCTTCACCCGCAGCCGATCGAGAAGCAATTCGTACTTCCAGCTTCCAGTCTTCTACTCACTTTCTGTTTCGCGGTTGCACCAATAGCCCATTTTCCGACATACCTCTTCGGTCCAGTGTCTATTAGAGTACAATGTAATAGACTGCGCCGTGCTCGATATTCCTCTGGGCAGCGGCCTCCCACCAACAAGCTACTGGCAAGGAATGACCCGCGAAGACTGTCGAGAAGTGGCGCTGGGGTGACCCTGTTCTGTTTCACGCACGTTTCGCAAACAGCGCGACACGTCGAGTAAATGAATTGGCAATAGACTGATGAAGACAAGCATTCAATTACGCATGTTCCAACAAAGCAGGTCGTGTATGAATGACAACACCAGACCCCTCATACATTCTGCCCTCTAGCTTTGCCTGCCCCCTGGTGAGCTGCCATGGCGTCGCGGGCCCACCGCAGACAATACGCTATTTAGCACGGCCAAAGTGATGTTTACTGCAGGCCCGGGATCAAGAAGACTTGGCCTCCATTAGGATGTTTCGGGGTCAGCGCGGACATTCTCCCTCCAAGTTTGGCAGCTTTCACCGGCGACTTTTCACCGGCGATATCAGCCATACTCATCAAGGGTGTCGCGCGAGCGCCGTTACTGAGTAGAGCCCAGACCCATCGCGTTCCGGACCCATCGAGTTGACACATGTTGATCACTTCGCTGCCGTGGACTTGTCCGGAAACCTGTCAAGAACCACGGCGGGCATGGAACGGGGGGGCTGGTGACAATTAGTGCCTGAATGGGTAAAGGGCATCACCGGCGTCCCGCTGACTGTCTTTTACTAGCTAGAGACTATTAATAACCCTCATTTTTGACCATGGCAGCCGCCCGTGCTTTGCAATCCTCCCAGTCGTCCCCCCACTCTTCTCTAAACAGCACCGAGTGTGCGGTCTCCGTGGTGTGTTGTGTATGATTACCTTTATCAAAACACTCCTCTCCCGCTGCTTTTGTTGGCCATTTGGTATGACTAACACGACGGGAACTATACGGCTCCCAGACGATGAAGAGGATAAGAGTGAGGGCCCAACGTCGAAGCGACGGGCACTTCTTGTCGGAATCTCCTACAAAGGAGACCACAATACGTGGTCAGCCTTGGATGGTCCTCACGAAGATGTAGATCGCTTTCAGCAACTCCTCACTGGTATGCGGTCTTATACCACGAGTTCAGATTTCCCTTTGACAACAGCCCTCTTCCCAGAAACCTATGGATATCGCCTAGAAGACATTACTGTGCTGAAAGACAGTCCCAATCTCCCAGATATCTCCAACCCCACTCGCGTCAACATGGTGAGTGCTAACAAGTTGCAATAGGTGGATGTTTCTCATTGTGACACGTCATAGATTCGTGAGTTGAAGCGACTGGTTTCTGATGCCGCGCCAGGCGACACCTTCGTCTTCCTTTGTGAGGCTACATCTTCTCGACACATTCCCATCTCTTAAGCTCCCGACGCAGATTCAGGTCATTCTGACCAGAAGTTAGCCATCGAGGATTCCGAAGAGGAGGACAGCCAGGATGAAAGTGAGTTCTTTTCCCTACAGGGAAATGCTCTCCCTGATGTAGGGCCCCATAAGTGATCATTACAAGCGACGAGCAGTTCATCCTCGATAACGTCAGATTCCGATCTACACCGGAGGTGTTGTATGCTGACACACGCACAGGAGCTCAACGATATCCTTATTCTCCTTCCGATCGGTTGCTCTCTCCTGGTGCGTAGTTCCTTTCTTGCCACCCTATCCCTCATCTCAATTACTGTTCAGGCCATTCTTGACACCTGCCACTCCGGAACCCTGCTCGACCTTCCCCATCACCATTGCAACAGCGTTTACGTGCCATGGCAATCCAAGGGCACTCGTCGTACCCTAACTATGCAGAACAACAACGGTTTGCATCCACATAGCCCCCTTATACGATGGGCTAACGTCCACTTAGTGCGCCGCCAGGCGACGGACTACACCAAGTCGAGATCCCCCGATCAGGCTCTTCCATCTATTGAAGCAATTATTGATTTGCAGGAAGCGGGTGATCGGTCGGCGCGCCCGCCTTCACGAATCGATGATGGCGCTAGCGCAGGTCGCTCTGTGAATCAGCGTGAATTGTCTCCTGCATCGCAATCACGCGCGACTCGGCGGCCACGGGAGCGCTCGCTCTTCCCATCACAACCTCGAAGCGCTTCTCCAGAACCTCTTTTTGTCTGCGATGGTTGGTGCCACCGCGACGACGACCCATATCCGGCTGTGGTGAGCCTTACTTGTTCCATCTCTTGTAAGCGGGAGGTGTGGTCTCATGTCTCTCGGTAGCTCTCTCTATCTGCCTGCTCGGACTTGCAGCGTGCATGGGAGGGCCCGAACGGCTCACTCACCACGGTCATGTGCAAATATCTGAGTTCGTGCATTCAATTGGCGGTTGTTTAACTTTGATCCGACATTGCCCATCAGAAACTCACAGTCAACCATCATACCGGGAATTGATGTCGCACATCAAGTACGTCAGCCTGCTGTGCAGTACGCGCTTTTCCGAGCGCTTATGTGTTGTGTTGCCATCTCGTTTTCTAGCTTCCAATTGCATGACAATGCTCTCGAGCTGCACAAATACACACGCTATCAGAAAAAGCAGGCCAGTCGCGGCAAAGGAGATGGATTTGACGGGGAACTCGACAATTTCCAGGAACCGGTGCTTAGCAGTCTGGCAAGGCTGGTACGTGTTCATCATACAAATGATCTGGCTTGCTGTTGATGGGGTTGGTTACCTATCTAGAATATGGATGAAATTCTGAAGTTCTGATGCATGCATGATTCGATGATGAATGATGCGTCCAGCCTCTTTCAGGTACATTGCTTTCGGAATATTTCCCTCCAGTCAACACGTGGAGTACGCACTGCTCAGGCCTCAAATTGGTATTACGGCTCACATGCGCAAATCTCTTATTTTATAACACATTTACTGAAACATCCACACCTGTATTACGCACATTGCCTCGGCCCTCACTCCTCGTGTCAAACTTTTACTTCAGGACCTGTTCAGGACCGGTTTTTTTGAGCCATGAAGACAATTATTTCAATCCATCTGTGATCGTTTTCCAACGAATGGTGATTCCATTTCTATTCTAATGCGTGAAGAAAGAAATACTCTAGCTACTACTGTAAATATTAAGAAGTCTCGTAGGGGTGAGCCCATTATGAATGAGGTTTGTTACGTAGTACAATTTCAAAACATTCAACCTCCGATCGGGGGGGGCAGTACAATCCACCTCTTCAAGTGACTCGTGTTGTCCCGAAATCAAATGATTGGGCAACGAACTTGAGGATGCCTCTCTAACAGAACGTTAACATTCTCCTTTGGTAACAAGTTTGGCAAGTATTAGTGATATTTCCCTTCCCCAATCCCGACCTTCAAACTGCTTCCGGACGCGCACATAATTTATTATGGGTGTCTTCAGCATAACTCCGACGTAATTTGCAGTGACGTAAGAGCCACTGAGGCGCAATATGCTCGAGGCGATCGCCACGCGCCCTGTCAGCGCGTGTTCGCCAGCAGATTTCAAAATTCCTCTGACTGCCTTTATTTCGTGCATTGTTGGGGCTTTCTTGGAACACGACTGTACACTCAACACACCGAAAGCACGCACAACTTTTCCCTATGTATGCTTTTATATGGCAACTCGAGCCGGCAGTGTGCAGTGTCTGGCGTTACATTCGGACAACACGAAGCATGGTTTCCTCGTGTCTTTACTCTTAAGCTCATGTATGTCCTATGCCGTGCCTCACATATATCATCATCTCTTTGCGTCCCATCCCATCCTAAGCACTAACTGGGCTCTGTCTGCCCCCATGGGATGCTGCTGTTCCAAGTCCCCTTCCGACTCTTCGTCCCCTCGGACAGGCGACGGCGTTCTCCACCAACCTCGATCTCATGTACAAGCACCTGAACCTCGACGGGGTGTGACTCCCGTACCTCAGGGACGCGATGCGACGCTTGAGCCTGCCAAGCCAGTCCAATCTGGTGAAACCATCCCTACACCTACGCCACCCCAACCCGACGAAAACACATCCCAGAAATTCAGATCTGGCAGACAAAATCTCCCGTCCCCTCCGCACCGTTCAACATCTGCGTACCCATCATTTGATAACGCAAGGATGGGGCCTCTCGTCGTCGAAGAACCGTCACATAAATCCGGTGGATCAATACTTCCGTCGTACCGTCACAAGATGAATCGGTCATATTCTGAGACGCCATATTCGCCCCCGCTAGTCCCGGCGGGGGCGTCTTCATCCAGGGGAGGCCACGTTCGTGGCTACAAACAACAAAATGGAGTCGAGTTGACACCGGATCCCCGATTTGCCACGAGGGCTACCTTAAAACAAGCCGTTGCGGGAGGTAACAATACCAGGTTCCCTTCAACAGTGCGGGAGTTGCTTCCTGACGGCTTCAGGTATGCGCTCCGATCCTGAAGTATTCAAGAATAACCGTCACCGTGACAATTGTCCGTAGGTTCCGGATCCTTGTCCTGGGGAAGGTGCGCGCTGATGCATGGCACTTCTCGGGTTTAAATTGACAACTACTATCGTAATAGAGTCAGTCCGGAAAATCCTCACTCATCGACGCTGTCTTCAATATGGCCGTGGGTCCCTTCTTGCCTTATCCGGTTTTGCTGATCGAATACTTCTATTAAAAAAGGCGGCACCAGGACGTCTGCACGGTAACGCCGATATCAACGTCGGGTTTTCTCCGGGAAACAACCGTTACCTCGTTGTACACGAGTATTCTGGATTCGAGTCCGGAGATGCTCAGAGCCTGCAGACTATCCGGGACTTCATCTCGTACCGCACTGATACGGACCGTTCAGCTTCGGAGAGACTTCATGGCATCTGGTAGATTAGAAACTGTCATCTGTCGTTTCTATGTGACTGATAAAGACAACTTCTCAGGATATGTGTTCCCATTTCTGATGCCATCGAGAAGGGGCTGGGGGACGGAGTCAAAGCGATTTTGGGTATGAAAAAAGGTGGGCGTGCTCAAGAGCCATAGTATCTGTATATGGAACTGATACGAGATTTAGTGCCCGTCCTGATTGTGTTCACCAAATTTGACCTGTTGGTCTCCCGAGTTCAATTTGATATCACACGTGGAGACATACAAACGCACGAACACCCAGGTGTCCGGGCACATGCGATGTACGAAAACTTGTGTAGCTCCCTGTTCCATAGGGATCCCAAGGATGTTCCCGCGGTGATCTTTTCTGGTAATCGTCCTTCTGTATGCGTCCCAAGAAAGACTATCTAATGCCCCCCATCCTTCATTCTTATAGAGAAACCAGCATATAGAGATCTTATTGGCGAACTGACTTCGACTACTCATGCGATCATCAAGGCGGACTCGCATCATTTCGCTGGCGGTCCTACATCGTCCCATGTACGACAGAGACCACCGATAACACCTGCGCTTCTTGCATGGTCCATAGCGCAGAGAGTAAGCCATGATGTCATCATCCAAGCTTCTATCGAGCACGTACTATCATCTTCATTCCCGAAAACTATCACCTTATCCCGTTCTCCAGGGTTGGGCGAAGTCGTGAGTAACATATCTCAACAACTTCGAGTATATTTACCTCGCATACGTAGGATATTGGCGTGGCCTCGGATCCAGTAAAGATTTCACTGATCAGACCCTGGCAAGCTGCGTAAATGTGATCCACGAAGATATTATCAGTGTCTGGAACTTTGGTGATGGGGAAAGAGTCGGTCATTCTTTCCTAAGCTCCGTATTGTTTGCTGAGGGAAATCAGTATCTGTCGAGCAGAGATTTCACGGCCAGGATGTCCCACCTTGTTGGGGACCTAGCTGGGCCGCCTGCTATCTCGTGAGTGCAACCAGGCGGACTCGAGACCGCACATTGAAGATAGATCTTCGAACAGTCCTGTCCCGGATTCGAATGGGACCGCTACGACGCCCATGGCTCAATGGGTGAATGGTCCATATCAAAATAAGTGACTACGTTCTATAGTTTTTATCGACCTTGCCTCATAACTTTGCTCAGTAACAGGAACATCCGCTGTATCATGGCCTACATCGTAGACCTTACTGTCATCCTACATGGGCTTTTTGTGCCCACCCGTAGTGTGTCCGCAAAGAAAGTTCAGTCGGCCGTGAAGAACTATGCCGAGAGTAGCTCCAGGAGCCTAATTCACGATGATATCCGGAACTTTGTCACAGAGATTCCTTCTGCTTACCAGACCTACCAGAAGAAGGACACTATAATGGAGAAGATTATTGACTTGATTAAGCAGAATTGCGTACCGACACCTAGTTGAGACAGTAGTTAAATATCTCCGCGCTCAGGCTGTTCACTTGTTACTTATTGACGCACTGTCCTCTTGACCTCATGAGCCCTTTCTAAACGCACACACACTACCATGCACCATGCGATTACTTCACTCTAGTGTCGGCCGATTATTTGTTCTCATATATAAGCTTCTCCATTAGTACACGCACGTACATGAACCAAGGTGCAGACTCGGAGTCGAACGTTGAATCAAACACTCTAAGAATCTGAGTCCCCCACACTTATTCATTCTTGACGGAATAGCGATCGGTGGACCGGTGGCCGGTGACCCTCGAGCTCACTCACTACTGGGGCACATACTCTTACATAAACGTGCGCCCGTAGACAATGCCGCAGTGGTGTCTTCACCTATGTCGGCTTCAGTTTACACAAAACCCTTTAACTACTTTAGCACCGGGCGCCCTTGCGTAAAGTAAGTTAGCGTTGGGTACAAAGGGGTTTCTGCGCTATCGTCGCGGGAACTCCGGCCGATGTTCTTATCGTCATACTGTAACAACTCGCCAGTAACTGAATGGACCTGGACCGACTGAGCTTGTGCGCAGAGATCAATCGCACCAGCATGTGGAGCACGGGGGGTGGGATATTTAGTATTCGCCCCTCTAGTAATAGGTCCTCACAGTAACAACTTGAAGCTGGTGGGCATGAGGCCTGCATGAGGCCGGACCCATCTCAACCACCTAAGCTACGGCATTGCCGATACAGGCACTCGTTCCAAGCCCTCCTGTGTGCTCCCTATCACACACGAGTTCGTGATTGTGACATATGTTCGAGTGAGGAAAAGTGGCACCAGTTGCAAGTGACGGGTCTGAGCTCAGTTCTTGCTGTAAGTTTTGATGGGACAGAAAGACGAGCTATTTGATGCTTGTGCGTATCATATGTTCACGTGTCAGCCAGTTGTTTGGTGGTCTGATAGATAGTGTTGAAGTGAAGGATAACAAATAACTCTACATCTGCCATATTGGTTAACGCCGCTCCGCTCACAGGTCGATGCAACAGCTTCCTAGTTTAGCACTCTGGGCAGTTTCCGATAGGCAAAGCTCTCATCGGCTCATTTGTTGACCCCTGTTACGCCACGGTCAATAACCATCGGATAACGGGTTCAGAAGCCATGCATAAGCTCCGCCATACCATCGGATATTGCTCCTATATGCCCCCCCCTCTCTCCAAAGGAGAGCGGCCATGAGGCTCATCAAGCATCAGGTATTGAGTGTGCTGGGACACGTTTTGGTCACATTGTCAAGGTGGAGCATCGGCCAGTTGTGTGCTCCAAGTTGTGGCGCTTAACTGTAAGGTTGAAAAACAGGAGGTCGCGCACCGTAGTACCTTCGTCGTGTACAAAATTTCCTATTTCGCAGTACAGACTTGGTGTCTGCAAAATTTAGTTACTGTGATGGTGGCGGTCTTGGGTAATATAACTTACTTCCGGGCTCAGCTTTGTCTTCCAGACTCTTCCTCGGCGACGCAGGGGTTCGTCAGGGTTCTATGTCGGGATTTTCAGCACTGGATGATTAGTGACGCGTGACGATAAATAATCTTAAATGATCCCGCTTGTGACATGTGACCTCCAGGGCCGTGGCGTTTTTATGATTTTGCTCATCCGCGCACATCACGGACGGGTTTTTCAAGCTGGTACCAGTAGGCAATTTACTACTGTACACAGGCTCCTCGCATACAGACCGCCAGCATGAGGATTCGCGTAGACATGAGTTCCCACCACCAGGCGTTGGCCGCCAGTGATGCTAGTGATGGGCCATCAAGTGGCATCAACTAGTCTTCACGCGGTGATACACTGACCACATCTTCGTAACTGCACAGGTCCCGGATACTACACGCGCCATTTTCTTTCCCTTCCTCACCATGGCAAGGTACACTACTACCAACTCCACAATCCCCCGAAAGGTGTCAATAGTGATATCATGATATGCCGTACTGTCCCCAACCGAACACCTTGAAGCAGAAAATAAAGGCACATTGATCATTGATTCTCGTGCCCCGATCCAAAAGGGCGTAGGCTCAGCCGCCGTACCATACGAAAGCGAGCGCGGCGATGCGAGGATGCGCTATTCCTGTTGCGCGTCGGCTGTCGCGGCTATCCACCTTTGGTCAATCCGAGATGAAAAAATGCTGCCCATGGAACACTGGGCAGCCTGCAGAATATACTCTGATTGAACTAATTTTTGAGTGAGTCGTGTAGTATTACAGTAGTAAAGACAACATGCTTTTGTTGACGTCAGCTCAGAGCACTGGGCCCGAGGAATCGGTCTTTCAGTGAAAAGCCGTGAGGAATTTTTGTGAAATCCGAACTGAGCCTGCAACTGAGTCAGATTTTCGAGGACAATGGGATAGGACAATAAATTCTTGCCACTACGTGGAAACGCTCTTTCAGGTATCTTTCACGAAAAGACCGATTCCCGGTCCCAGTGGAGCTCAGAATTTTGGTTTTTATGCACCGATCACACGCGGGCACTGCACGTGGCTAACACGCGCGCTTCACTTTTCTTCGACTTCTTGTCACGGTTACGGCAAGGAACCCTCGTGTCCCACCTCCCGTCCTCCTATAGATACGGGATCCCCTTTGCGGTGTGCGTATCAGAAATCATCTACTCGAGCTTCCACTGAGTCTTTTCGTCCTCCGATGGGGGCTTGTTGCAGCAAATCCGTCGAGGAGGATGTCTCGTCCCCCGAGCCTATGAGAGAAGCAACAGTAACATCGCAAGCCAAGCCCTCACCAGTCATGCCGCAAGGCGTAGGAACACCTGGACCCTCGTCCCAGCAGAGTGGTACAATGCCGGAGCGCGGGTCTCCACAAGTCGGGCAAGTGCCTTCACGTGAACCACTCACCCGCAACAGGGTGAAGTCTGCTCCACAGAAAGTGCAATCCATGAAGGACAGTAGGGACTTGCCACCGTCTCCACCCCCGAGGTCCAGGGCGAAGTCGACCGTTGCCTCATCTAGTAGGGGCCCCAGTTCGTCAACGAGCGCAGGTGAGCGCAACCATGGCCGATCCGCGTACCTCACTGACAATGATAAGAACACTCAAGGGCCCCCAGACGGCCAGCCATGAGTTATGCCGCCCGTCGGACGCTTAATTCGACAGTACGGCAAGCGCTCCCCGAACACTTCAAGTGTGTTCTTCAACACCATCTCGCACCATATTACTCATATATTCTCCGTAGATTCCGAGTTCTCGTTGTAGGGAAGGTGTGCACATGCTGCGCTCGGGCAGGTGTCAGTGAAATTGATCTTGGTTCCATGTTCCATGATAGAGCGGCTCCGGAAAATCATCACTCATCAAAGTCGTCTTCAAAGTGGATGTCACAGTGCGTTTCTAGGTTAGTGTGTCCCTACGTCACCTACCTAACCGTGCAATGGATACAAGGCGGCACCAGAGAGAGCGCCTGGGAAAGCCGATATCAACGTCGAGTTCCGGCCAGGAGATAATCGTTACCTCATTGTCCATGAATGTTCTGGTTTGGATTCTCAGGCTAGTAGTTCGCAAGACTTGCAGACGATCCGGGACTTCATCACACACCGCACTGACCCAAGCCGCTCGCCTTCAGAAAGATTACATGCCGTCTGGTAGAGAAATCCATTTTGTGATGTTTGATGTCTTGTTTATTGATGAAAATCATTTTAGGATATGTATCCCAGCGTCCGACGCTATTGCCGGGAGGCTCGGAGATGGGGTGGAAGAGATTCTGGGCTTGAGAAATGGTGAGCACAATCAAATGTTATGTCCTGCATTAGCGTCACCAACATGGGTCTTAGTGCCGGTGGTTGTCGTGTTCACTAAATTTGACGTGGTCGTCTCCAAAGTTCGTCTCGACAGCCCCAGCGAATCTCATGAACGCGCAAGGACCAGGGCACACACAATGTACGAAGACTCATGTCGCAGCCTGTTTCATAAAGACCCAAGGGATGTGCCTGCGGAGATCGTTTCTGGTACCTTCATCTCCCATACGCATTGGAGGGACCAACTGACATCACCGGCATCACCAATCATCCTCAGAGAATTCAAGATTCATTGATCTTATCGACAACTTAGTCGTGACGACAGATAGGTTCATTACAGACTCACGCGGACCCTCTGCACGGTCTAGTGGACAAGGGGCAAAGCAACGAGTTGGTGCTGTACCTCTTGCGTGGTCAGCGGCGTTACGAGTAAACCATGACATCATCATTCAAGCCTCCATCGAGTACGTAGAGTTATTTCTCCTTTTACCTTCTTAATCGTATCCCTTTCCTAGAGTTGGACGAAGCCGTAAGCATACTGCCCTAATGAATTCAGGTAGATTCTAACATACCCGTGGTCCTGTCAGGATATTGGCGTAGCTTATTGTCTAGTCTCGACTTCGCCGATCAGACACTCAAGAACTGCGTGAACATTATCCACCTCGATATTGTTGAGATCTGGAATATGAATGACAAGAGAAGGGTTGGTTTTCCTCCGTCGTCGGCCGTCTTCTGCGCTGACCAGTGGGACTAGTATCTCTCGAGCGATATATTCAAAGCGAAGATGTCTCACCTCGTCAAGGACCTGGCTGGATCTGCCAACACGACGTCGGGGTGAGCGTAGTCTTTGTGAGATTGAGTAGATTCTCACCACGACTTGCAAGTAGTTCCGACCCGACTAGAGCCGGGGACGATTACGCAGATTGGGTCAACGACGTGTATAGGGGCAGGTAAGGAAGCGTTCTTATCCTCTTGAAGTTGGCCTCGGTTGACCCCTCGTCTAATAGCCAAGAGAATGTCCGTTGCGTTGTGGGCTACATTGTAAATCTCACGGTCATCCTGGACGGCATCTTTAGGATAGCCGCTGGGGACATGTCACCAAGCCACGTCCAGCAGGTCTTCGAGAGGCATGCGAGGTCTCGACACAGAGATGCGATCCACCGAGATATCCGAAGCTTCATTACAGAGGCATTCGCAATCAGGTTTTCTGTGCCACAGAAGGACTTGATCTTAGAGAGAATCATCGACTTGATCAAGCAGTTTTGTGTCCCCCCATCGGCGGGAAATGGAGGGAATGGTTGAATGGTTTGCCTTGCAGATTCAGGGACGTAACCCGACATGTACAAGTACGTATCCAACCCATGTTCGAACTGTCAATGTCCCTCTATCCGTCGCTTCGAATCGCGCGCATCCCATGTACAATCTACTATTTACACCTACTAGCTACTATTTTATAATATGTGGATGATTACAAGCTTGCTTACGCAAGAGTGGACTTTCGACAAGGACTTTTTCGCATGACTCCCATCTTAACTCCCATGGCCCAGTCCGGCTTAGCGCTAGTCAACCTCTCGACCTGTTCCTTTTCAACATCTGTACTTTAGTGTTCTATTTGTATGCAAGTGCAACGCCGACGATAGTAAATGCCTTGGTAAACACGCAATAAAATCGGAAATAAGATAACACGAGAATCTAGGAAAATAATACGATATCGTGAACTATGCACCGTAAGTTATATCGGTCCGGTCGCTCCTCCCCGGTTGGTGTCTTTCAGCTGTTTCCTGAGGGAGGGACACAAAACTGCCTAATCAAGTCGATGATTCTCTCCAAGACCAAATCTTTCTGTGGTGCAAAAGACCTGATTGCGAATGCTTCTGCAATGAAGCTTCGGATATCTCGGTTGATCGTATCTCTGTGCCGGGACCTCGCATGCCTCTCGAAGACCTGCTGGACGTGGCTTGGTGACATGTCCCCAGCGGCTATCCTAAAGATGCCGTCCAGGATGACCGTGAGATTTACAATGTAGCCCACAACGCAACGGACATTCTCTTGGCTATTAGACGAGGGGTCAACCGAGGCCAACTTCAAGAGGATAAGAACGCTTCCTTACCTGCCCCTATACACGTCGTTGACCCAATCTGCGTAATCGTCCCCGGCTCTAGTCGGGTCAGAACTACTTGCAAGTCGTGGTGAGAATCTACTCAATCTCACAAAGACTACGCTCACCCCGACGTCGTGTTGGCAGATCCAGCCAGGTCTTTGACGAGGCGAGACATCTTCGCTTTGAATATATCGCTCGAGAGATACTAGTCCCACTAGTCAGCGCAGAAGACGGTCGACGACGGAAGAAAACCAACCCTTCTCTTGTCGTTCATATTCCAGATCTCAACAATATCGAGGTGGATAATGTTCACGCAGTTCTTGAGTGTTTTATCGGCGAAGTCGGGACTAAACCATAGGTTGCTCCAATATCCTGACGTGGTAACGGTCATGTCAGAATCTGCCCGAACCATCAGGTCAGTGTCTTACGGCTTCGTCCAACTCTGAGGAAAGAATACGATTAAGAAGGTAAGAGGAGAAACAACTCCACGTACTCGATGGAGGCTTGGATGATGATGTCATGGTTTACTCGTAACGCCGCTGACCACGCAAGAGGTACAGCGCCAACTCGCTACTTTGCCCCTTGTCCGCTAGATCGTGCAGAGGGTCCGCGTGAGTCTGTAATGAACCTATCTGTCGTCACGACTAAGTTGTCGATAAGATCAATGAATCTTGAATTCTCTGAGGACGATTGGTGATATCAGTTGATCCCTCCAATGCGTATGGGAGATGAAGGTACCCGAAACGATCTCTGCAGGCACATCCCTTGGGTCTTTATGAAACAGGCTGCGACATGAGTCTTCGTACATTGTGTATGCCCTGGTCCTTGCGCGTTCATGAAATTCGCTGGGACTGTCGAGATGAATTTTGGAGACGACCACGTCAAATTTGGTGAACACGACAACCACTGGCACTGAGACTCGCTCACGTCGGTGACGTTAATGAAGGATATATCATTTAATCGTACTCACAATTTCTCAAGCCCCAAATATCTTCCACTCCATCTCCGAGCCTCCCGGCAATAGCGTCGGACGCTGGGACACATATCCTAAATCGGTTTTTTTCATCAATAATACAAACATTAAATATCATCATAATAAACTACCAGACGGCATGTAATCTTTCTGAATCTAAGCAGCTTGCGTCAGTGCGATGTGAGATGAAGTCCCGGATTGTCTGCAAGTTTAGCGAATCCCCAGCCTGCGGGTCCAATGAACACTCATGGACAATGAGGTGACAGTTATCTTCTGGTCGAAACTCGACGTTAATATCGGCTTTCCCAAGCGCTCTCGTTGGTGCTTCCTTGTTTCAGTTGCAGAGTCATTTTTTCGGCGACGTAGAAAAACGCTAGTATAAAACCGTACTGTGACATCCACTTTGAAGACGGCTTTGACGAGTGATGATTTTCCAGAGCCGTTCTGTTGTGAAATGTGAAACCCAGACCAATTTTTATTTGTCCGTACGCAGAGTGCGCACCTTCCCTACAACAAGAATTCGGAATCTATTGAGGTCTCAGAGTTATGAAGTACAAGATAGTGTCGAAAAACACACTTGATGTGCTCGGGGAGTATTTCCCGCACTGTCAAAGTGAGTGGCCTACGGGCTGGATAATATGTTCGCGCTCACCTGCGCTCGTTAGTCTGATATTTGAACTGGAGCCCTTACTAGATGAGGCAAAGGATGACTTCGCCCTAGATCTCTGGGGTAAAGGCGGCGGGTCTTCACCGCCCTTCGTGGGTCGCACTTGCTGTGGAGCGGACCTCGCCCTTCCGCGGATGGGTTGTTCATACGGAGACACGCCTCCGACTTCTGGTGACGTGGGCGTCGATTTTTTACCACTCTGCTGGGACGAGGGGAGTATTTGCCGCACTGTCAAAGTGAGCGAGCCTCCAGGCGGGATTACATGATCGCGCTCACCTGCACTCACTAGTCTGGTACTTGAACCGGGGCCCCTACCAGATGAGGCAACGGATGACTTTGCCCTGAATCTCTGGGGTGGTAAAGGCGGCAAGTCTTCACCGCCCTTCATGGATTGCACCTTCCGAAGTCTGTGGGGCGGATTTCACCCTGTTGCGGGTGGATCGTTCATACGACGACACCCCTCCAACTCGTGGTAACGCGGGCGCCGGCTTTGTACCACTCTGTTGGGACGAGGGTCCACGCGCTTCCGCGACGTGTGGCACGACGGTAGGGACTGTTCTTGCAGTGTTGTTTCCCTGTTAGCCACAGGGGACATGTCGGCGGTGGGTGTGCTACAACGGTTCCCCATTACACGACTTGGTGGAAGCTCGAACAGGTGATTCGTGATACGCACGTCGCATTGGATCCTGCACCTATATGAGAGCGGACACGCGGGTTCCTACAGGTCGAACGAGCCCCAGCCTGAGGATTGTTGGGCACCTGTAGGGTTAGGGTTCATTGGAGTTATCTTGGCAGTGGCGACGGTTTCAGATCCTGCCAGTGCAACTTCTTGAACCTCTCGTAAATGCTATTCACCGGCAGCCACCTAAACACTACTTAGGCCACGATTTATTTGGATTCAGAATTTCGTCTACACGTGCTCACTTGCCCGTCGCCACGAGGCAAAAAACGAACTGAGGGCTTACATTTGAGATGCTTTCGGCTTTGCTGTTCGCCAAGCTGTCTGCATAGCTACGTTGGCAGCCTAACTTCGTAGATACAACTTAGAGGCATCCGTATGTGTTTGGGCTTGGGCCTCATCTGTTCGCATGATCACTGTGCTATCATAGTATCGACGGAATGGGGTCGGATCCTGTTATCACCCACGTTGAATGAGTGCAGGCACATCTTCATTGGAATGTGGTTGATGCATGGGACCACCGCATGCTCAACGGACGGAATTTACCCCCACCATGAGGTTTACAGTAGTAACACACGCCAGGCTCTAAATTCCTCACCCCCCTTACTCCCCACGCCCCAGTCAACATTTCGGCCTATTCAGTTGTGAATATCGTGATGCCCGGATACCCAGAGAACATAGCTGATCCAGAACAAGGAGAATCGGTATCCTTAGGTGGGTGTATCGATTCTTATCCGAACGGGTCACGGTATTGGTGGTCCTAACGAATACTTAGGGGGAGAGGCGTGGTCACTCGAAGATCTTTCTTACCATGGTGCGTATCCTGTGTCTTTGGGTGCGTGGAGACCTGACGTGTGGGTCGTGTATTTTAGACCCAGGAGGGGGAACAACGGGGAATTCTTCTTCGGAAGGCCCATTTCCTGCGGGGTCTCACAAAGAACGCAGGGATTTCGATGATGGTGCTAACGCCCTCTGGTCTCTCTACGGAAAGGAGGCGAAAACCCACGATGAAGCCCAGATCGTGAGCCTGGCAGATGATATGGACGGAGTCCTTTTGTTTGTACGTGCATAATTACCGTGTTCGTGATATGACTTCGATTCACTGAACGCGTATTCCCATAGGCTGGTTTGTTTTCTGCTGTTCTTACTTCCTTCCTCGTCCAAAGTCTTCAGACTTTGCAAGTGAATCCCGCGGACCAATCAGTGTATTACCAGAATCAATCAGTGTATTATCAGCAGCAATCAGCGTATTATCAGCAGCAGTCTGTCGCGATACTGGCCCAGATCTCACAGCAAATTGCATCAGTCGTTCTACAGGTCTCCGTCCCATCCGAAGCCACTTCACCTACTGTCCCACGACCCTCTGTCCTATCTACTGCCCAGCAAGTTTTCATCCCATATACCGCCCAACAAGTTTCCCCCCTATCCACCCCCCCGCTGCCCTATCCTGCATTTGAACCATCATTTCCTGACATTCGAGTAAACGCTTTCTGGCTCGTCAGTCTCGTATGCAGTCTGTCTGCAGCGCTCCTTGCAATTCTTATTCAACAGTGGGTTCGATCCTACATGCAGGTCTTTCAGCGGTACGACCACCCCTTGAAGAGAGCGCGATTCCGACAGTTTTTTTTTCGAGGGTGCCAAAGGAATGCGGAAGTTGGCGGAACAAGTCCCCAGACTGATTCATGTCTCGCTTTTCCTGTTTTTTTTGGGCCTTGGCGATTCTATGCTAAATACCAACACAACCGTTGGCGTTACTACCATCGTCCTCATCTGCATATGTGCATCATGCTACCTGTACATCGTATCGGCACAGCTCAGGAACCCGCAATCGCCATACAAGACCCTCATCTCGAATCCAATATTCTTTCTGATGCAGAGGTTCCGGAGACCTTATTTTGGCGACGGCTTTCTTCGCAAATTGCGGACGGCGCCCACGAGCATTGAAAAAATTCAGGAAGAACTAGTCATGGGAGAGACCGAAGAACGCAAAGACCGCGACGTACGCGCCATCCGATGGTTGGTCGATAACACTACGGTGAACGCCGAAATGGAACCTCTTCGTATTGGCGATTCCTGGCACTTTCAACACAGAATGGGGCCGAGAAGTGTGGACGGACGTCTCCTTTCAGGGGCGCTCTGACCCCGACACTTTGGAGTCCCAGACGGATCGTTCCTCTGCTGGCAGTCAAGTCTCTCTCCCACGTCCCATAGAAGGAACCGCCGTCGACACCATCTGTCGATGCGTGCGCAACCTTTTCGAGACCTGCAACAATCACTCTTATTTCCCAAATGAGGAGGCAAGACGTAGGCGCATGCGCGCGTGCACTGAGGCCGCGGCGTCACTTGTATGCTGCATCGATTTTCGATTGGAGTGGTTGGGAGAAGTTGGAAAGCTGGTCAGCGAAATAGGCCATATCGAAAAGATCAATCAGTCACCGACGACCACATCTGATCCATCGTTCATTGTACGTTGGACGTGCCTTTCACTCGTGGCCGTTCAGCAGATATTGTGCAGCAACCGGCTGCAGGGTGCTTGCTGGGTACGCGGTGAGCGGACTGGGACGCTTTCAATCTGAATACGGACAACCGGACGAGGTGGCATGGAGGGGCGCTCAGAGGATCGAGGAATGTCTCAAGACAGCATGGGGGAGCGTTGAGGAACTCCGTCGAGCATTCGAACCCTTGTCCCAGAAGAGGACCAGCGAACAAGTCGAAGAAATCCTACGGAACCACGAACGACAGATTTCGGAGTTGGAGCGCATCAAAGTCGAGGCCGATAGCATGGAGGACGTCGACTGGCGGATCTCCCTTTATCAAGACGCAATGGATGACGCTACTTTCAGGCTGACGCGGCAACTCCCTGGTGTATCATTCGACGAGCCTCACCGATCCGAATCCTCCCCGATAAGCGATAATTTCAATACGCCAGTCACAGGTAGTGGCCCAGTCACTCCCCAATTGATATTCCCGGGACAACGGGTTCAAGCGTTGGCCAGACTTGGACTGAAGCTTCGTGAAGTCCTGGATAGGCAGGTCGCCGACGGACCTAAAGAAGTTCTTGAAAGCCTGAAATCCGTCGACCGAGTTCCTATGTCGCTGCGCCGGCCCGATGGCCTGATGAAACGGCAACTTGTGGCGCCTGCAAGATCTACGCGATGGTGGTGGTCTTGGGTTTACCGTCGAACTTTTCTTCCTCTCCCTGAGACAACTTTTATCGATACCCTCATTGCACGAATCAAATAGCGTCTTCTACATCGGCACCTTCAAAATTATCACGTCTCACTGGGAGAAGGGCAGGGAATTGCAAGGGACACAACACATCCTGCTTAATGTCATTTGCGACCTGATTATCCAGGGCCGTGGGGTGTTTTCGGATATGAAATATCCGGAACCGGTCACGAGCAAGCTCTTTGACATGGTAGGCGATATGCTTCAAGGGTATGCGGGCCCAGACGAGCATATTCGCGGTGCTGTGCAAGAGATTAAGAGCGTCGACTCGAGAAGTTGCATGGACGTGGGACTGCAGCGCAGGGCACTGACAGCTATTTACCGTCACTGGCAACCGCAGTCCAGCAACCCGATTCACGTTGCAAATTCCGTAAGTTAGAAGCACGAGTCTCCTCTCCCTTGTAGGTCAGGAACGTCAGAATCGCGCGTAACACTTGATACTATACATTGTAATTTGGAGTGTATTCTTGACTGCATATAAATTATGTGGAGATGATAGCGCACCCGGAAGAGCCATTCGATAGTAGCCTATATCTTCGAGTTTGCGTATACTATCGTATCTGGACCTTGCACGTGTACACACCTTTGCACATCTAAGATATCTGAGCAGATCATGACTTTCCCGTTAATCTTTCTTCCCAAAATAAAAGCAGCAGATACTGTATGTTCTGTAGATACGAGATCGTGAATAATACTGGAGATCTACACAGTGTACGACTATATATAAAAAATCAAAATTCCGGGAGGGTGGTTCGGTCACGGTGCAGGAGTTCACACCTCTCGATACCTCTACACAAATTCTTTTCAGTGGGATAATAAAATACATGGAGAGCACCATGAATCACAAATTCCGGTTCAATACTTTGAGGCGATCGAGCTGCAGAAAGGAAACTCACATATAGTGCCCCAGGGTGACATAGGTGTGCAAAGGTGCGGAAAAACTCAAAATCCTTGAACGACTTGAGAAACAAAGAAAATTAAAACAAAAAAACAAAAAAAACAAAAAAAACTATGCAGTGTGATATGGGTTGCTCTATGGCTTTGCAAAATTTGAAGTGTCTACGATGTGTTGTTGAAGCCCCAGAAAACGTTTATTGGTTTTGAGCAAAGGTCTAGTAGATTTGATTATAAAATCAGTCAAAAAGGGCTCATCGTTTTGGAAATTACTGTCATGCAATCGTTTGGTCGTACTGGACGCCATTCTCGGCCATAAAACCTACTAGAACTCGGGCCTCTGAAGGGGTTTGAGAACCGAACATGAGGCTATCGTGCAGGCGGTACAGCATTGTAAGTGGATTGTGGTTCTAGCTATCCGCTCCATTCATACCGCCGCTTCGGGTAACTCAAGGGTCTGTGGTCTCCGGGCTAGTCAATGGATCGACCTGGGTGAGAGTAATGGCTCGCCGAGGTGCGATTTGGAAGTTGACATCTCTCGCGTGCATCGTACGCGAAGCGACCATCTTGGCGACTGTAGCGAAGTTTGGATGTCCAGTACTCAGTTCTGTTGCGTCACAATGGTTTGGTTCTGTTATCGCAATTACACAGGTCGCAGGTCGCCGTCTACACACAACATCATACGCACGTAATCTCGCAGGCTTCGGCCAAGCCAACTGTCCATTCCCTGAGGAATTCGAAGGGACGCAAATTACTGGGTCAAGTCGGTGATTCCCTCCAAGGTCAAGTCCTTCCGTTGCACTGAAAACGGCGACAGAAAACCTGATTGCAGGCTTCTGGAACAATGCTCTCAGGCTGGGCATCGCAATGAATCATATCTCGGTTGCCAGACTTAACAAACTACCCATCCAAGATCGGCCTGGAGTCGCTGGTGACATACCCCCAGCACCCGTTCTAAATATGCCACCCAAGATGGCCGTGAGATCTAGTTCGTCGCGCAATGGATCTCATGGCTGATGGATAAGAGGACCAGGCCAGACTATGAGCCGAACCACACACTCACCTGCACCCTAAACAGCTCAGGTCTCCCTCTGCGAATTCGTCTCCGACTCCAGTCGCCAACTCGAGTTGGGGGCAAATACGAGAATTGAAACGAAAGGGTAGTCGCGATGGAGGATCTACTTTTGGTCCCACGACTGTACAGCCCGCTCTCAGTCAGACGTTACGCCAGCGGATCCGGCGAGGTCATTAACGAGACGAAACATCTCAGCTTTTAATCTATTGGTCCAGAGATACGGCACTGGTCCCAGTTAGCGGCTAGCACGAGCGACGAACAAGTTGAAGTTGCGAGCCAGACTGCCCTCATCAACCAACATGACGATGCGGCGGAGCCTCATACACATTTGCTTCAGATTCTTCGAAACAGAGAGCGTAGCCGCCATCACGGCGATGATGTCGAGGTATACTGTAGGGTTGAAGTGAAGGAAGAGCCAGAATTCATCGGTGAGACACTCGAACGACGCTATGCGCGTATGCCCCCCTTGATGCCTCCACGTTGCAGTAACCACTGGCGACGCTTTTGGTTTTGGAAACTGCTGTAACGTAACTCATCTTGGTCTAGTGGGGTGTACTATCGTATTAGTAGTAATGCAAACGATCAGTCTTATGCAAATCTCAAAGATTGCAGTAGATCACCACATTCCAGTTGTCTTTTCGGCTCAAAAAAAATACAGTGGGTGAAGTAGCATCCATAGATATGAGATCATAAGTATAAGGAAAGATCTATTCAAAAATTCGACTACAATATGACAAAAAAAACAGAGGGGTCGTAAAATGTAAGGACCCTGACCTCCAGATCCCAATGATGCCGATGGGTATCACATAATTCTGTTGGGCTAGGGTGTTAGAATACATCAGTAGGGCCACCTATGGCTGATTTGGGGAGATGCGATGCATGCGATCAAAAGGTGGAACAAAATCTCACTTTTCTGGTTCTCTGAGGTGACAAAAGCGTGATGATTTGACCGGCAACCGAGTTACCGGCAGTGGTAATCACCCGTCATGGCACGCGCTTGGAAATTGCCGTTGGTGTGACGTTGAGTGACAGATATTTGCAGAAGGGGGGTAAAAAATAAAATAAGGAAAAATCACCAAAGGATTGAATATTCATTATTCTATTAGTATGTACGAGTTGAAGTAGCCACGATGTGTTGTTGAAGCTACAGAAAATAAAAAGCGTCTTTTTGCATTACTACTAATACGATAGTACGTCAGGCTGGTGTTTATGACCACGGCGAGGCGTGTCTGCTAGTCTGGCTTTTGTGAAACTCGGAAGACCCTTTCCCCTGGTGACTTCGTCTCATAGTGATGCGCGAGCTATCAACGTTATTTAATCAACGGCTGGATCCGAGACTAGTGACTTCCAATGAATCCAATTTTCTGAACGCGGAATGTCCTCAAAAATGACCGGGTCGTTGTTAAGTTAGGGATTTCTTAAAACTTCCGATGTCTCTACGGGGCTTAGTTTGGTGTACGGTGGCGTCGGCGTCGGCGCCGATCTCGCTCCCCTCAGCCAATGCACCTCAGTCCTCGGTCGTGAGGTGGTTCTGCTCTGTTCGACTGCGGGAGTAGCGCGGACAACAGAAGCTTCTTCTTCCCTCATAATGCTTACTTACACGTGGCCGGCCTGAAGCTGCTCGAAGTGCCGAGGTCCAGAAGTGACTTCCACATCAAGACATCCCTCGGGCGCGGTATCGGCACTTCTCAGTTGTACTGTATATAGGCAGCGAAATTAAACCCCTATGTTACTATTCTCTTTCACCCTCCCCCCAACATCGGCTAGGCGCGCTCTCACAGACCGTTATGCACTCAGTTCTATTTCGCTTTTGGGCATATATCTATTCCAGGCCCTGTTGGAATTCCGGAGGGCTATCCGCAACGTCGGGTAGGTACCCCTACGGTTTAGAAACGATATAACGAGAGATACCTTGACAGACACATCTCGGGTCCTCGCCTCCTTCTAGACCCCTCCAAGTTTCTGGTGCGGGTGATTGGGAGCGCTCTTCCACCAATTCCGTATGTAAGTCGAGGAGTTTCATGGATGCTCAGGACGAAGCATCAAGGTAGGGACGCGCCACCAGTTCGAGAGATCATTATACGAGTCACGGTCTCACGTAGATTTTGCCACTGCTGGAAGGGATGCTACTGCTATGGTGAGTTCACGATACTGCATATGCGGAGGGACGCAGATAACGACGATGGACTATCAGGTCGCCTTGATCCCGTGGCCAAAGACCACCATTTACCTTGCGGACGCAGCGGCAATCAAAGTAAGGAATAGTTCGCCTCGAATTGATTGTATCTGATCTTTGGTTCGTGGGTTGCAGGAGGTGGCAACTTATCGTGCCAAATTTCCCAAACCCGTCTACCTATATTCGATGCTTTTGGCTTTTGGAGGAAACGTCATAGCATCAGAAGGGGAAGATTGGAAAAGGTACCGAACGATCACCGCTCCAGTCTTCTCGGAGGTATGTATTACCTGCTATCGGAGTCGCCACTCTCTCGACGCGAACCCTAGAGAAATACTCGTCTGGTATGGGACGAGACCATCCACATCATGCTAGACCTGTTCGACAACGTCTGGGGAGACAGCCCCAAAATCGTGTTGGACCATTGCGTAGATATCACTCTTCCGGTAGGCCAAGTGTAGATTCTCCCGTGCGACCTTTCTGACGTCTCCATTAGATTGCCCTTTTTGTCGTCGGCGTTGCAGGTAGTCTATATTTGGCTCTCGAACCTTGCATTCTCATGCCAACGGGATCTAGGCTTCGGTCGCCGGGTCACATGGACTTCAGACTCGACTGTTCCCCCTGGCCACCAGATGACTTTCAAGGATGCGCTTCACATCGTGTCTACAAAACTGTTCTTGAAAATGGTTGCTCCCGACTGGGTAATGAACCTGACCGGACGCACAAAGAGGATAAACCTGGCATTCAGCGAGCTCGAGGTGCCCTTCCTAGCCGAGAATGCGTTATGTCTCCAGCTGACAGCGGCGGACAGCGATATATGGCGGAAATGGTACACGCTCGCAGAAGCGCGGAGACAAAAGAAGAGCGCCACGACCTGTTTAGTGTGCTTTTGGAGGCGACAAGTGACGATTCAAATGGCGGTTTAACCATAACTGAGCAAGAGCTCTTCGGTAAGTGCCCGGTATCGCGCTTATGAAAAAGATTCTCACTCGCCATCCCAGGAAATATGTTCATCTTCCTCCTTGCTGGACATGAGGTAGGAGTCCGTAGGACCACCCCATTCCGTCAGTGGTACAATTTAGGACTGTCTCTTTATTTCAGACGACAGCCCATACACTCTGCTTCACATTCGCCTTGCTGGCCCTTTACCCCGATGAGCAAGAGCGCTTGTATCAGCATATCAAGGGTATAATGGCCGACCTAAATCGAATGCCTGTAGGATTCATCACATCAGATCTCGAACTCACAAAGGAACTGATCTCGCGCAGACCTATGAAGACATGAACCGGTTCACGCTCTCCATGGCGTAAGTTCATTAATTGCATACCAGCATGCGAGTTCTCACCCATTGGGGCCCGAAGCGTCTTAAATGAAACGCTGAGGATGTTGTGAGTGCATATTTCAATCAGGCCCCCAGGCGAAGCTGACTGCACAGCTCAGCCCGCCGGTGTGTCAAATCGATGAGCGTTGGTTCCAAGTCAATGGTGACCATGTAACCTCAGGCGTCGACTATCTACAAACAAGCTACGGAAGATACCAACTTGACGGTGGGTAATGCTGACGGCGGAAAGACAACATTCCCTGTCCCTTCTGGAACAGAGATAGAATTTCATGTCCCCGGCCTGCATTATAACCGTATGTCCAGTCTCCTTCCATCCTGAGGACGAGACCTTACCCAGGTCTCACAGCGAGGTATTGGAAGGACCCTCACACATTTCGGCCGGAGAGGTTCCTTGGGGAGTGGCCAAGGGACGCGTTCTTGCCGTTTAGCTCAGGTATGTCTGGTCCGGTCATGACAGCTGGTCGTCCATCATGAATTTGTTGTAGGTGCTCGGGCCTGCATCGGGAGACGGTGCGAGCAAACTTGGTCGCTTACGACTTAGCGAGGCACTTATAATGTATTTCTTTCAGATTCTTTGAAACAGAGAACATAGCAACCATCACGGCGATGGTATCGAGGTATAGAGTTAAGGTCAAGGACAAATTTCTCGGCGAGACATTTGAACAACGTTATGCGCATATAACGGCCTTCGACCAAGTATTGACTAACGCGTAAGTACGGTCATATTTCCCGCCCTCCCATCCGTCAGCGCCTGAGTTTTCTTTCAGCCCCCGCCGCGTGCCGTTGGTATTCAAGAGGCGATAACCATCATTGCATCTGTGCGAATTGTGGTCTTTATCGAGGTTAACTAGAGAGAATCAATGTTCTTGAACGAAAGAAGTCTGAGCACGCATTGTGGAGCACGGACTAACCCCTCGCCACTACCCCAATTTTCGAGATGTTCGATGATAATAATCTGAAACGAGTTTCCAACTAGATGACTGGTCGTATGGCTGGCCGTAAGGAACTCTCTAATGATCGACCCTGTGCGTGGTCGACGTTCCGTAGGTAGACCCTCGTTCTCATGATGAGATGAGAAAGGACATCGACAGCCTTACGCGCGCTTAGAGTGCGAAACCTTGCTGCTCATCATGCATCAGGCGCGAGCTTATCAAGTTTGGTCCTGGGACTTCGTGACCCATCGTGACCACACTCAAAGACCATACGCTTTCCTAGGTCGGGGGAACCGAAGTCTGGTTCTCTTGTGCCGTGCTATTGGTTTCGGTCCTCAGGCTATCTCTTTTTTAGACCATGCATGAGTTCCCGTCGTCTGAAAATGCAACGGGTTTGTGCGGGCTGGGGCCGTTGAGCGGTCCCAACTGACAGGCATGCTCATCTATGATATCTGGACTAAGTTATTTTCCTTGTGATATAAGACTCATCAGATATGATGAACATTGGCCATCTTAAGCCCCATCGTGCGCGACATCCAACATATCCTCGGGATACACCATCTCTCCCGCAGCGTTGATGATCTACTGGACTGCCGATCAATGGTCGGTGGATCGGTTCCCGGTATTCTTGATACTGTCAAAACTGCAGCCGTGATCGCGTTCTCCTCCCGACTCGGCGAATACAGTGCTTTCAAATTCATTCTTCCTCTCGGACTCTTACCATGGTAATTTGTGTCCCCTGTCGGCAGCCCGGCGTACTGTTAGATAGCCGCGTCGTGTGAATCATGCACGTCAATGCGTCAACGATATGGTCGTTTCGATCCGAGTCGGGTTGCAAGTCACCGTGGGACATATTTACGGAATCAGGTATTGCATCCGTCCTGATCATCTTTGGTTCCCCCCAGTTACCTTCATCAATCAGAAGAGTCGTCGTGGTGTTCTTACCAAATATGAAATACACCCGTTACCGCCCTATTCAAACCAGAGCTTCCTGATGCCTTTTCTCGCACCGCGGCAGAAGTCATGAATGACCTGATACCCCACAGCCTCTCTGTTGGCTGCTTACTATCCATCTTCGCACCATCACTATTCATGCATGTTCATGAGCTGAATCTCAATCGCCGCCGGTGCTCGCAATGCCTTTATTTATTCGCCCATATACCCCCTTCCCGTCTCTGTCACCCCACCGTCCTGCGTGCCCCTCTCCGGCCCCCGAACCCGCTGCCTGACACCACACCCCTTTGGTCATGGCGGACTTTGACCCTTCCTGGAATACAGTCCCGCTCTCCGACTCGTCCGCAGTGAGCTTCGTCGGCAACTGGAGTGCATATACGCCGAGCGGTTTTCGCAACGTTAGCCATCCGGAGACGAATGCCAGCGTTTCGTTTAGCTTCCACGGTGGGTTTCCGTTTCCGTTCATTCCTCAGTGGTGTCGCTGATCAATTTTGGTGACCATGGATCCTTCACTTTTCTTAGGCACCGTAGCTCGTGTAGTCAGTTTCGTGTCATTCGGCCCGCGTGACGACCCCCTGCAGGGCCGGATAACATGGGGTTCGGGAAGGAGAACCGACTTCAACATCTCCTCATTCGGTGGTGACACTCGTTGCATTGGTGACGGACCTAGCAGTCCCTACAACCCCGGCGGCACCGAGACGTGCCCACGTACGTTCTACCTCCCAGTGCAGCCGCTGCTATGCAATCTATACACGCTCAACTTGACCGTGTCGCCCGACCAGGCGATGCAGCTCAAACAGTTCGAGTTCCTCCCTTGCACATCAGATAGCGGTCCCGCGTCCGCATCTTCGACCGCGCTCGCGTCCGCCTCCTCGTCCACCAACGCGATTGCCGCGGAAAAGAAACAGACTTTGAGCGCGGGTGTAATTGCCGGCGTGGCCCTCGGCGCGCTAGCCGCCCTCCTCGCTCTTGGCAGCCTCGCATTCTTAATCATTCTACGCCGCCGCCGCCGCCGTCATCGTCGCCACATAGGCGCCCTCCCATCACCATCATCACCGCCTCCATCACCATCACCATCACCATTCCTGATCTGCTTCTCACGTTCCAGATCCTGGCTCCGCCTGCCGGGCCGCCATCCCAAGCCAACCAACCCCTCCGCGGAGTTCCTTACCTCCTCTTCTTCGTCGTCACCCGCGGCGGCTTCCAGAGGAGACGGCAGGACGGTACAAGGGTACTACCCGACGACAACGATGGTGATCGATGCCTCGGGCTCCACGCCCCCATCCACGGCTCTGCCAATGATGGGCTCAGCAGCACGCCCATGGTCGTCGTCTGCAAGGTCCGCGGGGAATGCTAGAGACGGCGGGACGGCTTCTGAGAAGCAGCAGGAGCCGGAACCGAGTGGGCTGCCCGTCGCCCGTGGGTACTTGCCCGACTCGAAAGAGCTGATGGCGTGGCGGGAGCGGGAGCAGGCGGGTGCGTCGACTTTCGAGATGCAGCAACAGCCGGAACCGAGTGGGCTGCCCGTCGCCCGTGGGTACCTGCCCGACTCGAAAGAGCTGATGGCGTGGCAGGAGCGGGAGCAGGCGGGTGCTCAGGGCCTCGCGCGGACGCCAAGCACCACTGAGGTTCTCCCGCTGTACCAGACTCGACGTTCGCTTCGGCGGCCATCGTAGTCGTTAGCGCCCCAATTCCACTTCTCGCTACGTATATTTATTGTGGCCAGCATTGTGGTTCGGCTAAGCCCGAAGCTAAGCGATAAGTTATTTGAACCCCGGGGACGAAGCTGTACGCCTTATTGCCTATTATGTAATGATTAAATTAAATGGCAATACACTCTCGCTAACGCTAATCAGACAAGCCCAGAAGCGTCCTGCTGTAAACCAACCCACGGGTCAGAAACCGTGGGGTCAATGCGGAGATCCGAGTCAAAGGGTAAGTAAAGACCGTCTTGTCCGGGCCCGGCCTCACAGTTCAACGTGCGTGTCGCCAAACGCGCCTAGCACTCTGTCCCCAAGAGCACCGAGCGCGCCAACCAGGGCACGCCACTCGGTCTCCGCGCCTACTAAGCCAAGCCGGCCACCAGCACTGCCACCGCGCGCACGTACACCATACATTACTGCGACGCCGAGCACAAGGACGGCGCCTGCAGCCAGCAGCCGTGCTTCTCTTCTTCTGACCTTCCGCTTCCTCACTTTCTTCGCCTTCTGGTCTTTCAGAATTTGTGGATCTGGCTCGCGTACGACAATATCCACGCCTGAGACCACAAGCGCCTCGGCCTGCTCGTCGCTCGGCATCACGGAGGCGTCCTGCGCCCATGTCCGCATAGCGCTCGCAGGGTCCGAGTGTGTGTGTAAGGCGTAACTCTGGTGTGTCTGGTGGGAAGCGAGTTAAAAGGTTATCGGCAAGGAGGAGGACACTTCGATAAAGAACACGCTGTTGTAGGGCGGGAGGACACGGGAGACACAGGACGCGTTGAGGGTGCTGAAGGTGGTAGTGGGATGTCCGCAGGGTCGAGGAAGGTGGGAGCATTTGAGGGATCGGAAACGGGTATCACTTGCTGCGGAGGCGATGGTGGGACAGAGGGACCACTAATGACAGGTATGCTTGACGTATCTTCGTTGTGGGGAGGGGGTAAGGGGACAGAATCGCTTAGTACATCAGCGCCCCCCACGAGCGTCATAGTGGTGACACCTGTTGTGGGAGGGTCGGGAGAAGAAGACTCCGACGTGGGACCGTCAATCGGAGCGTTAGCATCCGAATCAACCTCCTTGTAAGTAGGTGTGTAATGGCCAACTGTTTTCAGTTGTGGTGAGGAATTGGAATGTTCCGGAGTCGCCTCAGCGAGCTCTGGGTTTGCCTCGGCTGAGTTTCCCTGAACGTGTTGAACTTGGTCGAGATCGGCGAATTCGGGAAGTCCCGTCAGGACCGAATGGATCATACCTTCATCACCGCCTTCGCCAAGCTTCAAGACGAGATCTTTACGTGATAAAGTGATCTACCCCATTTACGAGATTAACAGGGTCGTCACGCCAGGGCAGACACTCACAGCAGCGACGAGATAGACGATTGCCAAAGGCGGACGCACAAGGAGGTAATCGAAGATGTGCTGGATGAGAGAGAGAGTGGGTGTTGCATGAGCGAGTAAGGTGAGAAGATGTGGTAGAGCCGCGTAAGGGAGAGGCGCATGGCTATGTAGCTTCTCGTGTCAGATCCCGACACGTGCTGAGTCAAAATACCCACTCTTCCAGTAATGCGGCATAGGGCGGGTCCGCGAGCCGCAACAGACGCTGTAAAATACTGTTGCCTATGGTGAGCACAGCACATAATAGCGAGGCGAGAGGCGTACAGCATGAGGGCTATGAGCGGTTCAAGGGTGTGACCCATGGAGTCGCGCAGTCGGTGCAAGCTCAGTTTCTCTAGGGAAGGGAGGGCGAGCTCTGGAGGTAGCGTCAACTGCAAGACGGTGGCGATATCATGAAACCCCTATATGCGCATATAAATGCCAAAATGTGCGGAGAAAATTGCAGAGAAGTTGACCTGAAAATAGTTCAAACCGGGGTGTCGCCGGAAAAGTTGGACGATGAGGTTGTTGAGCTCTGCCTGACGTGCAACTCGACCATCGTCTGGACCATCGTCTATGAGGATTGGCGTGAATGGTAGTGGAAGGGGGCGAGGTATGGAGGCGCGTCACCTACGGCGTAGAGCACGAAGCTGCGATCAGTATCGAGGCGTATCTGGCGCTCGTCTCGATGGGGCTCAGGTTCATTCTGGCTTTCGGGTATTTCCTTGATCTGAAGGGCGTTCATGTGAACGTGGAGTAACTTTGGCCTGATAGAAAAGTTAAAAAAAACAAATAGAAGGGGTTCAAGGGGAGGCCGTATCTGCGGAGAAGAATACATACCAAATGTATGCGCGTGCAGTGCCAAAACCACCAGGCGCAAGGGACTGTAATCGAAGGGTATCCCAATCAAGGAAATCACGGGGTTGTGTGAATTGCCATGATTTCTCTGACGGATGAGGCATAGACGGAATGGCACGGGTGAGATAGACGGGACGTTGTTGTAGGAGTGTTGAAGCGGCGGTCTGGGGGTTTGAATACCCGGGTCCTTTGAACACGTGATATGAGGAAAATGGGTATGTCAATCACGCTCCTCTTCCTTGAATGACCAACACGCGATCGCCTGTGATAAGTGGGATGGCTCGATTGAGACGGAGGTGGCGGGGAGGAAAGATAATGCGGTGTGGACGAACGGCCGGAAGTGGAAGGGAAAATGAGGCGAAGCGAAGATTTGACTAAATTTGTCAGACAGGTACGGAAGACCAAACGAGGAATCACATGAAAGAGTGCGCTGCTGCTAATCCCTTCTGAATAAAAGGAGGACCAACACGCCAACCAGTCACTCACCAACCTTTCTTTCATCACCACAATGGCCACTGAGACTCAATCCGCACCCGCCGCTCCCACCCCCGCCTCGCCAGAGCTGACCGTCTTGAATCGCGTCGCCTCGATTCCCCTGGTCAACGACTCTCTGTCTGCCGTACACTCTTCTCTTATCTCCAACCCCCTCACTCGCTCCCCATACAACACCGCCCAGGCCCTTTCCTCAACCGCCCTCCGCTACTCGGAGCCTATCACCTCTAAACTCGCGCCCATCATTGTCCGTGCTGATGGCTATGCCAATAAGGGTCTCGATGTCGTAGAGTCTCGCTACCCCTACCCGTTCACGGTTCAGAGCGAGGACATCATCAATGCTTTGAAAGAGCGTTCCGATTCTGCTCGTGCCGTGGCCAACAAAACGCTTGATGAGCGCGTCCGCACCCCAGCATACTCTGCTGCCCAAGGAATAGACCAAGTACGTACACACCCCTTTACTTATCATTCAGGCGCTCATCGATCCCAAAAGCGGCTTACCCCTGTTGTGGATTTTTTAGTGTCCCGTCTAGGCACCACTCAGGAGGGCGCGTCTCAGACAGAGTCGCAATACCAATACCAACGTGCATATGCCCTTTCTCGTGATCTCAAAGATCAGATCCTCGGTTATTCCAATACACAGCTCCAGCAGTTGCAAAATAGCAGCGCCCTTGTGTAGGTTTACACGCTTGTACCTATGCCGTCATTTTCTGACAGCCCTTTAGCCAACGTGCCACTGAAACTGCCAAGAACATCCAAAACCTCGCATCCTCTGGTGTTGTTGCGGCACAAGCAAAAGTCAGCACGCTCAGCGAGACCATGGTCACTGAGCTTCAGAAGGTCCAGGTCAGGCGCATATACACATCTCCTTCCTAAATCTTGCTCATGTATGTGCCAGGCTGCGACTGCTGCTCTTCCCACGAACCTACAGTCGACATTCAAGCCAGTGCAGGAAAAGATTTCGGGCACGATTTCTGAACTGTCTGACGTAATCAAGTCGGACATACCAGTCAGCGAGAAGGTTACCAAAGTCCGTGCGACCGTTCAGGATAGCGTCACGCCTGTGCTCGAAACCGCTGCGGCGAGGCTGCAAGACGCCATTCGTAACCTCACCGCACGTGCAGACGCTGTGAAGGAAGGTGAAGCTACGCCGAGCGCCGAAAATGGCGATAACACTTCGCACTGACCACCTTCCATTCTCATGTCGGCGACTTTCTCCAGTGGTCTTTTTTAGACGCTGAGCATGGTTTTTTCTTTTTCTTTTTTCCCTTTCCACGCCACCTCCATTTATTCCGTTTTACCTTTTTTTTTACCCGCATGCAGAGCCACCGTACTCTCCGACCCTGTTTTATTGTCCCCCTGTATGTTTACGATAGACTCTCCCCCTAGTCGTTCCCACCATCCCCTCTTGTTTCCACCCACGTTGCTGCACAGTCAGCATATTTAAGCATTTGTCCAGAGCGTCTCGCGTATCACACCGGCAATGGTTATAAATCAACATTGCGCCTGTTCGAGTTGTGGTTGCGAATAGATAGAGCGGAGAAACTAATTATGGGATAACCCGTTGATCGTAACGCATCTAGCGCAGTGTATCTCCGCCAACTGGGGCATTAGTAATACTCGACCGGCCCGACATCCACGAACCCACAATGACATCCGCGGTTGCCTCCGCACCCGTCTTGCCTATTTCCACCGTTGGAGCTTGCGATGACGCGAGCGCCGCCTTTTCGTCTAGCACTAATTCCTCTCCGCCTCCGTCCTCGTCGCCCTCGTCGGCTGTCTCCTCGACGAGCGCACCCGCCGCGCGCAACTGCGCGTGCGTCACGTCCGCAACAACCAGGTTCTGCCCAGCCGCGAGAGCCTTGACGAGCGCGCTCTCGTGTGCGGTATGCGCGGCGGTGCGCAGGGTGCGCACGAGGTACGGCGAAAGCGCGCGCAGTGGCCAGCGGTGCGGAAGCGTGGAGAGGACGGCGGGGGCGTCGAAGGAGGGCGCGTGCGATGCGAGGAGGTTTGCTGCGGCTGTTTCCGCTGCCGTTGGAGCAGCAGCGGCGAGGGATGAGTCTGGCCCTGTGGCCCTGTGGGTTTTCATGAGAAAAATTGGTTGGAGGGAGGAGGGGGCGACGACGTACGGGCTGCCGGACGTGTAGATCGTCAGCAGGAGGCGCAGAAGCCGCTGTGTCTGCGCGCTCTCTGCTGGAGAGTCGGGCGTCGGGGGTGTAGCCAGTGCAGGTGGTCCTGCCCACGCGGCGAGCCCGGCGCGCTCTGCGAGCTGTGTGACGGCGCGCGGGGGCACTACTGCGCCGTGGGACGTGCAGAACGCCGCGGCGGACGCGTGGTCGTGTACGGTCAGCGCGAGGAGTGAGAGAGCCTCTTGCGCATAGCCGAGCTATGAAAGATGTTATTGTGTTTGAAGAGGAGGGGGGGAAGGGGAGGAGGACGTACCTTGCCGGCGATGATGGCGAGCTCGGGTGCGAGTAGGGGCGCATGTGGTGCGAGGCGGGCCTGTGCGGCGGCTGCGTCGTACGCGGTGGAAGTCTGGAGGAAGAGAGCCGTGCGCAGTCGCGCGTGCTTGGCTGGCGATGCTGGTGTTGTCGCCTCAAAGTATGTGAGAAACGGCGTGGGGTTCGGGGACGACGCGTATGAGGCCGCTAGAGAAAAAAGCTCAGTTAGCGTGCAGGTGCTGGCGCTTGTTAGGGAGGTGGGTACCTTTGGCCCGCCATAGTTTCGATGTAGCGTCGTCAGCGAGGAAGGAGAGTACTTGGTCGATGTAGGTGAGTACAAGTTCTGTGTGAAGCGCTGGGTCCTATAAAAAAGGTTAGGGCGCGGGGCCTGATGTGGAGGCACTGCCGTCAACGGAATTGCCTCACCGTTCTCCGCTTTTGCAAAAGAAGGTGTTCGAGAAACCGCACCCCTGCTTCGGGATTCACCGCACGGATCTGATGCAGCGTCGCAGCTTCGTCCTCCGGCTTCTGGCCGCGCCTCGCGGAGCCGTGTGCCGTCAATAACTACGGAAGGAATCCCATTGTCAGAGAGATGACAAGGGATGGTCAATATTAAAATATGGGGTAATGCCCCACCTTAAGTGCGCGTTCCGTGTCCTTTCCAGCTAGCCAGACGCCCCATTGTTGCGTCAGCGCACGGTCGCGCCGTGCAGTGAGCAACGCAAACATGTCTGACAGTGGATCGGAAATCTCGGGATCTGTCCATTCGCCCTCTACAAGTCTGCAATTGAAGAAGGGATATGAGGAAACGGAGCAATTGCAAATGAGGGGCATGTTACTTCGACCACGTTTCTAGCAACGCCGCGTCGTCTCCGCGCTTGGAATACATCTTGCAGAGCGCACTGTACTGACTGGTCGCGCGGAACACGGGTTCAACCTCTGGAAGGACGACCAAGTCCGACTCGTCGAGAAGCGCATAAAGGTCTGTCGTTTTCTCGCCTCGCGCGAACAGCTTCGCAAGCACCGTGTCAATGATCTGTAAAATGTGAGCCAGCGACCCGAAGCGAAACGGAAAGGTGAAAGGCCACGCACCGCGCGTACGGCAGGCGTGCTCGAGTCGCTCCGCACGCGTCTCCACTTGCGTAAGAACTCCTCCAGCATGTCGTGGGCGGCGATGCCGAGCGCGCGACGGAGCTTGGCCGTGGGTGGCGCGGAACGTGTGGTCGGCGCGAGGAAGGGAGAATAATTCCATACTATGTTGGCCACGACTGCACGTCAGCCGCCGGCAGACGGGTGCGTCATTGCGGGTGTGCGGGTGCAGCGGAAACGCGGGGGGGAAGGGGGGAGGGAATGAGACGTACTGAGGTCGTCCATCGAGTCGTAGGGTGGCATGCACTCGGCGACGCCTGCGAAGAGGTCGAGTGTTGGGTGCGCGTCGAGGAGGGTGCCCCGGAGGTCGGGGAAGTATGAGATGAGTATGCGGGGGTCGAGCTCTCCTTGGAAGAGGCAGAAACCGGCGTCCTCGAAGCGTGTCTCGAGCAGGCATTGGAAGCCCACTCGCTGGTAGACGTATGCCAGTTCTTCCGCCTTCGAACGTCCTCTTCAGCGGCAACGACAAGACATATGGGAAAGACGTACTTCGGAGGCGTCTATGACGAGTTTGCTCTGGACCTTCTTCCGCTGTTGGTCCGCTAGCTGAAGGACGTCTTCTATTCGGTGGTCATCGAGCAGCGTCTCGGCCTGAGAAATTGGCGTGACCGGTAGGAGAGATTGAACAGAGTTGGGTCCTAAGATGAGTACATGAGAGCGTGGAAAGGTAGAGGCCATGTCGTGCTTCAGAGAGTCATGCAGTCGTGAACTATAGGCCTCAGGCCTTTGACTGAACAGCGAGCGACCCGTGCTCGTTGTGTAAGTCAGACGCGGGTCACCTCATATGGTAAGGAGCAATTTCCATTTTCGGTTGCACTACTCTAACTCATACGGTGTTACAGACTCTGGCTCTGGAATATCGACCTCTTCGTGAGCTTCCGTCTCATCACTTTCGGGCTGCTCTTGTCCACCTTCCGCGTCAGTTGGAACTACTTCTCTGCCTCCCGGCTTTGCGTTCCGGCTTAGCAGGTTGACTTTCTTCAGCATTAGCCTCTCTGGCCGCTGCTGCAACGGAACAAGGAACCCATTAGAACTCGTAGCCAACGCCCGACGCTCCGCACCCAGTAACACAGAGGGCGAGACCTCGTTCAGCGAGGGCAGAGGCGGGGGCGGTAAAATCTGAGCAATCTCCTGCGACTCGATGTCGTGCACCTGGATTGTCTGGTCTGGAAGTAAGGCCGTGACATGAGGGTGTTCAAAACCTGCAGCACAAATTAGGTCACAATAAGGTGAGGAGATAGATACGGCACTACGAACAGATGGAGAGTGGGTGGTTGGGCCACTGCAAAGTGCCGCGCACGGGGTCCCCATTGGTGTTGATGAATACACCCATCGTGCCTGCGCCGGTCCAAGAGAGAATGAGGAACTCCTCTTCGGCGACGACGACGATCATCGGCCGATGCGGTCGTGCGCCTGGTTCTGGCGGCGCTTGGGAAATTGGTAGAATCGGCGTCCCGGTCACGGCATCAAGATAGATCAGAGAATATTGCTCGCGGTCGGCAATGCATAAACGGTGCCCGATACGACGGGCGAGGAAAGCCCCGCCCGGGAGCGGTATGTCCTGGACTTGATATATAGTCAACCGTCATCATGGAACGAGGAGTGCTCAACCTTGTGATATATTAACTGTTCCCGAAGGCTGTAGAGACCGATGCCGGTCCGCTTTACCACACATATATCAACGGGAAGAACTGGTGCTGGGGAATCCATTGGAAGTGACGGCCGGACGATGTGTCGGTGGTCTACCGCAAAGCACATCACGTTGCGGATGGGCTTGATGCCCGGAACAGGCTCTAGCGAAGGGATGACGTAGAAGAAGATCTGGCGGTCTGTTCGCTCGGAAGTCAGACATGTTGATGGGGCGTCACCAAACGCGTACCGCTTAAAACGAACGCTCTGGAGATGCATGGCGTCAGCACGATCTCATCTACCGGTTTTCCTGTTGGTAGCGTCTTTCGAGATACGAGAGCATATGATCCTGGCTGGGTCGTCGTCGTTAGGAACGTGTGGCGACGTGAGACGGAAACGGTTCACTTGGTTCGGTCCATTCGCTTGCAGCGCAAAGCGCAAGAGGTCGCCGTTGGAACAACCAGCGTAGATTTCAGAGCCTGAGAGGGACGTTAGTCTGGCAACCGGATAAGACACGATTTCCGAACGGACGAAGAAAGACCCACCTAAGGCCTGTACACACTTCACTTCAACGGTGAACGCGGCGGCGTCCGACGCATCAGGACCTTGAAATATGAATCGCGCTTAGGTCTTGCACGAGATGGCGGAGAGTAGGCAGACCATAGAGGACGTTTGAAATGAGGGGTTGTACTTGGTATGGTGGGATGTCGACGGGTGCCGAAGGGGCTGAGGCCATCGTGGTGGATGAGTACGTTGAGGTAATACAGTCCTGCCTCAGTCTCGGTCAGCGAGGTTCATATTGTATCCCCATGCTAGGGCTGCGTTATATTTTTCACCTGTCAAAGACCGTCCCCAGTTATTATGGCCAGTTCGGTCCTGAGAACTGCGGGCGCTGCTACAGTAGCGCGCAAGGGCGATTCACGCATCCAGTTATAATAGCAGCACCGCACCACATCCCACACTCAGCTTATCCCCTTCCTTATCATGGCCTGCTACGACACTTATCGCGATCAACTTGCGAGTCTTTACTATGGTCACGCTCTGTGGGTACCAGATCCTTCCGAATTGTATGATCGAGTCCGAGTCGGCGACGTCGGATATGTGAAGCAAGGCCACTTCCTTCGCATGTTCAACGCGCTACTCCCGGCCAACGATGATGCACAAGAGTACGGTGTTCCAGAAGGATTCGTTCCCCTCAATATGGGCCCATTTAAGAACATTCGCAAACTAAATTTATTCCATGGGGACTACTGCTCGAATACAGTGACGGTAGATCACGGAGATAGGCATCAGGCAGCGTACGTGAGGGTCACTATCTAACGTAACCTTATTCTTATACAATGGGTGACTTTAGTGGACCAGATGAAGACACGAATGCTTCATTCAGATGCCGGAGCAACAAGGGTGCCTTTCTATCCATCCCCCTTAATGGCGTGAGGGAGGACGCTATTCGTACCAAGGCCTTTGGATCATACATCCGCAGGCATTGTGACAGCTGGCTGGAGTTTGCGTCGGTCAATGAAATTGATGTCCGGTTGGAGGACATTATCTTTGTCACTGGCTGTGACCTGACTGCCTCGTGGGCGATGGCCGTATTCGTTAATTCGTTGGATCCGGAGATATCACTTAATGCGCGAATTTCTGAAGCTGGGAGCGCCAGGTTTCAATGGTCCCCCACAAATCAACCTCACCACAACGAACCAAACCAGGTGCGCCGGTCCAGTCTCTGCTTTCTCCCGCACTAACCAATGTGAGTAGAATGTTGTGAAATCACACTGCGTTTTCATTAGGGGATTTCGCGCGAAACGTATTCTCCCTTTTTTCAAGACGTTGAGGGCCGCTGCGGAGCCTCGTCCTGACAATCCTGATAACGAACCGGAATCGTCAATTGAGCTCCTCCGAGAGCCCGCTGTACCAGACGTATGTATGTCATCTGTAAAACGCGGCGACTGGATTGATAATTTATTCAGTATCGTGACCCACTCATCGGGATTTTGAACTATATCGCGGAAGTGAGTCCAGACGTGATTCGTTTCAGGTGCACCTCCAATTCCTCATAGCAACATCCAGACCAAGAGCTAGCTCTTGCTCACGAAGATGACTTAAAGATGATCGAAGGGGTGGTGCGCACAGACGCCATTTCCTAGCTGCGATGTGGCACTAGACCCAACGACAGGACGTTCTGACTGCGGACGCAGTGGAGAACTTTTTGCGTCAAAACAAAATTCCCGTACAGAGTGAGGAAGGTGGTATGTGTTAGATAGTTGGTTCTCGCCAAGCGGAGCTGATTGGTTCATTTATTAGTTGCGCTCTTAGCGGACGAAGATGAAGGGGTCCATGATGAGAAGATTTCTTTTCGTGCGCGAGCTGACGTCGACGTGCGGATTCCCCAATATAGCTTAGTGATCATGCAACTAATTAATTCTCACTCAAGGGCGAACAACTCCCTCTTATCATACACCCGGTTCTCATGGAATACCTTCTCAAAACTGACATTGCCTCTCAAACCCCAGATTATGACTTCGGGCTCCCAACCGAAGAGCTTCTCTCCTCCGCGGTTCACCCCCCTGTCCTTTTATTGGTCCTTGAAAACGACCGAGGCCTCCCACAAAACATCGAAGTGCATGCATCGGACAAGAGATCGGAGATCGGGATTACTATTGAAGACGTTTTGAAGACAGTAAATGACTACCTACCGAAGCCCTCTGGTCAGCGCGAGCGTCATGTGCACATCGCTTCCAATGATGACGACCAGGCCATCGATGTTGGCACCATCTCGGATGACGTCGTGCACCTCACGGACCAAGACTCGTACATGTCCACGTCCACTTTTGTATCTCGGTCGAGAGCTCCCATAGACCAGGATTGGTGGTCTCTATCCTACTCGGGTAGTATGTATTCCCGGTCCACTCTCGTGTACAGCGACAGTAGTAGCAGTCACTGGCACGAAGACGCCTCTAGTCTCCAGCAGAAGCCCTATGACTTGAGTTGGCAACCGGTTGATAAGTATGACGAGGTCGAACTCATCAACGATATTGGTTCCGAAGATACCAATTCGGAAGTGGATGATTTGCCAGAGGTAGAACGCGAAGAGAGGACTTCTGCCATTGTCATCGCTGAGGAAGGTCGCGGCCTCATAGTCCGTGGCGATGGCGTGGCCATCGCAGACCTTGTCGTCCAGCCAGGTGCGGTCGCGTGCACCCTCCTTTCCTCTCCCCTTCCCCCCCTTTTTTTTCTCTTCTCGTATTAATACATCTGCGAGCACAGGCACGACACATTTACTCATTGGGTCCTCGCGTACCGCGGGCGCTTTGCCAGAATTTTTGACCAGCCGCCCTCCCTACCATCGGCACCACGTTATTGGCTCTGGATATTTCTGCTAATTTCCTTGCTACTCTTCCTCCGGCTTTGGAATCCTGCGTTTGCTTGGAAGAACTGAATATTTCCTTGAACCCCCTTCGTTCACTTCCTCTTTTCATAGCGCATTTGACATCCCTTCGCGTTCTCATAGCGGATTCGACTGGTATTACTACCCTCCCTGCGCTTCTAAGTGCTCTGGACAGGCTGCATACCCTGAGTATACGAAGGAATAAGATGTATTCCTTACCGGGCTGGCTCTGTCTTTTAGAGTCTCTCCAGACTCTCCTTGTAGATGGGAATCCTTTTCAGGGTCCGTGGAAAGCTTTGATGGAGCCACTTTACGCCAAAGATTTCTCCGGTCTGCCGTATTCTCCTTCCACATCCATCTTACCTCCTCTCCACCCTACCGTCCGAGATATCGACTCAAACACCGACACGAATGCAGATGACGCTCAACTCGGTCAATCAGACAGTCGAGTTCAAGAGGATGAAGACATCATCACTCCCATCAGTGCGCCAGTATTGGAACGTGCTGCAACTTCACCCGATCCGATAGCCACGACGTCCACGCACGGTCATAGCGTAACACGAACCCGGACAACTCCTAACCGAGCACACTATGAGGAGAACAGAGGAAGTTCTAATGCCCCTGCAGGTGCCGTCTCAGAGCATAGTGGTGGGCTCCGAAAAGCATCCGATTCTGTCTACCTCAATGAGACGGAGCTTCATCGCATGGAGAGTGCTGGTGAGCTCCGCCAAGTACCTCCGTCTGTCCTTGCTTCTCCCGCCCCGCCCCCCGTGTCTCCGGGTCGTCTTGCCCGCTCTCAATATGTGGCCTCGGCCTCTACATCTAATCTACTGGCAGATGCAGAACCATTTCCCGAGAGGTTTGCCACTATTGGTCCTCGGTCTCCGTCTCTCCGGATCCCTCTTGATCACAGCCTTTGGGAGACACATTCAGAACTAGAGTCTGGCCCTTCGACATCACCAGCACAGCCTCAAAGTATCCTTAGGTCCTCCCAAGTTATTTCTCCCCTTCCTCCGAGTGTCGCTATGTACGGTGACGATGCAGAGACATCGGCTACGCGCCAGCGCAGCGGTTCGCACAAGGGAAAATGGAGCTTTTTAAAGAAGACGTCTACTGTCACCGAGTCAACAACCCCGAGCCCGAGGTCGACACCTTTTGAAGCTTCGTGTCCGAATCCTATATCTCTGATCGACGTGCGGCTCTCATCCACAGGTTCTCTTGGCATGGATATCCCCAGCACGGCTCCAGAAATATCGGTTTCTCCGTCTATAATTGGGCCTAAAGAAGTAGATATAAAGGAGATACCTCTTCCATCAGGCCCTTTTCTCGCACCATCAAGTTTACTTTCCGTCGCTCCTTCGTCTCCCAGACTTTCTCCGCTTTCGCTCACGACTCGTGTCACGGAGCGACGCAGTTTCCTCCCTGTCGGAGGACCACCCACCCTGTCTCCCCCTCTGCCTTCACCGGGACTGTTTTCTTCTGGTACTACCCTTGCTAGTACCGAACTACGGTTGCCCAGTCCTATATCTTCCGAGACGATTGATCAAGTACAGCGTCGAGAAAAGGAAAGGGCACGCGAGGCTTACGCCCGCGCTCTTCGACCAGTCATGGCGTACTTAAGGGATATGAACGACTTGTCGGTGACGCAACTCACACCCACGAGTACGTACTCGCCGTCGTCTCCTGATACGGAAGGTAGTGGGCCTCGTTCTCGGCGGCCTACCACTGCCGACAGCGGACGTGTGACGTCGGACGGTATTCTTAGTTCCTTTGCCGCTTCTCGCAGTGGCAGTTCGGACAAATTACGGGCTCCAGAGTCTATTGTACACTTGGACAGCCCGAGTTTGTCTCAGGCGGGTAGCATCGC
Organism: Lactarius sanguifluus; assembly: GCA_021527775.1. NCBI lineage: Eukaryota > Fungi > Basidiomycota > Agaricomycetes > Russulales > Russulaceae > Lactarius > Lactarius sanguifluus. The sequence goes on along the minus strand of JAKEYF010000033.1, from coordinate 182,651 downwards.
GACTACAAATAGTAAAGGGTCTGTTAATGAAGAACGAAAATTCAAGGACGACGGCGGCAGGCGGATGAAGATCGTCAAGGAGATTGTCGAGTACGTGAAACCAATTAGTGCCCCGCAAGTGTCTTAATCGCGTTCTCTGTTCTCTGTAGAACCGAACGTGGGTATGTTAGAGGGTTGCAAGAACTCATCGACATATACATCAAGCCAGCTGCGGCCCCGGTGAATCTGCTCGGTGGTGTGAGGTCGACCAAGGAAACCGTCATTCCTGCTGAGGAGAGGAGGATTGTGTTCAGCGGTCTTGATTCTCTTTTTTCCTTCCATAAGGATATATTCCTTCCTGTTCTCGAACTTGCCGCAGATTCTGCACTGCGGTCGCTTCCACGACGTTTGGAAGAAGAAGCGGAGGGAACACTGTCAGCCAATGCCGCTAGAGGCATTGCTAGGACATTCGTGTCACATGCCGCGTTCATGCGCATGTACTCGACCTACATCAAGTGGGTTACAGTCGACTTTCTATCTGGATGACTATCACTTATCAACGCCTTCAGCAATTTTGACCATTCTGTACAGCGCATCAAACAATGGGTATCCGACCGACCTAGGACTGCCACTGGAACATCGCCCCAATCACCTTCTCTCGCAGCCCAAGCAACTGGTGCCGGTGCTGTCAACGCTACATCGGATTCTTCTGGTGGGCCACAACTTACATCAAGCCAAAGAAAACGTATCACGAGCTTCCTAAAGCGTTGCCGGCTACATCCCCGCCACTCACAGCTGAACTTGGAAGGCTATCTGTTAGCACCAGTATCAAGGATTCCACGGTACCGCCTTCTCGTACGCACCGTTTACTCTCTTTCTATGAATGTGCTTCATCATTTTCACGCAGTTGGAAGAGCTGGCGAGAAGCACACCGCCAGCGGAAGGCTATTTAGACCCCCTTGACCAGGCCTTGGAGGAGATCTCATCATTAGCGACAAGCATGAATGAAGGGAAGCGCGAATCCGAATCGCGATCGAAACTTATTCAATGGCAGTCGAGAATTAGAGGGAAATTCCCGAGTCCCCTGGTGCAGCCCCATAGGTAAATCCACAACCTTACCAGCACCACCACAATGTCATTTATTTTTACGTTCAGGCGCCTCATCATGGATGGTCCTCTCCTGTTGACAAGAGTCGTGCGCAAGGCTACAATTGCTTTCGAGGTAACCGATAGCCAAGGCGGTACTTCCCCGATTCAAGTTGAATGTCTCTCTCCGGAACAAACCCCCCGTCCCCTCCTTGGGATACTCTGCAACGATATGCTCGTGTTGTGTCGAGATCGGTCTGATGGGAAAGACCATCTTTCGCCTGTCGATCTTTGGGCCGTCCTTCGGATGCAAACTCTCCCGCAACCAGCGAGCATCTTGCATGGAAACGGTATTTAATTCCCCCATTCGTCCTCTTCCTGTTCCTCAAACATCTGTTTTTCATTAGTTCTCCGAATCGTTGACAACAAGGCCATCCTTTATTTCGAAGCATCCTCAACAACTGTCGCGTTGAATTGGTTCCGGGGTTTGTGGTCTTACTTAGCCCGATTTCAGCTAATTGATTATTTATCTTCGTTACAGCAATCAATCTTCATATCCCAACCTCGAAGGCATGAACATCCCGGCTGCACCTACTTTTTTTTCCTATTCGCTTGTGTATGATGTTCCCGGGGGAAAATCCATAGCTTTCGTCCATTATATTCGCTCTTTCATCTTGGCATGTTCTATCATTATACGACATGCATATTGCGCTCGCATAGTTTACGTTGTCGAGAGATCGCACTAGTGATGAGATCGACCTTATGTCTGCCTCGTACTCTCAAAATATCTTTCTCTCTCGACGTTCCTTATTCAGGACGAAGAGAACATCGTTATACCCGTATGTACAAAAGTTGTGACTGCACCGCACGCAACCCAAAGACCGACAGTGGTTGAATATCACGTGGGCCGCGCTAAACGAGGATCCCCGGAGAGGTGTTGAAGACGCCTTCGAGGACTCGACGAGAACCGAGGAGAGAAGTGGTGGCCCTCGGTGGATAGAAGGGGCCCCAGTATTCGCGTGACAGGAACATAAGTTACTGCAGCGAGATGATAGGATTTCCCGGCCTTGCCTCACAATCCCACGTCAAATACCCCCGTCTCCATTCACCTACTATCGTATCTGGACCTCCGCACACACACCTTTGCACAAACAATCAGTTCCCAATGCGACGGGTGAGTGATGCCCCGCGTATCTCCTAGGCTCGACATATGTGGTCTACCGTCATTGTAGAACGAGGGATATTGATCCTTATGATATAGTAATAACCGTTCTTGAAGATCGCAGAGAATGATGCGGGTTGCCGCAGCCGATGTAAATCTCAGAGAGAGGTGTCAGTCTATCATAGGAACCAAAGGAAGGCCCACCCATGTACATTTTTCACTTCGACGGTGACCGCGGCGGCGTCCGACGTATCAGGACTTCGACAGGTGAATCGCGCCTAGGTCTTGCACGAGACGGCGGAGAGTAGACAGACAATAGAGGACGTTTGAAATGAGGGGTTGTACTTGGTATGTCGGGATGTCGACGGATGCCGAAGGGGCATCGTGGTGGACGAGTACGTTGAGGTAATAGAGCTCAGGCTACCACTGGCTCACTCTCGGTCAGCGAGGATCATACTGTATCCCAATCTAAGGGCTTCGTTGTATTTTTGACCTGTCAAAGACCATCCCTGGTTATTATGACCAGTTCGGTCCTGAGAACTGCAGGCGGTGCTAGCGCGCAAAGGCGATCCAGGCATCCAGGTTATAATAACAACACTGCACCGCATCTCACTCTCAGCTCATCCCTTCCTTATCATGGCCTACTACGACACCTATCGCGATCAACTAGCAAGTCTTTACCATGGCCACGCTCTGTGGGTGCCAGATCCTGCTGGGCTGTATGATCATGTCCGAGTCGGTGACGTCGGATATGTGAAGCAAGGCCACTTCAATCGCATGTTCAACGCGTTACTTTCGGCCAATGACCCTACACAAATGTATGGTGTTCCAGAAGGATTCGTTCCCCTCAACATGGGGCCATTTAATAACATCCGCACGCTTAATTTAAACCACGGGGACTACTGCTCGACTACTGTGACCGTAGAACATGAAGATAGGCATCAGGCAGGGTACGTGATAAGTTACTGCCTAGCGCGACCTTGTTCTTATACAACGGATGACTTCAGCCATCCAGATGAAGCTGCGAGTGCTTCATTCAGATGCAGAAGAAACAAGGGTGCCTTTCTATCCCTTCCCTTTAATGCCGATAGCGTAGACGCCATTCGCACCAAAGCCTTTGAGACATATATCCGCAAGCACTGCGATAGCTGGCTGAGTGTTTGCAGGTTATCAATGATCCTTGACGTCCGGTTGGAGGATATTATCTTGGTCACTGGCTGTGACTTGACTTCCTCGTGGGCGATGGCCGCATTCGTTAATTCGTTGGATTCGATAAGGCTCAAGTGTGCAACCCGCTCAGACTGGAGACCCGAGCGCCAGGTTTCAATGGGACGTCACGAATCAACCTCACAACAACGAGCCAAACCAGGTGCGCCAGACCTCTCTCTACTTTCTCTCCGCACCGAACCAACGAGAGTAGAATATCGTGAAATCACACTGTGTTTTCATCAGAGGATTTCGCGCGAAACGTATCCTCCCCTTTTTCAAGACGTTGAAGGGCGCTGCGGGGCCCCGTCCAGACGATCCCGATAATGAACCGGAATCGTCAATTGAGCTCCTCCGAGAGCCAACTATACCAGACTGTAGGTACGCCATCTGTCGAACGCGACGACTGGATTGACAGTTTGTTCAGTATCGTGATCCACTCATGGGGATTCTGGACTATATCGCAGAAGTGAGTCCGGACATAATGCGTCACGAGTATCTCTCCAATCTCCTCTAGCAACGTCCAAACCAGGAGCTGGCTCTTGCCCACGAAGATGACCTAAAGATGATCGAAGGGGTGGTGCGCACAAACGCCATTTCCTAGCTGCGACGTGGCGCTAGACCCAACGACAGGACGTTCTAACCGCAGACGCAGTAGAGAACTTTTTGCGTCAAAACGAAATTCCCGTACAGAGTGAGAAAGGCGGTACGTGTTAGATAGTTGGTCCTCCTTGCCAAGTGGAACTGAGTGGTTCATTCACTAGTTGCGCTCTTGGCGGATGAGGACGATGAAGGGGTTCCTGAAGAGGAGAAGATGACTTTCCATGCGCAAGCCCCCGTCAGCGTACGGGTTTCCCTACATAGTATGGCGAACATGCAGCTAACTGATTCTCGCTCAAGGACGAAGCGCTCCCCCTCATTGTCCATCCGGTTCTCTCGAAATACCTCCTCAAGTTCGACATTTCTCAACCCCCAGATCATGACTTTGGGCTCCCTACCGAAGAGTATTTCTCCTCTGCGGTCCATCCCCCTGTCCACGTATTGATCCTCGAAAACGAGCAAGGCCTCCCACAAAACATCGAAGTACAGGCGTCGGATAAGGGATCGGGGATCGGGGTCACGGTCGAGGACGTGCTCAAAGCAATTGGTGCCGACTTGCGGAAATCCTCCAGTCAGCGCGAGTGGGCCGCGTTAAACGAGGACATCCGAAGGCTAGTTGAAGACGCCTTCGAGGACCGGGCTCAAACCGAGGAGGAGAGAAGCGGTGGCCTTCGACGGATTGACTATTTGCGTGGCAGGAACAGACTACAGGTGTTCCCGAGGCACCCGTATCCTGAAGAAGACGAGGAGATTGCTCAGCCGTTGTTGCCCTTTAATCGTCCAATGTGAGTCGTCAAGTATTCTCGTTCTTATTCGCCCACATCCACCGTTCCATCTGCAGTGACATGTTGGAGGCCGCTGGTCCGTCTAGTACGCCCGTGAGGGGATCAGACAAAGGAAAAGGGCGGGCTATTTGATTACCGGTGACGCGTGACGCCAGAGGTATACCCGTTCGTATTTCTGCTCCCTATTATTATGGCGAACGGTATGTTGACCAAGGTCACGTAATACATCCAGCAATCTCAGAAATAATTTAGACACTCCTTGATCCGATATCATAGCTGGAGAGACCCAAGGGGGAATGATAACCTTTTGATTCCACTGACCCCAGAACAACCATTTTTTCTGAGGTGTTAGGACCTATCTTCCAAGGGTCATTCCATGACAAGCTTGAGGTCATGGCCCGCCGCCCTTGATGGTCGAGAACGGCATCTAGTACGACTATAGTACGACTATACCAATATGGCTCTGACAGCAACATCCGAAACCATGGAGTCTTTTCGACTGATTTGTGGTCAAGAATACAGTGCCAAGACGTAAAATCATTACACTGTGCGGTGTTACGCGTGCCAGTGATTCTGATATTCCTGACTCGCAGGCGTCAGAAGAGGGGAATTCTCGTGCTCATGCCTGTCGCTGACAACATCTAGCAAAGTGGCCACTGGCACGGAACCGTGGAATAGCTGCCAACGCCCTGCCCCGCAGTCCCATGTCCGTACAAATTCTCGAGTCAACGCCCTCAATCTCCTGCTCAGCACCACGGAATATGTTCGTCTGGGCCCACATATCCCTTGAAGCATATTGCCTACCATGTCGAGGAGCATGGTCGTGATAGACTCCGGATATGAAAAATTCGAGAAAACACCACGGTCGCGGATAATCAGGTCGCAAATGATATTGAGCAAGATATGTTGCGTCCCGAGCGATTCCCTTGTCTCCTCCCAGTGGGACGTGATAATTTTGAAGGCGCCAATGTAGAAGACGCTATTCGATTCGTGCAATGAGGGTACCGATAAGAGTTGTTTGAGGGAGAGGAAGAAAAGTTCGACCGTAAACCCAAGACCACCGCCATCACGTATATCTTGCAGACGCCATAATTGCCGGATCATCGAGCCATCGCGTCGGCGCGCCGAGACAGGGACTTGGTCGACGGATTTCAGGCTATCAAGAACCTCATTGTGTCCGTCAGTGACCCGCCCATCCAGGACTTCACGAAGCTTTGGGCCAAGTCTGGCCAACGCTTGAACTTGCTGTCCAGGGAATATCAATTGGGGGGTGGCTGGGAAGCTACCTGTAACCGGCACATTGAAAATATCGCTTATCAGGAAGGAATCAGATCGGTGTCGCTCGTCGAATGATACACCGGGGAGTTGCCGCATCAACCTGTAAGTATCTTCGTCCATTGCGTCTTGGTAGAGAGAGATCCGCCAGTCGACGTCCTCCAGGCGGTCGGCCTCGGCTTTAATGCGCTCCAACTCCGAAATCTGCGATTCGTGGTTTCGTAGGATGTCTTCGACTTGCTCCCTAGTCTTCTTCTGGGTCAAGGGCTCAAATGCTTGACGGAGTTCCTCAACGCGCTCCCATGCTGTCTCGAGACATTCTTCGATTCTTCGAGCGCTTCTCCATGCCGTATCGTCTGGTTGTCCGTATTCCAATTGAAAGCGTGCTAGTCCGTTCAACGCGTACCTGGCAAGCACCGCCAGTCGGTTTCCGCCCAGTATCCGCTGAATGGTCACAAGTGAAAGACATGTCCAGCGTACGATGAACGATGGATCGGATGTGGTGGTCGGTAACTGGTTGAGATGGTCGATTTGGCCTATTTCGCTGACCAGCTTGCCAACTTCTCCTTCTCCCAACCACTCCAATCGAAAATTGATGCAGCATACAAGTGACGCCGCGGCCTCGACACACGCGCGCATGCGCCTACGTCTGGCCTCCTCGTTTGGGAAATAGCTGCGATTGCTGCAGGTCTCACAAAGGTAACGTACGCATCGGCAGATGGCGCCGACTGCGGTTCCTTCTAGGAATTGTGAAGGGTGGTGCTTGAGTGAGACCCGACCGGCAGAGTCCGCTTGGGAGTCCGTCGTGTCAGAGCGCCCCTGAGAAGAGACGTCCTTCCACACTTCTCGGCCCCATTCTGTGTTGAAAGCACCAGGGATCGCCAACACGAGGGGTTCCATCTCTCCAGTCGCCGCAGTGTTACCGACCAACCATTGGATGGCGCGTACGTCGCGCTTTTTGCGTTCGATCTCTTCCATCACGAGCTCTTCTTGGTATTCTTCAATGCTCATGGGCGTACACTTGTTGCGAAGTAAGCGGGCGTCAAAAAAATAGGGTCTCGGGAACTTCTGCATCAGAAAGAATATCAAACGCGAGAAGAGGTTCTGGTGAGGTGATTGCAGGTTCCTGAGGGGTGCCGATACGCTGTACAGGTAGAGAGACCCACAGACACAGATGGGAATGATGGTGGTCAAGCCAACCGTCGTGTTGGTGTTTAACATTGAGTCGCCAAGGCCCAAAAAAAAGCAGAAAAGTGAGAGCTGAATCAACCTTTGGACTGCTCCCGCCAAGGTCCGCATTCCGTCGGCACCCTCGAAAAAAAATTGTCGGAATCGCGCTCTCTTCAAAGGGTGATCGTACTGCTGGAAGACCTGCATGTAGGACCGGACCCACTGTTGAACGACAGTTGCGAGGAGTGCTGCTGACAAACTGCATACGAGACCGGTGACCCAGTAAATGTTCACCCGAACGTCGGAACTTGATGGGTAGAACGCCGGGTAGGGTGGGGGGGTAGGTGCGACGGGAACCTGTGGGGTAATAGACGCGATTTGGTGTGAGATCTGGGCCAGCATTGCGACCGACTGCTGCTGGTAATATGCCGATTGCTCCATGGGATTGGTTTGCAAATTTTGAATACTCTGGACGAGGAATGAAGTCAAAACTGCAGCAAACAAGCCAGCCTGTCGAAATACTCGTGAATAAGATCGAGTCTGATGAACACAATAACTGACACGCACAAATGTAGGGATTCCATCCATATCCGCTGCTAGACGTTCAAACCGGGCTTCGTCGTGGGTTTTAGCTTCTTTGCCATAGAGAGTCCAGAGGACATTGGCACCATCGTCGAAATCACTGCGCTCTTTGTGAGACCTCTGTCCTTCGGAAGAGGGATTGCCCGATTCTCCCCCTCCTGAGTCTAAAATGTATAACGAGCCACACGTCAGATCTCCTCGCACCCGGTGACGCAGGATGTGCACTATGATGAGACGAACCTTCGAGTGTCTCCGACCGCGCCTCTCCCCCTAGATCATCTTCAGGGCCATCAGTTTACATTCGGATAAGTATCAACCTAATACCCACCTAAGGGTACCGATTCTCCTAATTCTGGGTCTGCTACATTCTCCGGGTATCCGGGCATCACAATATTGACAGCTGAAAGGGCTGAAATGTCGACTGGGGCGTGGGGTATGGGGCGTGAGGGGAACGAGGAAGTTCGAGCTGGCGTGTGTTACTGTAGACCTCATGGCGGTGGCAAGCACGCGGTGTTCCCATGCATCGATCGCACCCCGATGATGAGCTACCTGGCCCCATTCAACGTGGATGATACCGTAACAGGTTTGACCTCATCCCGTCAGTACTAGCGCAGGGATCTTGTGAACAGATGGGACCCTATATAGCCCAAACATATACGGATGCCTCGAGCAAAGTTGGCTGTCGGTCTTGCCAAGTGAATAGCATGCGCATCGATAAAGATCTCTCGATTTTAGCCGCCCATTGGTGAGACTCCAAGCCCACGAGTCTTTGTACAGCGTAATAAAGGGCACGTGTCAACGTAACTAGGCCACTGGCAGTGGACTACGATCGTTGGTTCTAAAAGCATTTCATCAGCAAGGCTACTAGTGAAAAGACTATACAACTCTACTATCACAGTTGGGACAGATCACGCGGCCCACAAAACTTTCGACATACCATTTTGCATCACATTTCACCAAATATCGTACTTTTCTAGTAACAGTGACACATGATGCATGATGCATGACGCGTGACGCTGGCCTTCCGTCGTAGTGTTCGTCACTGGAACCGGGAATTGATCTGTAAGCATAATTTCTTGGAATAAAACTTGAATAAGACTCAAAGTATTTATTTGTAAATTTGTGTGACAATATATTTAAAGTTTATAGATCACATGACAGCTGCAACAGGCGCATTTCGGGGCATAACTTTAAATCTTTTCATAATATATTGTCACACATAAATATTTTGAGTCTTAATTAAGTCTTATTTCAAGATTTTTTGCTTAAAGATCAATTCCCGGTTCCAGTGCGTATCTCGTGCCACCTTGCGTGCGTGCTTGCGTGCAACGCCTGTTTTTAAAGAAAGAAAAAAACTTCCTTACCTGTCTGCCATCATGAAGAGGAAGAGAGACAGTCCAAAGACAAAGGGGGAAATTGGTTGGCCCCTGATCTATTTCACAAGGATGTACAAGCAATGTAGACCCTGCAACGGAGATGGACCTATAGGTTCGAAAAAACGGAGACGGAGACGGACCACTTCCTACATACAACCCGCCGGAGCCTAGACCATTGCTCAGCAAATGTCTGCGCAAACCGACGATAAAGGATGGGTCGTCTGAGGGTTTGTGCGCAGTTGTAGGTTCTGGCGACAGTCAACGGGATAAAGGGCGATCAAAACTAGTCACAGCACTCGCGGTATCACCAGGGGTTACGCTGTGCGTTCAATTCATATCGCTGAACCATGCACAAATGCACTTTGCGGTGCAAGTAGCCAAGGGGAGGCCCCGTAAGACAGCGAGAGGACTTCAGTCGATCATTGCCGAAGGTGAAAATTTTGGTGGAAGTATTTATTAGTGGCCTGCCGGGACGAAAATTCTCCATGGCATGGCAAATTGCAACGGACCAAGGCCCGGGACGCGGGACGGGCCGTGCGGTGCAAATTGTCGCCACTTTGTCACCACCGCCTTGACACCGCCCCGCCAACACCGCCAAAAGTGAGAAACGACTCTGGACTCGTTTCTCTTTACCTACCCAAGTTGCAGAGACATCGAGTCATAGGAAGTATGTCTTTTCTGAACGCCGCGATTTGAGTGTTCTAGGTCGCGTGATATCATGAGGAGGTGTTAGCACGTTAACGTTAACGACCGTGCACACACTGCACGTTGAACACGCATGCCCGCGTCCGAACACTGTTTTTGAACTCGCGGCGCGCGGAATCCCCGTGTCAGTTCATATATAGACACGGATTCCTATACAGTGTGCATTTCAGTATTGTCTGCTGCAGCTTCCACCAAATCTTTGCGTCGTCCCATGGGGTGTTGTAGCAGCAAAACTCAAGTCCCCGCCAAAGTAGATGCGATATCAAAAGGTCAAGCCGGTCAAGGCGCGGCACCTCAGCAGCAGAGTGGCCCAAACCCAACGCACAAGTCACCCGACTCACCCCAAGATAGAGGAGTGCCTTCGTATGAACGACCCTCGACTAACATGGACGACAAAGGACCAACATCGCAAGAGAAGGTCGTACAACAGGTCGCGGCGGTATCTAGACGCACGTCCCAGCAGAGTGTTGCAAAGCCAGCCCGCGGCTCACCCCAATTTGGAGGTGCGTCTCCGTATGAACCACCCACGACCAACTTGGACGACAGAGGACCGACATCGGTCGTATTACCGGTCGCGCGGGCTGTATCTAGACTTCCGTCCCAACAGAGTCGTACAAGGCCAGCACGCGAATCACCCGACCAAAACTCGGGAGGAGCGTCTTCGTATGAATCACCCATGACCAACTTGGACGACGATGGAGTAGCATTACAAGAGCGGGTCGTCCCACAGATCGCGCGGGCTGTATCTAGGCTCCCATCCCAGCAGGGTCGTACAAGGCCAGCACGTGAATTACCGGACCAAGTTGGAGGGGCATCTTCGTATGAACCACCCACGACCAACTTAGAAGACAGTGGAGTAGCATTACAAGAGCGGGTCGTGCCACCGGTCGCGCGGGCAGTATCCAGACACCCGTCCCAGCAGAATGGTACAAAGCCAGCGCGCAAGTTACCCCAAGTTGGAGGAGCGTCTTCGGCGTATGAACGGCCCACGACCAACGTGGACGACAAAGGGCCAACATTGCAAGAGCGGGTCGTGTTACCGGTCGCGCGGGCAGTATCTAGGCACCCGTCCCAGCAGGCCGGTGCAAAGCCAGCACGCGAGTCACCCCCAGTCGGAGGAACATCTTCATATGAACTACCCACGACCAACTTGGACGACAGAGGACCAACATCGGTCGTACCACCAGTCGCGCGGGCAGTATCTAGACACCCGTCTCAACAAAGTCGTACAAGGCCAGCACGCGAATCACCCGGCCAAGTTGGAGGAGCATCATCTTCGTATGAACCACCCACGACCAACTTGGACGACAACGGAGTAACATTGCAAGAGTGGGTCGTGCCACCGGTCGCGCGGGCAGTATCTAGGCTCCCGTCACAGCAGACTCGTACAGGGCCAGCACACGAATCACCCGATCAAGTTGGAGAGGCGTCTTCGCATGAACCACCGACCAACTTGGACGACAGAACGTTGCAAGACTCGGAGCAGGTCGCACCGCTGGTCGCACGAGCAGTATCTAGACTCCCGTCCCAACAGAACGGTACAAAGCAAGCGCGCGAGTCACCCCAAGTTGGAGGGCCGTCTTCGTATAGACAACCCACGGTAAGTCTGCTCCATAGAAAGTGCAACCCACGAAAGTCGGTGACTGGCCGCCATTCTTATTCCAGAGGTCCGCCTGGGGGAAGTTACCCGTTTCCACGGTCGGGTTTACTCCACAGAAGGTGGACGAAGACTTTCCAGCTTTAACATCCCCGGGGTCCGGGGTAAAGTCATCTGTTACCCAATCTGGTACGGTCCCCAGTTCACCAATGAACGCGACCATGGCTGATCCGCGTATCTCACTGACAACGATAAGAGCATTCAAGGGCATCTTCCAAACGTCCAGCCAAGAATTATTCCGCCCGTAGGCCGCTCAATTCGACAGTGCGGCAAGTACTCCCCGAAGATTTCAAGTGCGGTCTTTGACACTATCATGATCTCGTGCCTCATAACTCATATGTTCTCCGTAGATTCCGTATTCTCGTTTTAGGGAAGGTGCGCATGTGCTGCGCTCGGGCAAGTGGGCTTAAAATTTGATCTTTGCTCCACATTCCATAACAGAACGGCTCTGGAAAATCGTCACTCATCAAAGCCGTCTTCAAAGTGGATGTCACAGTGCGTTTCTTTGCTTTTCCACGTCACCTACTTGACCATGCAATGGATATAAGGTGCTTGGGAAAGCCGATATCGACGCCGAGTTTTGTCCGAGAGATAACCGCTACCTCATTGTCCATGAGTGTTCTGGTTTGGATTCTCAGGCCACTGATTCGCAAGATCTGCAGACGATCCGGAACTTCATCTCACACCGCACTGACGCAAGGCGCTCACCTTCAGAAAGATTGCATGCTATCTGGTAGAGAAGTCTATTTTTGTGAAGTTTAATGTCTTATACTATTGATGAAACCTAATTTAGGATATGTGTCCCAGCGTCCGACGTCATTACTGGGAGGCTCGGAGATGGAGTGGAAGATATTCTGGGATTCGAAAACGGTGAGCGCGATCAAATGCTTATACCCCTCATTAACGTCACCGACGCGGGTTTCAGTGCCAGTGGTTGTCGTGTTCACCAAATTTGACTTGGTGGTTTCCCAAGTTCCTCTTAACAGCCCCAGTGGCGGACCTCAACATCACGAACGTGCTAGGGCAAGGGCACGTATAGAAGAATCATGTCGCCGCCTGTTTCATAAAGACTCAAAGGATGTACCTGCAGAGATCGTTTCGGGTATCTCCATCTCCCATACGCTTTGCGAAGGGGGAATCAACTGACATCACCAATCACCCTCAGATGATCCAAGATTCGTCGGTCTTATCGACAACTTAACAGTGACGACAGATAGGTTCATTACCGATTCACGTGCACCCTTCACACGGTCTGGCGCACAAGGGGAAGAGCAACGAATTGGTGCTGTACCTCTTGCCTGGTCAGCGGCGTTACGAGTAAACCATGACATCATCATTCAAGCCTCGATCGAGTACGTGGCGTTGTTTATTTTCTCACCTTTTTGGTCTTATTCTCTCCCTAGAGTTGGGCGAAGCCGTGAGCACACAATTCGATGCTTCCGGTAATAGGCTTCTAACATACCGTTACCGTGTCAGAATATTGGCGTAGCCTACGGTCCAGTGTCGACTTCGCCGATCAATCACTCAAGAAATGCGTGAACATTCTCCACCTCGATATTGTTGAGATCTGGAATATGAATGACAAGACCAGGGTCTGGATTTCCTCGGACGTCGATTGTCCTGGCTACTGACTAGGATTAGTATCTCTCGAGCGATCAATTCAAAGCAAAGATGTCTCACCTCGTCAAAGACCTGGCCGGATCTGTCAATGGAACGCCGGGGTGAGCACAGTCTCTGTGAGATCAAGCAGACTCTCAGCCACGACTTCCAAATAGTTCCGACCTGACTAGAGCTGGAGGCGGTTATGCACATTGGGTCAACGACGTGTATAGAGGGAGGTAAGCAAGCGCTCTTGTTCTCACGGTCTAGGTTGACCTCGTCTACTAGCCAGGAGAACGTCTGTTGCGTGATGGGCTACATTGTAAATCTCACGGTCATTCTAGATGGCATATTTAGGATAGCTGCCGGGGATATGTCACCAAACCACGCCCAGCAGGTCTTCGAGAGGCATGCCAGGTCTAGGCACAGAGATACGATCCACAACGATATCCGGAGCTTCATTGCAGAGGCATTTGCGAGGAAGCTTTCTGTGCAACAGTCACAGAAGGATTTGGTGTTGGACGGAATCGTCGACTTGATCAAGCAATTTTGTGTTCCCCACTCCGAGTCAGGAAATGGAAGAAATGGTTGAATGCCTTGCCAGGCTTGCCTTGCAGACTTACTAGGGACGTATCGTATTTCGCCGTATGTAGACATAATCCCGATATACACGAGCAAACTCTCAGATGAACGATCTTTCTTCGAGGAAAACTAAGGAAACGCAGAGCTAACTATCCAGAGGAAGGAGTAATACAAAGAGTAGACAAAGACGAGACATATATGAGAGGATGAGAGGTACGGGAAAGCCGTTGGAGAGAAAGGGTTGATGAACTATGAAGTATTTACGTACAGGGGGAAAAAGTAGTAGAGTGAAAAACTAAGACCGCGGTTGAGCAACTGCCAGTGAGCGCTCAGTCTAGTGAGCCCCACTCTGTGGACACACTCTTAAGTGTTGCCAGTCGCGATAGCCAGCCAGTGTGGTGCGCCAACAGTTCGCCGACAGTTCTGCGCTTAGTTCTGCGACTGTAACCTTGATTGTAGTTTAACATAGAGTAGGTTGATCCCATAGAGATAGATTTGTGCGTCGAAGGGACGGCTGGGGCTCATGAAGCCGAAGCAGAGGTCCACACGCGTCGAAGAAAAAAAAGTATGGAATTGGGGCTATTCAACTATTCAACTACTGCTAGAGGTCCGTACACAATTTTGCTTAATCAAGTCAATAATCACCTCCATTATAGTGTCCTTATTCTGATAAGTGAAGGGGATCTGCGTGATAAAGCTCCGGATATGGTCGTGGATTTGGCCCCTAACATTACTCTTAGCGAAGTCTTTCACGGCAGACTGAACTTCCGTTCCGGAGACACTGCGAGTGGACGAAAAAAGCCCATATAAGATGACCGTAAGGTCTATGATATAGGCCATGATACAGCGGATGTTCCTGTTACTGAGAAAAGGATATTAGGCGTGATTGAAAGAAGGCAAAGAACATCTTCACTTCTTGTTTTGGTACAGGCCGTTCATCCATTGGGCCATGGTCACCACGGTCCCATTCAAGTCAGGACTGTTCGGGGTCTGTCTTCAACGTGCGGTCTCGAGTCCGTCTGGCTGCACTCACGAGATAGCAGACGGCCCAGCTAGATCCCCAACAAGATGAGACATCCTGGACATGAAGTCTCTGCCCAACAGGTACTGATTCCTTTCTCAGCAAATAATACGGAACTCAGGAAAGAAGCCACTGACCCCTTCCTTATCATCAAAGTTCCAGACGTTGATAATATCTTCGTGAATCACATTCACGCAGCTTGCCAGGGCCTGATCATTGAAGTCTTGACTGGTTCCGAGGCTACGCCAATATCCTACGCATGCGAGGGAACATGTCGGATGGTACGCTGACTGACATATATTACTCACGACTTCGCCCAACCCTGGAGAATGGGATCAGGTGATTATTTTCGAGAATGAGGATGATAGTACGTGCTCGATGGAAGCTTGGATGATGACATCATGGTTTACCCTCTGTGCTATGGACCATGCAAGAAGCGTAGGGGTTATCGGCGGACTTGGTAGTACTTGAGACGATGATGCAGGACGACCAGTGAGATCTTGCGAATCTGCCCTTGATGATCGCGTGAGTAGTCGAAGTCAGTTCGCTAATTAGGTCTCTATATGTTGGTTTCTCTATAGAGATAAACGATGGGGGACATAAGATGGTCTTATGTGGGACGTATGCAGAAGAAAAATTACCAGAAAAAATCACTGCTGGCACGTCCTTAGAGTCCTTATGAAACAGGGAGGCTACACAAGCCTTCGTACGTCGCACGTGCCTTGGCACCCGGCTGTTCGCCCCGTGTAACATCAAATTGAACCCGAGAGACCAGCAGGTCAAATTTAGTGAACACAATCAAGGCAGGTACTAAGCCCCGTGTGAGTTCCATATACGAATACTATAGTTCTTGAGCACACCGACCTTTTTTCACATCAAAAATATCTTTCACTCCGTCCCCCAGCCCCTTCTCGATGGCATCAGAAATGGGAACACATATCCTAAGGAGTTGGCCTTTATCAGTCACATAGAAACGACAGATGATAGTTTCCAATCTACCAGATGGCATGAAGTCTCTCCGAAGCTGAACGGTCCGCATCAGTACGGTACGAGATGAAGTCTCGGATAGTCTGCAGACTCTGAGCATCTCCGAACTCGAATCCAGAATACTCAGTGTACAACGAGGTAACGATTGTTGGCCGGAGAAAAGCCGACGTTGATATCGGCGTTATCGTGTTGACTTCCTGGTGCCGCCTTTTTTTAATAGAGGTATTCGATCAGAGAAACTGGTTGAGGTATTAAAAAATGGTACTCACAGCCATATCGATATTGAAGACAGCGTTGATGAGTGAGGATTTTCCGGACTGACTCTGTTGCAACAGTAGATGTCAATTTAACCCCGAGGTTTGCCATGCGTTAGCGCGCACCTTCCCCAGGACAAGGACTCTGAACCTATGGACAATTGTGGTGGTTATTCAAGAATATTCCAGGGTCGGAGCGCATACCTGAACCCGTCGGGAAGTACCTCCCGCACTGTCGAAGGGAATATCCTAGTATTGTTACCTCTCATGGCGGCCTGACTCTGCCCCCGCCTGAGTGAGGATGAAGACGCCGCGCCGGGGTTAGCGACGGCCCATTTCTTGCGCCACCGTATGATATATACGCACCCGGACACATTGTGCGGGGAGGACATAATCCTTGCTCTACCGGACTTAAGTAACGGTCTCTGGGACATTTCTCCGCTGGAGACTGGCAGAGGTGCCATCCGTGCGCTATCATATGACTGGTGCCGGGAATTTGACTTGGATGGATAGTGCGGGGAAGACATAGACCTCGATCTACTGGGTTTGGTTGAGAGTGGCTGGGACGCTTTTCCACCGGACTGAGATGGAATAGGTGCAGGGACGGATCCACCAGGTGGGGTTGGGTTGTGCGTCGCATTACGTCCCTGAGGCGACACAGACTGATCCTGTTGAGGTTCAGGCGCTCGTCCACGGGATGGAGGTTGCTGGGGAAGGCGGCTTTTCGAAGTAGTGGAACAGAGGTTTCCCATGGGTGCATACAGAGCTCAGTCAGTGTTCAGGATGTTATGGGACACAAAGAGAATATGAAGGTAAAGCATGACTTGCATGAGGGACATACATGAGCTCGAGAGTGGAGACACGAGGACACCATGCAGTTTCACTCTGTATGTCATTCCTACGCACCGGTCTACCCCGGACCGGCCACGGATTCAACATTTCCTTTTTTTTTGGAGTTTGTCTCAACAAGGTTATCCCCAGACACGGACTACTTGCCATACTTCAGTTACCCGTTGCATTTTCAGAGGACGGGAACTCAGTACTCAGGCATGGTCTCATTAAAAAAGAGATAGCCTGAGGACCGAAACCAATAGCATGGCACAAGAGAATCAGACTTCGATCTCCCCAACCGTGACCTAGAGTTTTGACACGATGGGTCAAGAAGTCCCATAATCAGTACCAAGGAACCAAACTCGATAAGCTCGCGCCTGATGAGCAGCAAGGTTTCGCACTCTAAGCGCGCGTAAGGCTGTCGATGTCCTTTCACATCTCATCATGAGAACGAGGGTCTCAAGACCAGTGTGGCGGCCTACGGAACGTCGACCACGCACAGGGTCGATCATTAGAGAGCTCCTTACGGCCAGCCATACGACCAGCCATCTAGTTAGATACTCGTTTCAGATTTTCGGAAATTGTGGTAGTAGCGAGGGGTTAATCCGCGCTCCACAATGCGTGCTCAGACGTCTTTCGTTCAAGAGCGTTGATTCTCTCTAGTTAACCTCGATAACGACCGCGAATTCGCACAGATGAGATGATGATTATCGCCTCTTGAATACCAACGGCACGCGGCGGGGGCTGAAAGAAAACTCAGGCACTGGCGGACGGGAGGACGGAAACATTACTGTACTTACGTGATAGTCACCATTTGGTCGAACGGCCGTTATACGCGCATAACGTTGTTCGAATGTCTCAGCCGAGAAATTCGGGCTCTTCTTTGACCTCAACTCTATACCTCGATATCATCACCGTGATAGCTGCTATGCTCTCTGTTTCAAAGAATCTGCAAGAAATGCGTATAAGTACTTCAGCCGCGTCATCAACGACCAAGTTTGCTCGCACCGTTTCCCGAGGCACCCCCTGGCACCTGCAAACGAAGTCATGACGCACGACAAGCTGCTATGACGGGACCAAACCTACCTGAGCTAAACGGTAAGAAGGCGTTCCTCGGCCACTCCCCTAGGAATCTCTCTGGCCGGAATGTGTGGGGGTCCTTCCAATACTTCGCTGCAAGACTTTGGTAAGAATCGGTCCTTGGGATGGAAGGAGGCTCTGCATACGGTTATAATGCAGGCCGGGCACATGAAATCTGACCCGTGTTCCCGAAGGGACAGGGAATGTTGTCTCTCCGCCGTCAGCATTACCCACCGTCAAACTAGTATCTTCCGCAGCATATTTGGGGAATGACGACACCTGAGATCACACGGGCCATCATCGGCTTAGAACTGCTGCCCATATGATGTGACGTACTGGCGGGCTGAGATGCACTAG
Source organism: Lactarius sanguifluus (assembly GCA_021527775.1). NCBI lineage: Eukaryota > Fungi > Basidiomycota > Agaricomycetes > Russulales > Russulaceae > Lactarius > Lactarius sanguifluus. Next base: position 164,357 of record JAKEYF010000033.1, on the reverse strand, counting down.
TCGGCCTTGCTTCAGAGCCTAATTGAAATATGCACTCACAACATCCTAAGCGATTCATTTAAGACGCTTCGGGCCCCGGTGGATGAGAACTCGCGTTCTGACAGACGATTAGAGAACTTACGCCATGGAGAGCGTGAACCTGTTCATGTCTTCATAGGTCTGTGCAAAATCAGTTCTTCTGTGAGCTTGATTCCTGATCTGATGGTCCATACAGGCGTCCCATTTGTGTCGACCAATATTTCCTTGATTTGCTGATACAAGCGCTCTTGCTCATCGGGGTAAAGGGCAAGTAAGGCGAAAGTGAAGCAAAGTGCATGGGCTGTCGTCTGAAATAAAGGGTCGGTTCCCAGTCGCACCATCGGTGGAATGGAGTGGTCTTACCTCGTGTCCAGCGAAGAGGAAGATGAACATATTGCCTGCGATAGCGAGTGAGAACCTTCTTCTTGAGTACGATACGGTACAACAATTGGCACTTACCAATGAGTTCTTGCTCAGTTATGGCAACGCCGCCATCTGGATTGTCATGCGCCGCGTCCAGAAGCCCACTAAACAGATCGTGACGCTCTTCTTTCGTCTCAGCGTTTCTACGAGCATGCACCATTTCTACCATATATTGCTGTCCGCGTCAGCTGTGGAGACATAACAGATACCGAGTTAGGACGAACCCTCAGCTCATCAAATGCCAGGTTCACCCTCCTTGTGTGCTCAGTCAGTTTCATTGCCCAGTTAGGAACACCCATTTTTAAGATCAGATTTGAAGACACGATGTGAAGTGCATCCTTAAATGTCATCTGGTGGCCGGGGGGAACGGTCAAGTCTGAAGTCCACGTGACCCGGCGGCCGAACCCTGATCATGCATGAGAATGCAACGGCTGAGCAAAATACTGTACTACCTGCTACACCGACGACAAAAAGGGCAATCTGACGGAGACGTTAGAATGCACGGGAGGTTACGCACGTGACCTACCGGAAGAGTAATATCTACGCAGTGATCCAACACGATTTCGGGACTGTCTCCCCAGACATTGTCGAACAGATCGAACATGATGCGGATGGTCTCGTCCCACACCAGACGAGTATTTCTCTATATATCGCGTCAAGAGAACGGTGACTTCGACAGTAGGTGCATACCTCCGAGAATGCTGGAGCGGAGATCGCTCGGTACCTTTTCCAATCTTCCCCTTCTGACGCAACGATGTTGCCTCCAAAAACCGACACCGCCTTATATATGTCGATGGGTTTGGGAAACTTGGTACGAAAAGTTGTCACCTCCTGCAAATCACAAACCGAAGATCAGGTACATCCATTTCGGGGCGGAGCGTCCCTTACTTTGATGACCGCTGCGTCCGCAAGGTAAATGACAGCAGTCGGCCATGGGATCATGGTGACCTGACAGTCCATCGTCCTTAACTCCCATCCCTCCGAATATGCGGTACTCACCATAGCTATGGCGTCCTTTCCGGCAGCGGCGAAATCTATGTAAGACCGTGACTCGCACAATGATCTCTTGCACTGGCGGCGCGTCCTTACCTTGGTGCTTCATCCTGAGTACCCATGAATCTCCTCGACTCACATACGGAATTGGTGGCAGTACTCTCCCAATTGCCCAGACCAGAAACCTCTCATGGTCGAAAAGGAGGCGAGGACCCGAGAAGTGTCTGCCAGGTGTCTCTAGGTTACGTCTCAAAGCCGGAGGGGTTACGTACCCTACGTTGCGGATGATCCTCCGGAATTCCAACACGATCTGGAGTAGATATATGCCCAAAAGCGAAATGAGGACAAGTAGAATTGTGTGCATAATTGTCTGTGAGAGCGCGCAAAGCGGAGGGTCGAGGGCCGGGAGGTCGAGGAGGAAAACGGTGGGAATTTGATTTTTCAGCCTATATTGTTGGTATTGATACGGCGCCCGAGGGCCACGTGCCAGTAAGGACAATAACTCCTCTGTGATTAGCGCCACTCGGCTGCCAGTGTCAAGGAGAGCGGATTGATGGGGCCACCACGCACTGGCACCTGAGGTCTGGCAGAGGCCTAGGGAAGCGAGAACGATGCCGACACGATCATCCACCTCAATTGAGTTGAGAATGCATGGCCCCGACACGCAGATTAATGTCGGTACATTCCAGACCAAGATACCAAAATCAAAAGTATGGGCCATTGCTGATGGTATCGTTCGATCGCTCGCTCCATTTCATCGAGGACAACCTGCGTCGAATACGACTCCAGTTACTGTAGAGGCGCGCGCGAATCATCTTCCACTGGAATGGTGATCTCCTATACGTAGTAAGTTAGTAACCGAGGGAGTGACCTTCAGCAATTTGACAAAAAAGGTTCCTGTTTCGTCCGTTATTGCCGTTTTTGTTGCCGTATTCCGGGTTCCTGAAACCTGGACCAGGAACTCGGAAACCTACTTCACTAATGTTTAGTTGCCGCGAGTCGATGCCATTCAAGTCGAGTTGGCAACTCGACGCTTGACTCGACGCCAACTCTAACTCGGGAGTTAGCGGGTCTGAGGCGAAGTAAGGAACGAGCGGAGGCTTAGAGCAGAGTCTTTGTGCGAGCGCACAGGGCGGCACGTGCCCTCCAATTCTCTCTTCCGTGCTGCCACCTGTCCATCCTTTTTCCAACCGGTTCAAAGAACCGTTAACTCTTTTGTTTTCGTAGTTAATTACACTCCAAGTAATCCCTTATCATCTTCCAACCACCATCACCTTTCCAATTTTATCTTCACGTTATCACGGTCACTCCAGCAGACATGCCGCGTATCCTCGACGACCCGACCCGAGCAATCTGCCCGAGCTTCGAGAGTGCGGAATGGGGTTTCCTAGTACAATCGATGATTGACGCCCACCAAGGGCCCCCTCCTCTAACCCAGGACGAGGCTACCCAGAAACTGAAAGACACTTGGGCTCGTGAGAACGCCACCAAGATTGCAGCCTGGAATGTCCAGGCCGAGCAGGACCAGGCAGAGAAGGATGAACTAGACAGGCTGGCCCAGGAAGAAGCTGACACCCAACTGGCGCAACGCCAGAAAGAGGCTGACGAGCTGCGGAAGGAAGCAGAGAGAAAAAAGCCAAAATTAAACCCCTTTGACCCAGATCGCGTCATTGGTGACTCCATTGAGCCCAGACCAGCCCCCTACGCCGTGAACAAGCTCAACAATCTCGAGTACATTGAGCTCGATTTCTTCACCACCAAGGGCTGCAGGGAGGCAAGCACGGACATGGGCAGATCCATCAACCATGACACCCTTGCCTTCACCCAGCTCGAGGACACCATCACCGTCCGCCCCCTAGCTGCCATGAGGTCGTCAAAGAACATCAGAAGTGACGAAGACCTCAGCTGGGAAGAGATGCTGCAGGCCAAGAATACGATGCTCCGCCTCATGGCTAAGTCCACCACGTGGTCAACCACCCACGCGCAGGCCCTTGCGGCCTTTTTCATTGCCCTAGAGCTCCACCCGAGGGTCCAGCAGCTCAACGGCAAGCGTACCCTCTTGCTCTACCAAAGCCGCGTCCGACGTGAATGGTTTGAAGCACTCAAACGCGATGAGGGCTTCAACATCGAGCACATTGGGGAACCCCTCCTCCGCTCCTTCGCTGAGGAGGTAGATCGCAAGGCCCAAAGAGAGGACTTCGACCAGGTACGAACTAGCATCCCGTCCTCACCTTTCTCACACACGCTGACCGCATCGTCATCTTATTATTTTCTATCCCCTCTCCTTCCCGAACTTTTCGAAACCATCTCCCTCACACGCCTGCCCCGCCATTTGCCACCTGCCATTTGCCGCTCTGCCATGCTACACCATGCCATGCCTGCCATTCCATCTCCCCTGCCCACGCCATGCCCTTTTCCTTTCCCCTGCTACCCTGCCACGCCACACCAGCTCCGCAAATCGTTGCAGGACGCCGTCACATCCCCAAACAAGTGCACCCCTTCTAGACGCCGCCGTGAGCATGACCATGGGGCGCGCAGGCAATCCCGGTCCCCTTCCCCCCGCCATTCTGAGTCGTCGAGAAAACGTCGCCACTCCAGATCGCCGCAAGGCTCCCCCCCCGATCGAGCAGAGAAGCGTTCCCGTGGTGCATCTGGGCGCAGCAAGCGAGAAAGGCCGGAGTTTTTTCAGGCTGGCGCAGGCCCGCGTGGCGGGGTCTGCGCGATCTGCCTTGGCCGCCACGAGCACGTTTTCGCCAGGTGTGAAGGGCCCAAGCTATGGGACGGAACCCCAGGAGCTGCCAAAAAGAACGAGGGAAGGCTCGTCGCTGCCGACGGCCTCCCCCTCTGCTTCGATTGGCAAATCCCACGGGGATGTGCCTCCGCGAGTCACCCCGACCGGCACAGATGCTCCGGGTGCGGAAAATCGGGGCATGGGGCCCAAGCTTGCCCTCGAGCAGAGAAGGCATGAGCCCCTCTCCCCGTATATTCACAACGCCTGGGCTGCAGAACTCGCGCACCTGGGCCTGCTCCCTAGATACCCCTCCCTCGCTCGGGGCCTGGCACATGGCTTCCACCTGGGCATTCCGGATATACACACTACATACACCCCTCCTAATCATCATTCCATCAGACATCTGTCAAATGTATATAATGACATTGTGGAACACGAATTCACTGCTGGCCGCTATATTGGCCCTTTCACGCGAAAGCAGTTGGAGGCCGAACTTGGGCCCTTCCAGACCTCCCCTCTATCGCTCGTCCCCAAAACCTCCAAACCCGGAAGATACCGCGCGGTGCATGACTTTTCACACCCGCACAACCCCTTGCCCGGCGTCGTCTCTGTCAACTCACAAATCAGTAGCGAGGATTTCCCATGCACCTGGGGATCTTTCACCACGGTCACCCTTATCATCTCTCGCCTCCCCCCGGGCTCGCAGGCCTCCGTGCGTGACGTCGCGGAAGCCTACAGGACTGTCCCGGTCGCCCCTTCCCAATGGCCGGGCTTGGTCATTCGCCTACAAGCGGAGGACAGCTATGCGGTCAACGTCTGCAATAACTTCGGCCTCACTTCAGCGGGGGGCGTATACAGAATGGTCGCAGATGCCGGGGCGGACGTTTTCCGAGGCAACGGCATCGGCCCCCTCGCAAAGTGGGTTGACGACCACATATTTTTCAGGATACCGCGTCGGCATCTCCTTGAATACAATGCACGCCGGCTTGATTGGAGCAACGAAATCCTCTCCCATGGGGGCCGCAGGCAGAGCGGCGGCCGCATCTGGTTTGGCGGGAAAGACCTCCCCTGCGGTGCCTCGGAAGAATTCGATGAGGACTGCAGCGCAGCTCTACAGGACCTGGCAGATGCCCTCCCCAGATCCCCGGAGGACGCTGCCTTCGCCTATGCGGACGCGGATATCAACGCCATCTCCACGCGTCTCGGAATCTGCTGGGAGCCGTCCAAGTCCATCCCATTCGGGAACGAGGTCCCATACCTCGGCTTCAGTTGGAATCTGCGCACCGGCACGGTCCGTTTACTGGAGGAGAAGAAGTCCAGGTATCTGGCTGCCATTCTCGAATGGGAGAAGAAACACGCCCACAACCTCCTGGAGACGCAAAAACTGTACGGAAAACTCCTCCACACGTCGTTGGTCCTCCCTGCAGGACGCGCTCACCTCACCGGCTTGGAGGCCCTGCTTGGCTCCTTCCACAATAGTCCTTTCGTACCGCGCACCCCACCCCGGAACACTCAAAGCGATCTCAAGTGGTGGAAGCAGCAGCTCGGCAAACCAGAAATCGCCAGCCCCATCCCAGCCCCCCATCCCCTCACCAATTACAACGCCTACTCCGACGCCAGCTCCAGCTTCGGCGTCGCAATCACTATTGGCCCACGCTGGCGAGCGTGGCGCCTCACCCCCGGCTGGAAAGCCCAAGGAAGGGACATCCAGTGGGCTGAAGCCATCGGCTTCGAACTTCTTGTCCTCAGCCTATTCAAGCTGTCTCGCGAAGGCGAACACATCCTGGCCTATGGTGACAACAGGGGGGTCGTCGAAGGCTGGTGGAAAAGGTCCAGCGCTAACAGGCCCACAAACCACATCTTCCAACGCATTCTCCAATTATCGGAAGACCGCAATCGAACTGTATACACGAAATACGTTCCAAGCGTGCAGAATCCCGCCGACGCCCCTTCCAGGGGCAGCTACCCCCCCACCAGCCTCCTCCTCGAACGCATCGTCATCCCTGAGGAGGTCCAGCCTTTCCTCGCCGATATCTAACCCTCCCGAGCTGCTCAAGGAGGCCGCGCTCAAACGCCTAACCCCGGCGAGCGGCCCCCAGCCATCACCTGATACCAAGCCGAGGGACGCCAAGCGACAAAAGATCGCCAATACGAGGCCATGCCATCTCCCCATCCCTTCCTCCTCCACCCCGCACAGAAGGCCAGCGCCATACCCTCCGAACCGCACCCCCACTCCATCTCTCCTTCGACCACACTGCCTTGGCAGGGATCGCCTCAGATTATGGATCCCAGCCTACACCCAAACGCCCACCCCCGGCAGCGCGCCCCTCAGCGAAGCAGAGCGCGAACGTGTAAAAGACACAATGATACATGCTTGGGAAGAAGACACGCGCGAGGCATACGGTTCCGGCCTGCTCACGTGGCATCGCTTTTGCGACGACAAAGGTACCCCGGAGAGGGAGAGGGCGCCGGCCAGCCAGAGTCTAATATCGGCCTTCGTAGCACACATGGCGGCTGCCTACTCGGGGAAGACGATATCCAACTACCTGAATGGCATCCGGGCGTGGCACATCTTGCACTCGGTCCCCTGGAATTTGGAAAAAGGGGAGATGGACACGATGTTGCGAGCGGCAGACAAGCTGACACCCAGCTCGGCCAAACGGAAGCAGCGGCTACCATACACGCCCAGCCTCATGGTAGAAATCGCGAAACAGTTGAACCTCGGGGACCCCCTAGACGCAGCCGTCTTCGCCTGCCTCACGACCTGCTTCTACGCGTCGGCCAGGCTGGGCGAGTTCACAGTGCGCACCATCGGGAGCTTCCGCCCCAACACTCACATCACCACCCGGAACCTAACATATGACCAGGACCGCAACGGTCTTCAGGTGACCGTATTACACCTCCCCAAAACGAAGGCGGCCAGCCGAGACGGCGAGGATGTATACTGGGCGTCTCAAGGAGGCGAGTCCGACCCCTCGGCGGCCCTCCAAAACCACCTCCGGATCAACCAGCCCTCGGAATCCGCCCACCTCTTCGCGTATCGCGTCCAGAATGCTCGCCGCCCACTCACAAAGGCAAAGTTCCTCGAGAGAATAGGAAAAGCCACCCGCGCTGCTGGCCTAGAGCCTCTACAAGGGCACGGCATCCGAATTGGCTCCACGCTCGAATACCTTCTCCGGGGAGTGCCGTTTGACGTCGTCAAAGCCCAAGGACGGTGGGCCGGGGACTCGTTCCTCCTATACCTGCGGAAGCACGCCATCATTATCGCCCCCTACATCCAAGCCGCCCCCGCCATCCAAGATGCCTTCATTCGCTACACCATGCCCCCCGTCCGCTAACTGCCCGGCCGAGCCATCCCCACCCCGCTGCGCCGGCTCATCCCACGCTCCGCAGGGTAAGCCATTTCAACCAACTCTTCCTATGTTTGGGGGTACCGAGTCTCACTCGCCGCGTCATCGTTGCTTCCTAACAGTTTCGGGTGTCGCGACCTCGACTCGGACACAACAAACCACTATTTTTCGATCGAGAAGGACTTCGTGCTTCCGCCCAGTCTCTACTAGCTAACGCACTTGCATACCTATTCGTTTACTACATCATACCCCGCCGTCCCACCGCGGCTCCTAGCACGCCCGCTCATTCCTTAATAAATTGTTTTCTTTCCCCCTTCCGTGCCCGTGCCACATGCGCCGAGTTTTTTTTTTCCCCTTGCGCTTCGCCCGGCCCCTCCTCGCTCGGCGCTCGCACGGGGACTTCTCCCCAAGTAAGCCTAGTTAAGCGACCCACAAAGATCAACGGCCTGACTTCCGGGATGATCGATGATCACACAATGAACAGGGGGAAACAGTATGCCATCTATTTGGGGACAAAGGGGATTTTAATACAAAGGATTTGTACCTATGCGAAGCGAGCCAGTAAGGTAAGAGGGTACAGTATGAGTGGCATAAGAAGAGTCAATTGGGGAGCTTGGCGGGGAGGACAAGTCGAGGCAAAACAGAATGAGGACTCCCAGGCCTAGGAGCCGTTTGCGCAAGGTTAGAAGACTGATAACGCGATAACGGTCCACTCCGGGCCGATAGATTCAGTGTCTCTGCTGTACAGTATTTTTTGGAGGTGCTTTTACTTAGTATCTAGCTCTTTTGTCTGTAAATATGTGCTATTATATATTTTAGGGATGCTGAAGTTCGGTTCAGTCTCAGGCTGGCTCTTCAACTGAAGTCGACTTTGCAACGAGTCGATTGCTGTCGTTGGATGGCAACCCCACGTCTGGCGCTTCGGTTTGGATGGCGCCGAGGAGGACAAAACTGGGTCCACACGACAGGCACGGGCCGAAAAACATTGTAGTCACGCCCACACACTTGAAGGCGTATGTGATTCGGTCTATTTTCGGCTGTGGCGTAAGATCTGGCTTTAGAGTGCGCAACAAGGGCTTCTACCGTGGGAGGTCAGTATGGAACTTATCATGGCGCAAACTGAATGCGAGCAACGAAAGGCAAGACCGAGGGCCAGGAAGATGAGGACCCGGAAACCGCGATTAGGCTACCGTGCTTGCGAGCTGAGGGGACAGGAGAGGACGGCCATACAGGACCGGGAGATGGTACCAGAGCAGGGTGAGTGGGTAGAAGAACAGAGTGACAAAAGAACAGAGTGACAAAATAGCAGAGGAGACAAAAAAGAGGACGGAGGTGAGATCCGGTGGGAGTTGACCCTCAGGCTTCAGATCTCGATGCGAGAGGAGAGTGTAGTGCTTCAGTGGCGAATTGTTTTGCTATGCTCTTCGCTGGATGGGAGTGTGGAAGGGCAAGGAGGGCAAAGCGTCTGTCCGTCGTGGGACGTAGAGAGATCATGATAGGTACATAAGTTACCAACAATGAGATACGCGACCTTCAAGTGGGCGCATACTGTACCCACTCCATCCATACTGTTATCGAGACCACCGCGTCGCGACCAAACTACCAGCGCGATGGCGTCATTGAGCAAGCGATTGTCTGTTTCAAGTATCCACAGCCGCCGTAGCGCCAGTCCGGCCAGCATTCGCTTTGTCGCCGCACCGAACACAGAAAGCGAGGAGTGGGTCCGCGTCTGGGAGAACACGACCGCTCAAGGTACGTGTGACCCTTCTGCTTGCTCTGTGCGGATTCTGAGCTGCTCGGCCAGCCCTGGTCGAAGGCCCTGTCGTCTCTGTCGATCGCGAGATCGCGGTCGAGGACGCTTGTGATGTGAACTTGGTTTTTTTTTTCCCATCTGTGCATCTCGAGCTGATCCCGGAAGCCGTAGCTCCTGCTATCCAAGGGCACCTCATGTCTCGCCATAAAGTCTGCCGATCCAGATGGACACTATTCTGGCTTATTCGACGTACGCTCCCCTCATCTCCTCTCCTTTGACCCGTAGGCTTGACCGGCGCGCTCTAGTTCGCAGACGTGAATGCGTTCCTGACATTCGCCGCGACGCGACATACATATACCCCTGAGCACCTGCAGTCCCACCCGCGCGTCGCTCAGATCCTGGAAGCTGCAAAGGCAGGCCACGTTCCAGTGCAACTCGTCAGCAGTACGTCCATGCCACATCGTCTACTTCTACAAGTAATGACTCTGCCCACTAAGATCTTTCCGAGAAAAACCCTCTCGTGGAGCTCGCGCACGATGCGTCCGTGGTCACTCTCCTCGCTATCTTTTCTTCCGGCGCACACCGAGGTACGTCGTCGCTTCAAATCTTAGACGATGCCGCCCACTCTATTTCCCAGTTCTCGTCAAGTCGCCTGCTGGGTCCCCGGAGTCGCACCTCGGCATGATCTCCGATCTCCGTCTACTCGCGTTCTTCAGCGCTTTCGCTCGTTCGTCCGGCGCTGCAGTGCCGCCGCTGCCGGAGATACAGCCCTCTTCGGCGTTCTTGCATTATGTCTCGAATCCTCTCGGTACGCTACCCCTACCATCGCTAAACCTGCGCTTTGAGGTGGTCGCGGTGCACTCGCGTAAGAGCGTGCTCGATGCGATGCAGATGATGAGCGATCTAGGCGTTAGTAGCGTCGCGGTTCTGGAGGAGGAGAGTGGCAATTTGTTGAGTGCCATCAGCGTCACGGACATCGGACAGGTCGGTGCGAAGTTGCCTCCTAGTTATAGCGCCGTTTTGCTAACAGCAGTCATGACCGCAAGACGGTCGTGCCGTCACAGAGCAACCATATTTTGACGATGCCTGTTCATCAGCTCGTTTCGCAGATCAAGGTCCGCGTCTTTTGTTGGGCTACGCGTTCCCGTCTTTATTCATACGGTTTTTAAAGATGCCCCAAGGCTGGACGGATGGGGCCGATCGATATCCAGGTCCTCCACCCTCCCTAAGCGGCTCCACTAAGCGCTCATATGCAGTCGCACAGTGTACAGTGTGTTCCCATCATCTACACTAGCATATACGATGCAGAAGGTACTGGCCAGTATGTGTCTCGGCCCTTCCGTGTGTTGGTCTGTGACAACAAAAATTTTACGTTGTAGCGAATTCGCACCGACTATTTGTGACCTCCGAATCAAATGGCTCTGCTTCGCCATCCGCTGGCGTGCGTGGAAATTTGTCCGGCGTTGTCTCGATTGGTGACAGTAAGCGTATTCCATGATTCTCCGGGACTAGCTTGTTGAAAGGCTGCCTTCACAGTACTCTCGCTCTTCGCCCGTATCGCCAACATTCCCGGCGTGGATCCATCGCGAATGCAACGCCATAGGCGTGCGTCGTCTACCTCGAGCCACGGATCTACGTCCGGCGTATTCGCGGAACATGTACGAAGTGCTTCCAGGGGAAGTCTTCGGCGCACGAGTGTCCAGGGCGGCCTAATTTGATGAAGCGAAGCTCGCACATCGTTGCCTTGATCGTTGCCATCTTGGTTTGTCTTATGTTTCGATACTTCATTTTGTACAGTACAATGCTCCGCAAGTGGTTCGAGAAATAAAATGAGGTGTGATTCGCAGTTCACGACTCCGACTAAGACCCACAACATTAAAGTACTACACTACTGTACAGTGTATCCCCACCAATTACCGCTTATTTGTTGCGGTTTATTCCTAGTTCGCGCGGCGCCCGGGCTATTCCTGATTTTGCCATAGATCAGCCGATAAATATTCTCAGAATACTTGCACGTAATGACGCACGTCTGGCGCTATTTTTTTCAGTTAGCCCGCACCGCCAGGTCATGCGTGGTCAGGAAGTACGGGCAACAGGCCCCGGAAGTCAAGCGTCCCTAGACCTGTGACCTACAGGGCCAATAGTCAGCCATCGTCGAAAGTGAAGGTTGGCGAGACTGACAGGATCCCATCCCTTAATAGCGGAGAACCCATAAGTGTTGCAGCCCGGATTCGAGCCGGATGTGATGTCAGTGAGGCCACGCTTGCCTGAACCGTACAGCCAGGGGTTGAGGAAGCCGAGCGAGACCTCGCCTTGCGAGATCAGGTAATCACTAAGCAATGAGATCATGCCTGCCACGATCTGTACATTGGTGGTCAGCCGGATGTACGACCCAGATAGGAGGGGGGAGAGAGAGGAGAGAGACACGCACAGGCGCGGAGCCACTTGTGCCATACAGGACTTTCTGCTCGCCCTTGACAATGATCGGGAATCTCAGAGCCTGGGCAGAGATGTCGGGAATTCCCCGGCTCGTAGCGCTGCACCAATCACGAAGTAAGTAGAAGTCAAATCAGGTCACAGAAGGGAATGCACTTGTAGTTGCCCTGATATTGGTTGCCAAGGTGCTGGAGGAATTTGGTCACGGCCTGTTCCTGGTAGGCGGGGCGTCGAAAGTGGTTCGAGAAGCCGCCCCCAGAGAGGCTTGCCGCGGACTCTGGTCCGAAACCCGTCGTTCCACCGACGGTTGTGACATAGGGACCTGCGAAAGTACAAGGTGCCGTTCGGTACTTCTCCCGAGCTGAGAACGAATGTTACACGTACAGGTTGCGGGGAAGTGCGAGATGAACCGGACGGAGCCGTCCTTGGCCACGCAGTCCCCTTTGCCGACGCCGTCGTCCCCACTCGCGATGAGCACGCTGACGCCAAGTACGCCGAGCATACCAAACTCGATGCACATGTACGTTGCATATTCTTCCGAAGTAAGCCTCTCATCAATAACGTACGATATGCTGATCGTCTGCGGGATATTAATACCCTCCATGAGGATGAAGCCGAGCCAGGAGGCAAGCCAATCGGTCGTGCCCGCCGGCCCACGGCCGGTACTGTAGAAGATTACCGGGGTCGGATACGCCATGGCCACAGCATACTGGATGTCGAGGTTTGACTCATCGGTGGGGTTGGTCGGGTCGTATGCCCCACCGTTGACCTGCACGACGGTGATTGCAGCATCAGTCCCGTCGGAGCGGTATATGGACATAAACGTCGCCAGGTCCTCTGGACTCGGGTAATCATTTAGAATGCCCACAATCCCGAGCGCATTCCGGTCCGGAGCAGCGGGCCTATATTCGGTCGTCGTGTACAGGGAGCGCAGAAACGATGGCGTGGCCAAGTCATCATCGCGGTCCGACAACGCAGTCATAGGCTCTCCTGATACCGGCTTCTTCAGCACCGCTGTCGCCCCGCCGGAGCGCTTGCGCGGTGACTGCCACTGTGTGTGCGGGGTGAAAAAGCACGTTGTCGGCACTACAGTCTGCACGAGCCCATGCAGTGCAGCGGGAAGCGCGTAGCCAACCGTGCGGACGACGGTCTCATTTGTCTCGACATGCCTGTAGAGCTGATATGATGCGCCAAGGAGAGCGTTGGCCTGGATTATGGACACGCCACTGAGAGTCAGCGTGGTGCCGCCGTGTGTCATCGAGACGGACGAGGAGGGCACGCCGTGGTATTCGAGCCAGGAATTGACGAGCTCGAGGGTTCCTGGGGGCGGTGAGACAAGCTCCGCAACCTGCTCCTTGGATAAGTATGCGCCATATCTACATGAGAGCAGCGACACTCGTGATTACACACATGAGGCAAGAAGTGGTGGAGAAGACGTGCCTTGGATGGCTGGGGTCGCTGACCTCATATAGCGTGTCGATCAAGGCGTTCTCGTGCTGGGCCTTAAGCGCAACGAAGAGGTCGATCGTGATGCCGTCAAGTGGATTGCCAAGGCTCTCCCAGTTCTCCGGGATGGCGTTCCAAGAGTGCTTGATACGCATGTCGTCCCAATGTTGTGAGAAGGGCTTCGCTAGACTACCAAGAAGAATGGCAACAAGGACCGAAAGCACAGAGATTGGATGGTAGCGCATTACTACAGGAGTCACCGAGAGGGTCTCGGCAATACAGTACGTTCGTAAGGACGAGAACCGCAAGGACTATGTGATGGCTTTTATGGTGGGGCAAAGGTGAAACAATTTTGGTGCTGATGAGAGGCCGAGTATTGAATATCGAATATTGAATTGCCAGCGAGCGAGGCCCTGACCCACCAGGTTCGATATGAATGGAATTTCCGAAGCCTCTACAGTACAACAAACCTGAGGCCCGTTCACCCCATTTCCTGTCGCGCGGCATCGGCCAGGAAGTGCATCCGAGAGTCTTCGACAATATGGACGCGGAGGGAGAAGCCAGCATCATGACATGGCTGCCCAGTACTCGCGCTCAGTTCCTTGTAGACTCCTGATTAGCGTTTGGGATGGACATCATGGCACATGACTAAGAGTGAGAATACCCTCCTCGTGTTCTGTACTTTTTTGTATATCAACTCCCACCATGGCTCCCTCGGAAAACCCCCTTGGCAATCCAATTCCTGCCTTTACAGAGCACGCGATCTCGGTCTCACTGCCAACATGGGGGGATAATGTCGGGTACGAAGAGGGAGAAGCTCGTGTCATAGATGCCATGCAGTCAGGATACCCTCGCTTTTTCATAAACCTGGATATCAGGAAGGTGAGTGACTGTTTTTTTTTTGTTACTAGCGCCTCCCCTCATGCACCTTTTTTTATTATGATACTGTAGCTTTCCACCCTCTTGGAACAAAAGTTCGGCACACCCTCCGAAAGCTCCCTACTCTTCCCGTCCCGCAAATCTGCCGAGGCGTGCCGCGCATTCCTAACCGCACGCGATGTCCTCGCGCGCGTCGTGCAGCATTGCATCTCCGATCGCCTCTGCATCTTCCTCGTTCTGTTCCCTCGGGACCAGTTCAGCACCGCCAAGCAATTCTGGCAGCACACTGGTCTAGGCATCTCGAGCCGACTAGCTACGCGATGCCTCTCTGCTCTCGCATCCGCCTCTTCCACACCCACGTCCTCGACTCCTCCGCATTTCAAGCCCGGCGCGCACCGGCACTACGCCTCCTCCAAACCGGCACGCGAACCACCCGCTGAGCCGCTCGGGACGGACCAGTCCGTGTATCTCGAGCAGCGCTATGGACGGAATCTGGACGTCGCAGCGGCCGAACTGGCGAAGGCCGCGATGCGCCGCCGTATTGCGGGCGTGCTCGTGCGCGATGAGGGCGTCGGTGGTGGTGAGGCTGAGGTCGAGGTCGCACAGAGCGTGCGTGGGGTCGCGGTCACTGAGCACGACGTGTTCCTCTTCCCGACCGGGATGAGCGCGATCTGGTCCGCGCACCAACTTGCCCTGGACGTCCGGGGCGCGAAAAAGAGCGTGTGCTTTGGGTGCGTCCGTGCACCCATAGTCCCCTTCACGAACTGAACTGAACCGCTTCCCTCTCAGCTTTCCGTACACCGATACGCTCAAGGTCCTCGAGAAGTGGGGTCCTGGATGCTACTTCTTGGGCCATGGACTGGATTCTTCGATCGATGAGTTGGAGGCGATTTTGGAGGCGGAGCAAACAAAGAACCCGCACGTACCGCCAATCCTCGCGCTTTTCACCGAGTTCCCCTCCAACCCACTCTTACGCTCCGCCGATCTCTCGCGACTGCGCACCCTCGCCGACAAGTACGACTTTTTGATCGTCATCGATGACAGCATCGGCAATTTCATCAACGTCGAAACTTTACCCTTCGCGGACATGGTGGCGACGAGCCTGACGAAGCTCTTCAGTGGGGACTCAAACGTCATGGGCGGCAGGCATGGTTTTTTTTTCCATCTTTGGTGTCTAGTTTGGTTGACTCATTCACTATTGTAGTCTCGTGCTGAACCCCGCACGCAAGCACTACGCCGCACTCAAGGAGCGATTGATCACAAGATACGACGACGTCTACTTCGACGAAGACGCCATCTTCATGGAACGAAACTCGCGCAATTTCTCACAACGCGCCGCCAAAATCGACGCAAACGCCGAGCGCGTCTGCGATCTCTTACACGCATCCTCCCAGGAGCCCTCCTCGCCCATCACCGAAGTCTTCTACCCCAAATGGCAAACCGCCGCGCACTACGCCGCGCGCCGCTTACCGGGCGGCGGCTTCGGCGGGCTGTTCTCGCTCGCGTTCGCCAGCCCTCGCGCGGCGGAGGCGTTCTTCGACGCTCTCGCGTGCGCCAAGGGCCCCTCCCTCGGCACCAACTTCACGCTCGCGTGCCCGTACACCATCCTCGCGCACTACGGAGAGCTAGACTGGGCCGCGCGGTACGGCGTGCCTAGCTCGCTCGTACGCGTTAGCGTCGGGCTCGAGGACCCCGGATGGTTGCACGATGTGTTCGCGAGCGCCGTGCGCACGGCTGAGGACGCGCATCGTGCTGACGCTAAGGCAGGAGCATGAGCACTTCTCCCTAATGTGCGCGCTCTGGGTCCATCCAACTGGACCTTTTTCTCTCTGTCGCTCCTTCCGGAGCTGCTCGCCCCATCCAACTGGCGCGGGATTCATTGGTTCATCCAACTGGACTATTCTGTGTCACTAGCCCATCCAACTGGGCGCATATGGCGAGGAGGCTGGCGAGGGACTATGTTGATATTCTGGAGGGGAACAGACGGTTTAGAGACCGTTAGTAGATACACTGTCCTGTAATTTGTAGTAAAATGTCGCTCAAGGCCTGGCTGGAGTAACGACAGCAATATTTGGGATACCAATGGCGCTAAATCGGGCCACTCCCACATATCATACGGGTTTTCACGACAGACACTGGGGAAGATAACGTTATGAGATAACTAGTCTTTCGACGGAGTCCTTACAGAAGGATAGGACAAGCGTTCACGTCGAGAACACCAACCTTGGAGAGACCTTGCTCAACGTGTTCTTTTTTTTTGATCCGTGCTCGGCATGTTCCACAGTCGTAAAGAGGTATTCACCATATCTTTCCAAACAGAGGATTGCGGCTAGAAAAAAGCGTCTATAAACATCCGAGTCTGTCTCAAGAGTCAGCCAGACTTGCTCGACCGTGAATGAGAATTTGGGATTCTCACCTGATATTCACTTATTTGTAGACCATGTTCGATCCTCCATGCCGGTGGTACAGAATTGCAGATGACACCCAAAGTTCTATAGGAGATCGTTTCGGGAAATCATCCGGCAAAACAGCCTGAGTGTCCTGAGGATGTTGTCAAGAGTTTGACAAAGTTTCCGGACCAGAGTCTCGTCTGACACAGTGGATCTGGCCCTCCTCTCTGGAGCGACCACCCCAACATCCTCGGAGGATATGTCGGTTGTACTGGCAGACCCGTTTTCAATGGGATCTGGGAACGGAAACTTTGCGTTATGGAAAGTTTCCGTCCCCAGAGCCCGTGTTGGAGCAGATATTCCTGTCATGTCGTCATGATGATTGGAGGTTCGAGTCAGGTCAGTGTAAAGTGACAAACAGCGTTGAGTGCTAAGGCGGTCTGCGTACTAGTAAATGTGACTAAACTCAACTACGTGAGATGTCCGGGGGCAGACACTTAGGATCCAGATGAGGGCATACAGAACGTGACTCGGTTTCTAATAGTCCCTGTTAGCGATCGTGTGTGATACAAGAGTAAGAAAGGAGAGAAAAGATGATGGGCGACCAAGGGGGCGTAGGTCTCCCTTTTATACGAAATACGAACACGCTACTCTTGGATTCCAGAGCTGATATGACGGGAAAACCACATGACGCCGGTCGACGAAACCAGAGCGAGACAAGCAGGTAAGTATAGGTACTTATAAGGCAAGATGCCAGTGCGTCATTTACAAGTGAAAGAGAATGAGTTCCGCTTGCGAAATAGCTTCATGTGAAGCAAAATACTCGACAAAGCTCACGGCAAGCATCTGGCAGAGCGAAGTGCACAATCTCGTCTCTACGATCGACTTTCCGGGCCCTACCGTTTTCAGAATAAGGGCACGCTCCTCCTTGCCGTAGGGCAAAATCATCCGAGGATCTGAAAATTTCTGACGAACTTGCCCACGTGGTCATAGTAATCAGCGTCTGGGGAGATTCAAGCTTCAAGAGCGACTTACAGTATTGTAAATACGCAGACTGGGTTGCAGGGGTAGTGGCGCCGAATAATCCCATGTACGATGCGGCAGGGAAGGAGTTGTATGAGACTCAACGAGGGTGCGCCCTATGATAGAACGCGTAACCTGGGGATGAGGAACGCCTCACCTGTTGATTGGCAACTTGGCAAGGGCAAATCGCCAGGAGAGGGGGAAAAAGACCTCACGAAGAGGTTAGAACAAAAAATTGGTCGACGCAGCACACCCAGAATAGTCTGAATCGAGTTTCACGCCCTTCCCTTCCCAGAAAGGATGTGCGCGAGCCGCAAATTGAACTCAAGGACAGAACATTCGCTATCCCTTGCACCCCTCACCCCTCATACACCAGTTTCCCCAACCTAGCAACCCAAGCAGTCCCCAGTGGCATCATCTGTGGGAACCACCGACGCGACATACGCAACATTTTGTATCGCCAGAGGTCAAACACCGATCAGGTGATGGCCTATTGCTCGCTGTCATGACAGACGAGCAACACTGCAAGTACGGGGTGCAACGGCTCATTTACATGGCCGTGCTTAACTCCCTCCCACACACAGGGGGATCAAGGGGTGTCCCGCATGCATAAGTGTCTGGCCATGTCTCGGACTGGTATGCTCTATACACACGGCGCGTGGAGCATAGAGAGGTCCAGGCTTGCTAGGTCGAGGAGCTGCAGCGCCCGCCAGTGACTCAGCCCACCCGCGAAGGACGGAGAGGTGCGATAGGGTGATGGTGGGGCGACGAAGGAAAAGACGAAATGAGGTGCCCGGGCTCCGCAACAAATCTCAAGGCCTCCGACAGCACCCTCCCCTCGCATCAGGCACCAGACACGAAGCCGGGATACCAGACGAAAGGATCGTTGGGGATAACGCTGAGGAGGAACAATCCCTTGTTTGTCGCTCGACCATTACAAGTCGGACCCTGCTAGAGCCGATCGGAGGAGCCTCGAAGACTCAGACCTTAGCCCGCTCGCGAAATGAGAAGTAAAACTCCTGTACGTGGCGAGCCTTGCGGCCTTGGGTCTGCTGCGTGAAGTAAGAAAAGATGGATTGACGCGCGTTGACGTGGCTCGTGCATACGTAATCTTCCCATCACGTGTACTGTAATGTTGTGCTCCGAGTCATTGGTTCGTTCGGTCTCGAACTTTCAATTGTGTCACCGGTCGACACCTTGGCTGAAAACACACTCAATGTGTTGTAAAGTGGGCTGTGGGCTGCTCAAGAATAGACGTTAGCTAGACAAGTTTCCCGCCACGTGAGCGACGCGTTCTGTTCCTTTGGCGTTGTTTGGTCTTACTAATTACGGAATACTGTCCCCTCTAGTTCAACATTGCCCCCTGGTGCTGTCCTCCGCTTAAGCCGCAAGCAACCGACTTTTTTCCTTAGATTAAATTTCCGTAATCGTCACAGTATGCCACGCGACGCAAGCGGTCCTGCCAACGGACGAAGCAAAACCTACGAGGCTCTCGTCAAATCCTTGTTCACGAACATGTCACACGTCAAAGAGCTCGACGTACCGCCCCGCCCACAAAGCCGAATTGGATTTCGAAGGAATAAATCCCCCAAGACCAAGCACGGCCCCCCAACCCGACCGGGCCTCGTTCCACGTCGACGACGCCACCGCGGGAGCAGCCATGCCAAGTGCCCACTCTGATGAAGACACCGCCGACTCTGAGACCTCAGACGAATGGTCCACTGACTCGGACACGAGCGACACCACCTTTTCCAGCGACCTCCCTCCATGTTTTCCAGCCCCGTCGACGCCCCCGCCCATCCTCGTCCCGGACGCATTTCCAGACCAGGACCCCCTTCCGGTCCCCTCGGAGCTGCCCATCCCCATGCACCGGCCCCCGATGTTCCCACATCACGGCCTGTCACGCAGCGCGCTGCAGCACCAAAAGTGGCTGTGGAACACGCGCTATGACGAATGGATGCAGTGGCGGGCCGACGTCGATTCGGCCGAGGCGGCCGAGATGGATGCGTACGGCGGAATCACGAACCCGAGTGCGATCGAGCTGCCGCCGCCGCCGCCCCTCAGGCGCGCATCGTCCTCGCCCGTCCTCCCAGAATCCGAATGCGCGGGCAAGAAGGTGGAGATGAACGAGAAGATATTCCCCCGGACGGGCGATCTGACCGACTTGCACGACCCCCAGGTGGTGCGGCTCGATCAGACGTTCTGCAACTACCCTCTCTGGACGATACAGAAGGTCCTCCTTGTTTGCAGCATGGACACCGCGGCGCGCGGGGAGGCTCCCTGCTCGTCGCGGGATTCGGAGCAGGCCGATGATGACCAAGAAGCCGAAGGCGCGCTAGAGTCGGACAGCACCATCCCGTTGTTGACGAGGCTGCGCTGGGAGCAGAGCTGGCACACGCGCTGGGAAGTTCTCACCTGCGCTCGTCAGGATGACCGAGCGCGCCGTCCTCGCACAGGGACCCACAACGATCCCAGCCACCTGTCAAAACACCCATAGGCCTTCCTGTAGTAGCCAGAAGCCTTACGGACGTCGTCATGGACAGCTCAGCCACCAGAGTTCCGACACGCTTCTTCTTGGCAAGCTCCGAGCGGCTGGGAGGCGTCGATGGTAGTGAGAGCGACGAGGATGAAGACGAAGACGACTATGGGGAGATCATCCTCAATCCGCGATTCAGTATGCAGAAGTCAGTGCCAGATGGGTGTGGCCTTGGGGCGTCCCATTTTGCACTGCCCAGATACTGCCCCTAGACGCACGCAGCGGGAGTCAAGGCGCTACGCTCGTGAATTACCACCAACGATAAAACCACTTACACATTCTAAAACATTCAGCACAGAGAACAACCACTAGCATCTCGATTATGATACTACACCCTCGTAGTTATGTATGATAGCACACTACTTTGTACTGTACTGTTAATCGATTTGTACTTCCATAATAGGGATCTATCGCTTTCTTATCTCTGATCGGTGGATTGGAAGCCTCACTATGGTGTTAAGAAGCAGTACGAATCTATGATTATCATGCAGCCGATTGGAGTTAAGGATTTGCGTACGCAACCTGAGTCGACCAGACGCAGATGCCCTTGTCATGTGGCATGCTCATTCCAATGACGACTCCCCAACCATGCGTATCCCACGAGGGGGAAAGCGCTTGATCTCCAAGCCCCACATATTACGCAAGTACGACAGACCAAAGCCCAGGGACGGCCCCAATTGTCCGCGTACACGCCGGCGCCACGCACGCCCACTGTCGTCCTATCAGAACGCAACATGCGTCGAGTAGCGGTGAGCGGAGGAGAATCGGGGCACGATGCCGCTTGCTATAGCCGGGATAAGCGAAAAGAAGATCCCGGTGAAGATGGATCGACAACAGCGTCTGTTATTTGTCTCATGAGTGCGAAGTTCGTTAGTTGGAGTCGCTATCAATGCTAGGCTCTAGTGTACGGTTCGCCCATAAAGCAGGGCGTCGCTGGTGATAGGCGAATGACACATTGCCCGACCTTATCCTCCTATCAGAGCGTAGACAAGCTGAGCTGAGCATAGCTGGAGGGCCATCGGGAGAGAAGGCGTGGAACGTGGATCGTTTTGATTGGGCGTATCAATCGACGAGCTGAGGGAATGGAGAGCAGCTACGCCGTTCTCCAGGGTGTCCTAACTTAACTTACTATAGTCCCAGTGCCAAGACTGGCGGCTAGATTATTAGATAGCATCGGAGGCAGTCGGAAGTGTTGAAACTTGAAAGGTCCAATGAAGAAACGGAGCTCGTGACCATACAGCAGAAGCCAACTTCGCGGCGAAATCAGATCAATAACAACGCCGACATTAAAATGTACGGGTGAATGTATGAAGAGAAGGTCGTCCTCCGTAGGAAAGCGAGACTATTGTTAGAGACAGACCCACAGCTTGGGGGACTGGAAAGCGAGGTCACCACTCCTAAGTACTGGAAACAATACATACCGGGCGGAATATCTGTAGACAGAGATCTGGAGGCGCGGGAATCGGTAACTAAAGCAGTAGGCGGTAGGTCATGAGGCAGACCCACAACTAGTAGGAAAGGTCTGATCAGTCACGAGAAAGGGAGATCAGAGAACACGTCCGTCAAAAGGGTCAGCGCTGGTCAGCAGGTATTAATGTCAGACAGACCTATGACAGGAACGGATGAGAGAGAGTCGGTTGCCCGAGTCTGGCCTCGATTCAGTCGGAGAATGGTTTTGAGCTTGAGAAGTTTGTTCGAATTTACGTTGTACTTGGGACCATGCGTGTCGGTTTAGCGCCGCGAAACTTGCATCGTGCAACGAACTTGCGTCCTTTGAGCGGTGTCGGTACTGTCAGATGTGAGGAGCCAAGAGTGCTCGCTTTTCGTTTTTCAAGTTTTGTTGACAGGCGCCCAAAGCTTGGTGAGTTTTCACACGTGCACGGCATCCCCCATCCCCCGAACCACATCATCGTCGTCCGCGCTTTCCCTGTCGCATCACCTCTGACGGAAATCCCTCCAGAAACGTGCAAATTTGAACCACGAAAATTCAAGGGAGAGGTGCAGTCGTGGGCCTTCCGCACAAGTGCTCACCTGAAATTGAGGCGGAGCACCATCCAAGCTGAGTCTCGAGCGGCGACGAGATCTTGAAATCCCGAACAACCAAGGGCCGAGTGCGCCGTCCTTCTATTCTGTTTCCCATCGTTGTCTGTTCGCTGACCATGATGTCTAGCTCGACCGCTTTACGAGCTATCAGCCTTTCTAGCGTAACTTCTCTTGTCGTACGCCGCTCTAGACGTCATGAGCGGCGAACAAGCCAAAACCCCTACCACGAGTGCTGAACAGCCACCCCACCAACCTGCCATTCCACAATATCCTTTTCCTGGAGCACCGTACCCACCTCCTCCGGGTGCTTATACGTGGTATTACCCTCCGCACGCAGACCCCAACGGTGATCCGAATGCCCCTCCTCCTGGGTCGTACGTTATGTTTCCCCCTCCAGGAATAATGTACGGGTACCCCCCTCCTCCCGCCCCTCCCCAGGGTATGTCTAATAGTCCTCATTCGAGCCTCTTACTGCTCTATTCCCCTGCTCCCTTTGTCTGATCAAGATCTCAGGTTATGGGCAGTTCCCACCTCCAGCGCCTCCAGCGGTCACGCGGGCAAAGCGCAAACAAGTCAAGATGGCAGTAAGTTGTATTTGATTTTGCCTGACCTGTGCGTCACATTGACCGCAACGTCCAAAGTGCACGAACTGCGCCGCCGCCTGTAAGCGGTGCGACGACTCACGTCCGTGCCTAAGGTGCCAAAAGTATGGTCTCGTGGACTCGTGCAGAGACGGCGTTCGCAAGGCCCGAAAGGTCGGCACTAAGCGTGGTCCCTACAAACGTAAAAGCAAGCTCCCGGCTCCCGAGGCGCCTCCCTATCCCGGTCTGCATACACGGCTCTGAACTTAATTATATCACTCATAATTTCCTTGTAGGGTTTCCTCCCAACGGCGAAGGTTCGTGGCCTGCCCCGTCGGATCAAGCGAACGGCGTCCCCCCTGGAGCGCCGCCAGCGATGCCCCAGTACCTCCCACCAGAGGGATACTGGCCATATCCTTATTATCCCCCTCCTCCAGGTTACGTCCCGCCTCCAGATGGCCACACTAATGGCGATGGGCAACCGCCCCATCAACCCGCTTATTATCCAATTCATCCCGGGTATCCCACCATGGCTATCTATCCTCCCCATCCAGGGGCGTACGGACCCATTCCTCCCCCGCCGGGCCAGGCACATCCTCCACCTTCCGCAGAACAAGCGATCGGCAACCAGACGGCAACTTTAGATGAGGAAAATCCGCCCGCGGAGCGCGGAAAAAGGAAAAAGCGATTGGTTGTTGGTGATGACACATCAAAGCCCGTAAAGAGGGCTAAGAAAATCAAGCGTGTCGCCAACCCGGCCAGTGAGGTGGTGGTAGCTACTGCGTCGGCCTCCCCAGCTCTTTCAAATGACTCTCATGATGACCGCGGCAGCCCGGTCGTTCACAATGTTCCCATCAGTGCGGATGCCGAGCCGCTTCCTCCTGTCATCGCTGCAGTGTGAACGTTTGGACGGACGGGTCTGTCTTTCGATGGACATTGCCAATTTGTTTTTCCTCGCGCCAATAATCGAACTGTCGTGACCTAAAATTTTTTTTTACTTTTCATGGATCTGCAAGTCCTGCCTCTCTCGCCGGCGGCTGTTCGATCACCCGACCACCACGCGTGCTCCTCGATGGTCCGCGCGTGGCGGTCTATTGATCACGAACTGCGGTTGTCGTGACTGTATGCGTTCGTCTATATAAATATTTGCCGTTGATCGTCGCGTCTTGCGTTATGTCGGATGTACGTCCAGTATGTTCTTTGGTGTTGCATTTTCCTGTTTGATGTCGTCTCGCACATGTGCGCCCGAGCCGTGTTATTTAGTCTGTTGTTACTGCCATCAACGGAGATGCTATAGTGTTTCCGAATTGTTATGTGCATTGTTCCCAAGCCTATCATTTAAGCTTTCTCCCAACTGAAGAAGATTTAGTTGTGTCGCAAAATTGGGAAGGGTCCTTATAACGTATTATAATGATATAATCTGATGTAATAAATCACGGGCATTGTAATCATTATAAACCCTGGATGAAATTCTGATAATCAGCATTATAATTCCCATTTTAATCGCGCTTACAATAGACTGATAAGCGGCTTTATAATCGTAGTAACAATCACGATTATAATCACACACATAATCAAGGTACCATCTATTATAATCAGGAGGAGCACCCATCAGAAAAATTACAGCGTGTACAATTGCTTATATGTTCCCCACCGTATCTTATCTTTTTTTTTTTTTTTTTTTATGTTTATTCCATTTATCATATTCTAGTTCCTATTATACTCTAGTTCTTATTCTACCGTAGTTCTACTTATCATACTCTATCTAGCCCGTCAATTATTATCATTATATTACTACACTATTACTAATATCGTAATCTTACAAGCGTCCTCATTATGACATACAATGAATAAAGTGCCTTGTACTGGATTCGAACTGGCGTCCTTTACTATAAGGTAGTGCCAATAACGCATATACAAAAACCCCTACACCATCAGACTGACAATACCCAATAAAATAAGTTCCCTATAGACAGTACGAAGGGCAGGTAGGGTAATATCACGGTCACTGCGACGACATGCGTCCTCTGATTCAGACAGCCTCGGCGAGGAACGCACTGTTCAAATGACCTTCGTGGACACATGTCAGATCCTGACGGCTTGAAAACAGCCACTCCTGTGGTTGTGCCAGTGCTTGCGAGTGATTCGATTCGGTCAACATTGTTATTTGTAGAGAAAAAACAGTACGCGATTGATCTATTATCCCCGACGAGCCTTTGCCGCCCCACCACTCCTCGTCTTCCGAGTACTACCAGTCTGTGCCTGCGCATTATCTCGCGCCTCTTTAGCCCTCCTGTTCCTTGGGGCGACATGTTCCTGCTCTGGCACAGGAGTGGCCTGAGCCTGGTTGGTCAGATCGCGGTCTACAGTAGTTGCTGGAGCAGACACGGGTGAACCCGGTGCACTGCAAAATGAAGGTGTGGACTCCTGGTGATGGGGGGTCACAGATGCGGAGAGTGACCGTGTAGGTACGACATTGGTATTGGACATGCGCTGGATGAGGTCATCGACGGGGTTGAGGGACTTGAGGCCTTGTTGAGGCGTGGACTTGGGCGTGGACGACAAATCCCCAGACACGGACGTTGAGCTCTCAGGGAAAATCCGTTCATCATACCAAGACAATAGGTATGTGTAATAGTCGGGTGGAAGGCTCAAGACCATTTGCTTGTAGACGAGAAAGCGGTCTCCCCACACAATATTGGCGGGGCCTTTCGTCTTCTCAGAAAACATCTTGTCTGGCCCACAGACGAACGTGACCTGTTTGACATCAGACAATTGAGCTCGCACGTGTGGAAACCGACATACGACCGTGGCTGCAAGGGCGATCATACCCGGCGTTGTTTTCGTCAGCTTCCAGAGGCTGGATTTTGGGGCACGGTTCCCCGCAGGGTCACCATCCAACGACGAGACACCAAATAGAATGGTCTTTAGGAACTATTAATACACAGTTAGTCATGCGTGAGCTACAGTAGTCAAATAGGTCCTCGGACTCACCAGCGGAAGCTCCTCAACTGCAAACGGGCTCGTGCTGCTGCAATCCCTCGAAGGGAAAAGCACCGCCGCTAACGCAGGATACTTGTCCTCCGAGTTCGGGTTCTGAGTATCCACGAGAAGATCCTGGAGCTTTTTGATTTTGGAGCGGTCAACCTTGCTGCGAAGATGCGCGTTATCAACTCCTAAGATTTCACCAAGGACTCGACGCGCCGTGGAGATTGTGTTGGCACGCTCTTGCTTTAATTGACGTAGGAACTGCATGGAGTGGTCAACAACAGAGATACATAGTCAAGAAGACTTACTGCGTCCATGAAGGACTTCCGCCGTCTTTCATCCGCGAGTTCCTCCTGGAGATGTGGGGGAAGAGACTCGTACAGCTCGGCAGCGATAGCGACCTTCTGTGTGAGTGCGGTATTATAGCGTCCGACGTTGAGAGGGTCCACGCCTTCAGGGCGGTCAATATGGAAGATCGACTCGTGGACCCACGGCTCATACGCAAAGGAGAACCGCCCTCCAGCATGCCCGATCTCCCTCTCGTTGCCGACCAACACTCTGCAAGCCTTCTTCACACTGGCTGACTTTGAGGACTTCAGTGAGTTATATTTTGCACGTAACGTCTTGAACTTTCGCTCCAGCTTCTGGTACTTGAGCTGGGTGTCCTTAAGGACCTGGAGGTGATGTGCAAGCGTTAGATCGTCACGTGACGCATGTGATGGGACATTAAGGACGTACCGTATGCAGCTCTCCGGGAGTTAGCTGCGCAGTTGATATGGGCGGGTCGTCATGCGAACTGGCGACCGAAGACTGTGAGGAGGTGTCGGAATCGGTTTCTACTTCATCGGATGACATAGGGAGCGTTGGTGGAGTGAAGTGAGTGGGGTGGGTCCTTATAACCGTTCTAATATGCTCGTCGAATCAAAACGGTACCGATTACTCACTCATGACAAACGCAAACAGCTGCAGATGAAGTGTGACGATCCGCGTTGTCAAAGGCATGCTAATACGTACAGAAGTCGGCGGTGGGTGGTGGGCGCAACACGGCAAGGATTTCTGGGGTTATTCAGTCCAGAGAATTAGTCAACGCAATCTCAAGAAGCGAATGGGTGGTACTTACACGACGATCAAATGTCATAAGTTTCGCTAGATGATAGAGAGAACGCCCAATGTCCTCTAGCCTTGGAGGGACTTTGTCGGTAATTGACATGCGAGTTCAGTTGTGACCGCATCAAAAACGTGTCTGAATAATGGCTCAGCCGACTCACTTACGTTTTTGGATCCTCTTCCACAGCCAAGTTTATTACGCTCTTAACAACTGCGTGCTGTGTGCTAAGTCTCAGTGCTTACCTGTTGTGCACATTCGCATCAGCGCAGACAGCTTTTTCGGGCGTCCAACCCCCGCTTTGTCATGGCCCGTGTCGTCTGCGTGTGAGCATGCCAGTGAACCATGGGAGATGTCCAGCTGGCTGACAAGCTTGAGGATTCCCTGCACATTCGTGTTGAGAGGCTGGCCCGAACCCATTGACAATTTCGCACTTGTTCACTTGTTGCAAATGGGTGGCCGCGTGGTGATGTGATTGACGTTTTGCGCCCATTGTCTTGGCGCATTCTAAAGTCTCTTGCACGGCGTAAAAAGGACAGTCATAGCACATTATTAAGAGATGAGATGAGATACATCACATGAAGATTTCGTCACACCGAAGGAATAAGTCTCCAGTGTGGTCAACGACGTCCATGACATAGAAGTCCCCTGCCTTGTCAAAATCTCCGATCAAAGGGGCACCACGGATGATAGTTCGTGCGAAGATGAACTCGGTTTTGTTCGGGCGGGCGCGAACGCGGTGGAGTCCTAACTCACGGTCCTTGATCCGCTGTGGAACTACAGGCGCATCGAGTGGTTGTACCAGACAAACAGAATACGAGTCATCAGCAATGGAAACAGTAAATATAAGAAGAAGCCGAGCAAAAAATGGCCCGGGCACGGCATGCACGATGACGCAGTCGCGTCGCTCACTACCATGAAAACTTGGGTTGCAGTACAGTAAGTCGATATATTGTTTCTGATCGACCTTAGACTCATAGACAACCTTGATGGATCGGTACTCAGTGATCTAAACGGCATCAAGGAATACGCTCTTGAAGAAATCCAGGTGTAACACTTACATGATCTGTGGGACCGAAGTTGATGGTGCATGGTAATTGGTCTTTAATGGCCGCCAGTTCGGCAGTCAACCAAGTGGAAAGTCGTCGGCGAAAACTGTCCCCAAAAGAGAAAATTGTTGCCGGTTGTTGTCGCGACCGCAGTGCAATGTGCCCGTCGATGAACACCTTACTACTCCGGACTACGTCTGGGGTCGGAACCACGCTGGGAGTAGGGGTCGACACTGGCGGCGTTGCTCGATCATGTATCGTGGTGGTGCCTTCATCATCGGTGGTTTCACTCGCAATCTCGTCGATCTCGTCGATCTCGGTGCGAATGAGGAGCGACACGAATTTAGCGTGCTCGATCTTCAATATCTACACAAAGTTATGTCAGTTGAAGTCCTACCCACAGAACATACATACCTGCGGGGCGACGTCCTTGAAGTTTGTTCGCCTCGCATATGCCTTCTTAATATGCCCATGGAGTTTCTCATTGGGCTTCGTATTGTAGTTGCGGGTGGCTCCTTTCATTTCGATGTCGTCGAAACTGTGCACCAGCGCGTGCATCTTCGGGAAGTCCCAACCCTTCGTAATAGAATCTTCCTGTGTCACCGACTCCTCCGCAATGTACTTCTGGGGAACCGTTAACATGCTACTCGGAGGTTACAAAGGAGTAACGCGTACCTGCATAAGGTCTCCAAATTTTGCAAGTTCCCGTCGTCCGGCGGCAATTGTGAGCTGCGTGTGTTCCTCGAAAGAGAGATATAGGTCAACAATGGTGAAGCTCCGCAGAGCGCGGATCAATAACCACCCTCCCACATCGCTCTGCTCAATAATGTTGTGCGCAGCGAATACAAGAATCTGAAAAAGAACGTATTGAGAATGAAACTACAGAACAGGAATAAGCATACTTTCGATAGATCCTCGTGTTTCGTGCCATCGGTGAAGGAAACATTCATAACCTCATGGAAATGGTACAGACCACTCCAGCGAGGCACGGCGCGACACCTGAATAGTTTGCATAACGTGTATGAGTAAATCATACCAGAGAATGAAAACTACAGTAAAGCTTACTGAGCGTCCACCTTCGCCTCTTCCTCACGACTATAACGACCTATCAGGGCTTTGAAAGCCCCCCAGAGGTGGTAACCGAAGACGCCACTGTTGTTGGAATGGAGCCTATCGAAGGACAAGGCGCGATGTGGGTCCGTATGCGACAAGGTCCAGAATACGTTCTATAGAACGTCGATATGAGTCAAAGGTATGAAATACGAGATAGGAGTTATACTTACATTGACATTGCGGAGACCGTACGCGGACAGTAGCGCTTCACGATCCTTGACGCGCTTATGGCCTCGGGCCTGCTGAACGAGTTCTTGTGCATGAGCGGCCGTCCTGAGGGACCAGGTCTTCGTGACGTCCGCGAGCTCATCCTTTTTGACAAGACAAATTGGACAGGGGGACTTCGACTTTGTTCCGCGAATTAGAGACATTACACACCTAGTAGTCATTGTGTATCAGGATCCGGTGCAATACCACAAGAAGGCAGGGACGCACTGTTCCTCGTAATCCGCAGACAAAATGAGAACAATGGGGAAGAGCCATCGCTTCACCCCGTCGCCGCACTCAAGCCAACAGCCGGTCTTCGAGTGCGTGACGATAGACTGGATAATCACGAAAAACGATTCGTGCCATACCGTTCGCTTGAAATTTACGAACGTGGGTTTCTTTCGTTCCATTGGGTCCTCCTTGACCTGGAAAATATTCATCAGCAGTGGGAGAGTCCAGGGTGTAGCTATGGACGTACGATCGGAAGCCATCCGACAACACGCCCGCTACCGAAGCCATTGCCATTTCGAATGGTTGTAGGAAGGTTGGCGCAACGTGCAACAACCGGGTATCCCTGTGTTGTCCCAAAGCTAGAAAGTTTCGTTTTGTCAGCATATAATATAAAGGCGAGAGGATTCCTGCCCTGTGGGATCTGTGACTGCAAAATATTAGTGCGTTGAATGAAGAAGACCTTAGATGCCATCCATAATACCTGGGCGTCCCAGAACGCATCTCCTGACCAGGGCTCGTTGAATACACGAACGGACTCGTCTCCAGTACACCGGAAAATCCTCTCTGCGTCCCAGTGAAAGTGTTTCGCTAGTTGTGACGACTGTATCAAGTCTTTCGCCCAATCCCAGAGCGGGCGATAGTGTACATCGAACTCCAAATTCTTGTTCCTATACGGTACAGATACTGTAGACAGTTCAAACTACAAAAGATGAGCCCATCGCCGAGGTACCGCTCCTGAACTCACGGGGGTCAACTTCAACGATGCGTGCTCCCAAGCGGTCTGAAATTCCGCAAGGCGCTCAACCGTCACCTCCCCCTTACCGGTCTTACACAATCTGAAGAGCTCAAGGAGCTTTTCGGATAGATTATTGCTCAGACCGCTCTCCAAAAGGATTTCGGAGAGCACGAAATCCTCGCGCGTCCTGAAGAAAGGCGACCAGGGTTGAGGGCGTGGTTGGTGAGCGGAGGAACTGGGGTTGTGGCTGGGGTTATCAACAGAACGGGTCTTGGTAGGCTTGCGGCTGTTAGGGTGATATTCGGTTCGAATTTGCCTAGTCGTAACAGCTTCCGGGATATCATAATCGTAAAGGTCTGGGGACGGGAGTGAGTGTGGGATTGACCGATTTCGCGGATAAATGATTTCGTACCTGCGATGTCCGAGTCCGAGTCCAGTTCAGTATCAAGTTCAGGGGCTCCATGGACTGGTGGCGTCCCGATAGCCATACCGGGTCTGCTTGCACCTTGAGGGGGGGAAAGTGACCGAGAAGTGAACCGGAAATACGAAGAGTGCAGAGTACCTCATACCTGCAAGTTGAGCCTGCGCCTTGCCAATCATCTCTTTCTTATACTCCAGTAGCTCCTCTTCTTCCCTCTTCTCCCTCTCGCACTTCCTGGTGTGCGCAGCGAACGCCTGAGGACGAAAGTGATTCATACAGATTGCACAAGCTTTTTTTGCTGCTGCCGATGACCGCTTGGATCCTTTTGATTGGACTTTTGGCATTCCGGATGTTGGATATACAATGAGAGGTATCAAAAATAAAGGGCAGAGGTACAACAACAATGTTGGAGTGGAGTTAGAGTGCGAAACGAGGCAACACTGCGGTCACAATCGAGTTACATAAACCAGATCTTTATTATGACCATCGTACAACAATTATAATTAGATCTCACTGCCTGATGGTTCGCTTATAATCTCAGGTAATTAATTATGAGTCGGCTGGGGTGGACGTAATTAGTCGGGAATTATTATGAGTGGGTTGCAAGCGATCAGGGGTCGGTTGTAATGTGGTAATAATTATAGTTATAATCAGGACCGATTATAAAGCCCTTCCCGATTTTGCGACATGGTGTCAACGTGTCATTGACACACTGGTGCGTCCTTTACGTGTTTTCCGTTAATCCGGCACCGGCTATTGCCGAAGAAACTGTCGGCAATATCCGAGGTGGGGTTCCCTGTTCCTCTTCCAGCGTCTGTTCCATCGTTTCGCTGTCGTTGTCCACCTCTCATCCTGCAAATCGTCATGTCTGTCTTCCGTGTTGTTCGCCAGTTTGCCGCACCATCTTCACGTGCTCTTTCTCTACGCTCTTCTCTCAGTTCAACGCGTGCACGTGTCCCCGCGTTTTCGCGAATCACTGCTGCCGTGCCAGCGACGCGTGCTCCTTTCTCCGTCTCTGCGCTTCGCTTTGGCGAGGGCACCAGTGCGTACTAACTCCGTGCATTCCCGTATTCGTCTCTCTTACGATCGTGCATCCTTATAGCCGACGGTGACGTGTCTGCGAAAATTGCGGAGGAGCTGGCATTTGAGAAACAGGCTGCGATTGAAGGCGAGCCAGAATTTCTCAAGGAGTTCAAGACCTCTGGCATCTGGACGGTATATAACCTCGTTCGTTTTCGTCTAAGAAGCGACTGACCTTGGCTCTCTGCCAGATCGAGGACACCCCTGGAAATGACGAAGTCACCATCCACCGCAAATTTGGCAATGAGCAGTATGTCTATTGCACGAACGAGCATAGCGTTGCCGTTAACCTAATTTTGCATGACAGCATCCGCTTGATTTTTTCTATTGCGGACCTTCAGGGTAACGAGGATAACTTGGAGTCACATGAGGAAGAGGGTACTTCTGAGGACATGGAGTCATCATACCCACTCCGCTGCTCACTCACCGTTACCAAGGTATGCAATTTCCGTACACTTCCACGCCGTCGCATCGTTTTGAAATATGTTGTGTACTACAGCCTTCGGTTCCTGGCGCGTTGAGTCTCGATGCTGTGTGTCAGGAGGGTGCGTTCGTCGTTGAGAATGTATCGTTCTACAAGGACTCCACGCTCGCGACGGACCTGACCGCTGAGGCCGACTGGAAGCGCCGTGGACTCTACATTGGCCCTCAGGTGTGTCTGCTTGCCCCTGTCGTCGTCACACGAATATTTCGCTGAAGGACCTTTGCAACAGTTCGAGACGCTCGATGTCAGCCTTCAGGAGGAGTTTGAGAAGTTCCTCCGGGAGCGTGGTATCAACGAGAGTCTCGCATTCTTCGTCCCCGAGTACGCGCAGCACAAAGAACAAAAGGTACTTAGTTATGATTATTTTATCGCTTTCGTGCGCTGATTGTTTGATGTTCGATTAGGAATATGTTGACTGGTTGGGTCAAGTCAAGAACTTCATCGACGCCTGAATCACTCGTATCGTGCCTTGCCTTGTCACGCTCACTCAAAATTACATATACGATAGATCTACCCATGACTAATGACTACGTTTATCCGCAGCTCTGCTCAATACATATGCCCCGCGCCCACACTTTTGCTAAACCCCAAACGCGCATCAATCAATCTTAGTTCTCTGAGTGCTGACAGACTTAGATATAAAGGGGTTGACTACTCCGCAATGATTACGGCGTGCGCAGTCGAGTTGTGGGTTCCTGCCTAAGGGGGTTACAGTTCACTTGTTCCGTGCGGATGATGTTCCTGCGTTCTGACAGCTCACAAGGACAGCTCGCAAGGAGTGCGGGGTTGCGCCCAAGGGCCCAAGGAGAGAAGCCATGTGTATTATGGCTGGCCTGACTCCACTCGGGATCACATCACGATGGTCATTTGTGCACGTTGCAACGGCGTTGTTCGCGGCACCGAACACGGAGTCCTGGATTGGGTTGCTACTATTTTTCCCGTCCCATAAGAGCAAATACCCGCACAACTTTTATCATACGGCCTCAGCATCTCAGCCGCGCAGAGAATAGACGCGCCGTAGGCTTTAGCTCGCCTGACGTGTTAGAGTGGGACCCAAGGAGCTACTACAGTTCACGTGAGAGGGGACTTGTTATCCTGCTGCTCCCCGGCATTTTCTTTCATTACGGTTGAGTTTTGATGATAACGCACGCGCGCGCACTCTCACGTTCGTTGACTTGTACTATGATTGATACCCACAGGTGGTTCACAGTGGCTCGGTTCTCCCTGTTGTCCGTATGTGACATGACATTGTGACCCCTGGTCCCGGGCGTACTACAGTCGAAATTGTCATAACGCATAATGAGTTAGGGGCCATTTTCATATTTGACGGGCTCCTTGATGTATGAAAATGGCTCTAACTCATTATGCGTTATGACAATTTCGACTGTAGTATCTGCTAAAAAATTAGTCAACGGCCAGCTCCTTTACCCAGTGTTTGGACAGCACCTGGAGCATGTTAAACGTGGTACTAGATGGTGTATGCCTGACTTTGGAAGTTAGGGATCGGACCAGAGAAATTTGAGGTATCTGTCCGAACACTGGGTAAGACCTTGTAAGGGACAGTATTCACGCCAACATCATCGGCTGCAGATTCACCCATAGTCAACTGTCTCCAGTTCCTGGCAACAGGCGTTTTTAGCGCGCAGTCGGGAACTTGGTCGGGAAAACGATACGAGGCGATGGTGATTATGATGTCATATCATTCGGGGTTAGCCGCCTCGTGGTCGTAGACGTAGACCGGGCCTGTGAGACTGTCCGTGCATGAAGGTGAAACCCGCGATACACGACATTTTCATATACGGGCTTGTGACTAGCTTGATGGACCGTGTATACAAAAAGATATTTGATCACCAGCCACGGCCACTTGATGTATCCGATGCCAGTCGCTGGGGGCTGAGCGCTGAGCGCTGAGGCTGTAGCGCTACAGTGTTGAGCCTGGTGTCTTCGCTAGCAGTGACACCACCTCCGTAGTCGTAACCAATCGTAACCGGTTGCCACACTTTTACAGGCGCTAGTAGTTGGTCGTCTATGGAAGCCAGTCGAACATCTGCAGGTGCCAGTGGTAAGTCGATGAAGAATATTTCTGCAAACAGCGCAGACGTATTCGAAGGGATCGCGTTTTGAGACGCCGATCGTGTCGCCACGCGCAAGCTTTCAGCCTCCCGTCTTCCCACTCACGCTTTGCCTTTCTTCCGTCGGAGCCGATTCGATCTCCCGTACTGCGGTGTGGCACACTTAACGCCCCGGCGGGATTACTTTTTGCGTTGAGTTGCCCTTCGCTTCTCGGAAATCGGTTTGCTGACATGACTAGGGGGATGACAGGCTTGAGGCACAGGCAGTCAACAAGGAAAGTTAGGATGTACGACATAGGAACTAGTGTCTTTCGTGAGCCGGCCGCGGGCAGTGCCGCTGCAGTGCGTCTCGTTTCATTTCATTTTTCTTTTGAAATTTCATTATGAGTTGAATCCCAGTGTTGCGGGTACCTGGTGTCTGTTGACAAGAGTGGACGTCACAATGCGTCATTGCATCCTTGCAAATATCACTGTGAGGTACGTGATAATTGAATGCTAAATGTCATACTTTCGAGTTTCGCTCGTTGGGTCGTTGAAAGTAGCAATAAACACGAGTACGATCGAATGACAAAGGAATTGTTGTTGCAATGGGGTAACTAATAGTAAGCGACGTGACAGGAATCATGGGCAGGTGGAGTCAGGGTAGAGCGTGCGACCTCGACAGATACATACAAGGAGGATGCCTCTCCTCGATTCTTGCCCCGCTTGCACCACCTTCACCATACTTTCCACCTAGCTGATCAACCCTCTGTTCTTCTCTAGAGATATCTCATGTGCACGGAGGCACACAAGGAATTGTGGAAGACCCATTGACAGCCCTTCGCATAGTCACGGACTCATCCTTACTGAGCTATGACGTCCGCCCTCATCGGAGTTCTGTTCTCCTAAGGGGAAGCCATCTAACGACGAATAATCCCTCCGGCGGAAAAAAAAAACTTTTGGCGTTGACGCAGCACCGTCGTCAAATCCGTACATGTCTCGGTTGAGAAATAGCAACGGTGACAGTTTACCGTATTATCGCTCATACAATGAATTTACCTTTAGACTAGTTGGAAAAGCGGGTAACCTAGTGAGTACCAGTTTGGAATTGATCTCTAGCTCCAGGAGGCGCTACCGTGACCACACAACAAGGTGGTGCCACTGGCATTCGGCCGCAACTCGCGAAATGACCGTCCCAAACCATGACGTGCAACTAGGAGTACCCCTGCCCAGTGCGGTGTTGCTGTCTCGAGAAAAAATGGTTCAGCGGCAGATACGCGGTGAGGCCGCTGAGGCGCCTATGTACTTCAAAATCTTATAACCCACGCGACCGGCATGGGTGTAGGCCTATTCATACCCACCCTCCGATTAGTGTCTCCATACCCTAAAATGTCTTCAATTCTCCCCATGCGCCGAGCCCTCACCTCTGGGGATTAGAGGATGTAGATATGCTGAGCCCTGCATGGGAGAACCTTTGCGACACATTCTCGGGTGAGGAGACCCTTTACGTCCAGGGATTCGAACTCACTGACGCTGGCGTATCTAGGCCGTCGGTACTGCCATACAATTACAGTTCGGATCCGTTTTGCATCAGCGGCGACAACGTGGTTTCGCCATACGATGAAGCATGCGAGGCCCAGTTCTCACCTCTGGGCCCCGACGCCACGTCGTTTACAGATGCCCAGGAAGGCCGAGCCGCCCAAGCATGGTAATGCGTTTGGTGGAAAGCAGTATGGCTGTGGACCTTGCAAAATAACGTTCAAACGACTTCAAGATATCATTCGCCATGTCAGGGACATACACGATCCGCCGCGCCAATGCCCTCTCTGCCACTATGAGTGGACTCGTGCTTACAAAATAAAAGCCCACCTTCTGAAGACTCACAGCGACGAGCTCTGCCCAGCGGTCACGGCAGGGGTCCACGCCCTCCGGGGCCACGATGTGGTCAAGTTCATTGATACCTACGAACTGCTTCGTAGCTTTGAGACACCAGATATAGTGAAATCGTGATCAAAGGTTATTCTCTGACTGAGTGGATTTAACCCATTTACGCTGACACTTACTTACTGTATTAATGCGCGCTCATTGATCTACCTACCCTATTTATATCATCGTCTTAATGTCTGTTTTACAGTAGACTTGGCTGTTGCACGCGTATGTACCGTGTATATAATGTACTAGAATCACCCTAATATAACATACCTCCTTGTTCTCGGATCCCTTCGCGTGTCGTCACCTCAAGGTTAATGCATTGATGCCCGCTCGCCTCGCGGCGTTACTGCACACTGGCATGCCCAGTCCCTTGGCGCTTATTCGAATACAAATGCTGGATATGTGCTGCTTCAGGAATATAGAAGACATAGAGGATCAGAGGACAGAGGAGGTGACCGACGAGGGCAAGAACTCGAAGATAATTGATGCATACGATGGCTGAAGAAGTCAAGCAGAGGTGTACGATGGCGGTCGTTGATCGATGGTTTTCTTGTCCCAGAGGACACTCCTCCGCTTTTTGCATCTTGGATTACCATTGACCACTCCGCTTCTCGACTCAGACTGGCTACTAGTAGTGCGATCAGGTCTCAACTTAGTCCGGGTCTGATATAACACGGCTCACGGAGCAGACACAGTGGCCGGGATTCATTTCTGATGAGCAGGGGTAGTTGCAGTTGATAAGTGGGTCATTATACTATTATACAGGAAGACACCTAGGCCTGAGTTGCGTGCGGCAACTCAAGCCACACCCAAGCCTGAGGCGAGACGGTAAGAAATGGCAAAGAATTAGACGGATTGTGAAACAGTCTCTGGACAACTTGCACCTGGAGCAGGTTGCTTGACTATCGCGGCTAAAATACGTTCTTCAATAGAGCAGGTCGCGTGGAATTCGGGTTAGAAATTCGGGTTAGATTAGCCGGGTTTGCTCAGCTCACCTTCCCATTATAGTATGTTTCTCCCACCTTTTTTTTTTTGGTACGATCCATACGCAAGGTGCAGCGCTGCATGGCTGTCATGGCAGCAGTTAAGGCCACTGACAGTTGGGCTCCTTCAACCGCTACTATGGCCATGGTACTTATTCCCACGGAGGGAACCGGGGCAATGATGCATGGTCGGCGAAATGCCAACGGTCTACAACCCATGCAAACTTGAAGAACCAAACCAACTGAATGCATACACACAGGCACCTAATAGGTATCAAAACTATAGCGAGCCGGCAACCCGCGCTCGAGTACTGATAACTTACAGTCACAGTACGCCTACTCCCTGGCCGCTGAAAACACCGAATTTACAGTTCACGGTCCTCTTCGCTGAATTCCTGCGCTGTGTACACTGTACAGTGTCAGTTGTCCCTTGGTCCCTGGCTTGCTGTGGCCGGATTCGTACTCCTTCTGCACATATTTTATGCACTTACAACTGTCACAACAAGAAGGGATCTTTTCCCCTGTGTCCCAACTTCAGAGTGTACAGTCTAGCTCATAGTTTGCATCCCCAAGCTTGCCGCACTCGCGCGGGGCCGTAGCGACTCAAGTGTGACCCATCCCCCGACCCTGGCGGCTGCATCTGCGAAGTTACGCGCTGTGCAGAAGCGTGAGCGATCGCTTCCGCTCTCCTTGGACTACCTCCATGCGCCCCACTGTTTCTATTTCCGGGCTCGCCGCACTTGCGGGCGGCAATCCAACTCCGATGTGCTCGGAATCACGGCGGCCCTGTACGTATACGACATCTAGCGCCGCACGGTGGCCTGCAAGACCGCTCATGGCAGGGGGCACCACCCCTGGGGTTTGTTTGGAGGTTTCCCATAGCACCGTGCTCCCAGGCTCAACATTCTGGTATCCACCGCGGTCCGCGGGGCATTTTTTGTATTCTCAGCCTCCAGAAGCAAACTCGGATTGCACTTTTGCCACGCAACACCTGACACCTCCTTCAGTGACACTTTCCGCTCGTTTCGGGTCATCCCCTTCGTCCCCAGGCGCTTTCCGACCCTTAAGTGCGACCTGTTTCGCCGCCCTTCACTCCAAAACCTTCAAACACAGGTCATCGTGTTCCACCCTAGCAACCGGCGTTGTCCTCTGTCAACGTGTCAACCCTGGCACATCGCTCCCTTAGCGGTCAATTTTCACGACTTTTTCAGCGCAAGTGCCTCTCTGCAGAAGTGACCGGGTTACTGGAACAACACCCTCAGAAAATTGCGTGGTGCCATTTCAAGACTTGCCACGCTATGATATTAGTCCCTGACCCTGCAGATCCCCGCAAGATCTGGCGCTATTTTGACGACCTGAAGTTCCTGTTTTTGAAGCTTCGTGTTTCAGGTTGTTTGGAGATGCTGTGGAAGACAGTGTACAGGTTTAGCGATCCCGCGCACTTCTATGATGACTTCAGGGCAGAAATCATCGCTCGATACCCGGGAGCCATATTGGTGCATGAGTGGTCACTCATGGACTTTGACGGGCTCGTCGCGGATCACGCGTGCACACAGATCCTCTGAAACTGAAATTAGAGAGTACTACCACGGCTTCCCTATCGTGTCGCGTTTCCCCATCGCCATGGGCCGCATTTCCGCGCAGATGCAAGCGCGCCAGTTTCTAGAAAGCCGCACTTAGCGCTGTCTGTGCCCGACTCGAACGGTAGTTCCCAGATTGCTTCCTGGATAGTCCGCACGACTTAGAGGCGAGTGACGACCCCACACTATATTCCCTCAGTCGTCACTGTCAATTTGATCACATTTGGTGACACTGGGGGGCACAGGCTTGTTGGATGCGAGTTTGTAACCTATTATAGGATGACGGAAGTTGGACAGTAGATTTTATTTCCCTTTCCCAGCACGCCAAGCCAAAAACGCCACGAAGAAACGATCCTCCCATAGAACATACCTTCGCCTGACGTGTTCCTTGGCCTTTAGCAATGGCCTCGCTGAGGATGTGAACTAGGAGCGCACTGGAATGCGGTGTTGAACTGCTAAGTTGTTGAGTATTGGCGACTGAATCATGGCAAAAATCAGGTTGCAAAGCTATCCAGAGATATTGCACCTGGTCCGGATAGGAGATTTGCGACCTCTGGTTTGCCATTGTGGGCTGCCAGGTCCAAGGCCGTCTTCTCGTCGTCATTACGTATGTTGACATGCGCACGACTCTCGAGAAGGAGCTTCATGATATCGGAATCCTTTA
This sequence comes from Lactarius sanguifluus, assembly GCA_021527775.1. NCBI lineage: Eukaryota > Fungi > Basidiomycota > Agaricomycetes > Russulales > Russulaceae > Lactarius > Lactarius sanguifluus. The sequence continues at coordinate 125,131 of JAKEYF010000033.1, read as the reverse complement.
CTTGCAGCTGAATGCAATAGAGTCGGCCCTTTGTCAGTCGGGGAACCTACGTCTGCAACGTCCTCAGTTAAGAGCCGGACGACATCCAAATGAGCGTTAGCCGATTCTATTTTCAGTGGGTCAATTTCGAGAGTTCACATTCGACCTCTGCTGGACTAGTAGCCGCGATATCTCCGATGGTCGGATCCCGACAACGGAAGCCAGTGCCCATGGAACCACGTAGCGTTCTGTTGGAAGATCGATGTGCGTCGTGCTCGAGTAACAACCGTACAATGTCTGCGCGTCCGCCTTCTGATGCTGTGTGCAGCGAATTGAACCCCTCGCTATCTAGCTCATTTATATCAGTGCCGCGCCGAAGAAGTGACCATGCGACGTTGAATGCTGCGATCCATGAAGTATTGTGATACCCCCTCCCCCCTGGCATCAATATCCCCCGAATATATCGCGATCAGGTGCTCTTCAAGCCAGCGAAGACGACAATGCATGGGGTAATATGATGGGGCTGCCTCTAGTCTCTCGGGGTGCTTAGTAGGCATGGTGTTCCTCCAGGGGTCATCAATGTCGTATGCCCAGATCCACGCAGAGAGGTGTGGCTTCTCTCGATCAAACAGGCGTTCCGTGGCATCTCGGATGGTCAATGACACAGCCTCGAATTGGCGGTGTTCGAACTAGAGTCATGCGGCGTAGTTGACGAGCGGAATGTCTTTGTCGATGTGGTCGTCAAGCCGAAGTAAAGCACCAAGGGAGGCTTGTGCGAGATTGGTATGTGCCAAGTAAGGGACGATGTGATAGCGCGAGAGAAGTTCAGAGAACCTCGCTCGCGCTAGCAAGGCAATCCGTTGCCAGGAACTCCTTGATGGAAACCCGAAAGTGGGCAAACTGAAGTTACCGAACGATTCGAGGCCCGTTAACGTTGGTGACAGCGACGAGACTGGGGCATGCGGAAAGTACGCCTTCTTCCGCAATGCCAAGTCACCAGCCTTTATTGAACTGTGGGGACGCTCCTACGTCGAATCGGACTGCTAGAATCTCTGCAAGCTCCTCAACGCGAAGTGGTCTAACAGACGCTACCAAACGTGATTCGAAGAGCTGGTGTGCGAACTGTCACTTCACTTTGTCGATCCTAAGTGACGGGTGTTCCCATGTTTGATCCAACGTTTCCGGTGGTCCAAAATACCATGTATACTTGCAGGGAAGCATCGGCGCAAGATGTCCAACATGCAGTAAACCATTCGAACCTGCAGCATTTATCAAGTGACAGCCCAGAGAAACCATTGGGGGGATTGCTCACATGCCGTCTGCTTTTCTGAGAGTGTTACAGTTGGTTTTTCACTGATCCTCAAGGGCCCAGTGCCTGGCCGTGAGATGAATGGTGTGGATCATAGATAGGTGGGTAGTCCAATGTTCGTTATGTGTTCAGTGCAACCCATAGCTGGACCAAGACGTTTCAGCTACTCGACAAATGTGATGACATCCACTTGTATAACTTACTTACAGTACATCTCATACCACTTTGCGTTTTGCTCCACGCGCGAAGGCCTGAACACGGTTCCCTTGACGGTTCCCATCAAACACGCGGTCTGACCAATCAGTCCTTCCTAAATTGGGGTGTGACAAAGCGAACATCTGGTGCGATGTTCGGGTGCGATGTTCGGATGTCCAATGGTACTTAACCGCCTACTCACCCCTTGCTCTAATGATTTCCGCCTCCATTTTCCTATACGTGGCGATCCTTTCTTTCTCCCATACTGCAGCATTGCACTCTTTACTTCACCAACAGGATTACCCATGCCTCTCGCTTCTCGGTTTGACATGACCGAGGACAGACAAACCTGTGGCATAGGCGGTTTATATGGAGAGTCAGGATGTATGGCATGGGAATCAGTGCCTTTCGTAAGCCAGTACATTGTTCTCAATTTCTTTGGAACATTAGTTGAATGGTTCAGGTACCTGATACTCGTCGACAAGATGAGCCGTGGACATCACAACCACGCGCTATCATGCGCGCCATGAGTGGTACCTGATTTACCTCAGACGGTTATCGTTATACTTTCGAGTTTCACTTGTTGAAGGAAGCAACAAAGCTGTTCATGATCGAATGACGGTGGAAGTTGTTACATTGGGCGTCCAACCCTGATATCAGACGCGAGTCCGAGCATGTGAGGGATGAGTGGCGGGAATGCGGCATCGAAGCAGATCATGCGACAACCGGCAGGTACGAGGACGTTTGCTTGGCTTTGGTCCCACTCTCGTTTCACCTTTGACCCTACTTCTATCTAGCTGACCAACCCTCTGGTTTCTCTAGCAATCTCTCAAGTGCGTGGAAGTGGATACAAGGGATTGTAGGTGCCCCACGGCCTTCGTATCACCGACCTATCGTCACTGGTATATGTCCGTCATCGTCGGGCTTCTGCTCTCCCTGGGATGGTGCTGCCTAACAACAGGCGATCTCCTCAGCGGGAAAAAAAAAAAACTGCCGGCGTGGGTGCTACGCCGTCATCGGATCTGTGCGGTTGTGAAATGGCACTAGTATGTTTACCGTTTCCTACACCATTGTCGCTCTTAATCTTTGAGGCAGCTGGAAAATCGGGTAACCTAGAGAATCCCAACTGTCCAGTTTAGAATTGGTCCCTAGCTCCAGGAGGGCACCACTATACGGTGCCATTCGACTGAAACCCGCGAAGTGAATGCCCCGAACTATGGTGCGCACTCGGATATCCCCCAACGGAGCATCCCAGAAAAACCCCCTGCCGACTGCGGTGCTACTATCTTCATTTATCTTTATTTTTCGTTTTTGAAACAAATGTGCGAAGCGCGGACAACGCAAAGGCGGATACGCGACGAGCCGCCGATGTACTTCAGATTCTTAAAACAATCGCGGCCGGCATGGGTGTAGGTCTACCATACCCACCCCATCCCCCATCGTGTCACCGTCTCCTGAAATGTCTTCAATCACACCAGGCGCGAGCTCTCACCTCTGGGGATTGAGGAATGTGCATATGCTGAGCCCTTATGGGAGAACCTTTGTGACACATTCTCGGGTGAGGGGGCCCATCACGTCCAAGCATTCGAATACACTGACGCAAGCATATCTAGGCCATCAATGCTGCCATGCAGTTCAGACCCGTGTTAGCCACTGTGGATCAGCAGCGACTACCTGGTTCGCCACACGAAGCAAACACAGCCCAGCTTTGGAATCCGCAAGCGCACCCGGCAATGCGGCCCGATTTTCACCCTCCGAGACCACGACATTTACATTTACAAACGCCCAGAAGACCGAGCTGCTCGGGCAGGGCAGTGTGTCTGCCAGGTGGAAGGCAGTACGGCTGTGAACTTTGCAAAAAGACGTTCAAACGGCGTCAAGACCTCATGCGACATGTTAGGGACGTACACGGACCGCCGCGCCAGTGCCCACTCTGTCCCTATGAGTGGAGCCGTGCCTACAAGATAAAAGCACATCTTCTGAAGGCTCACAGCGACGAGCTCTGCCCAGTGGTTGCGTTAGGGATCCGCGTCCTCCGGGGCCATGATGTGGTCGAGTTCATTGATACCCACGAACTGCTACGCGGCTTTGAGACACCAGAATAGTGGAATGTTGTTCTCTTACTAATAACTAGATTTGACCCATTTACTCTGTTTTACAGTAGACTTGGCTGCTGCACGCAAGGTTGCACACGTATGTACTAGAACTGCCCTAATATAACACATCTTGTTCTCACGGATTCCCTTGGGGTGGCATCACAAGCTGCCCGCTTGTCTCGCAACTTTCGCAGCTAATAATTCAGTGTACTTCATTAGAGCGGGGGGATTCAATTCGATTGGCCATGTCATGGTCGCGCAGGGAGAAAAAAATTACCTGCGCGCAAGGCGACAGGTAAGGCCAGCGAGGGGGCTCTTTCAGCCGCTTACGAAAACCGGGGCAGTGATGATGGGCGAAATGCAAAAAGCCAAACCAGCCTTGACTGGAAACTAACCGAAGTCAACGGTTACACCTAGCGCCGCGCGGAAGCATGAGTGACCGCTTCCACTCTCTTTCGACCACCTAACCTAGTTGGGTCCATATACCCATCATTCCTGGGCGTTTTCCGACACTCAAGCTCAAGTGCGACGCTGCTCAAGGGGTGTGTTGGTCCTTGACCACTAAATCCCGCCAGATCTGGCGCTATTTTGAGACCCGGAGTCCCTGTTTTTACTGTAAAGTTCTGTGTTTCAGACCCGTAAGAGAAGAAGTGCCAGTGAGCAGCTGTCAACTATCTGAGCATTGCATTGGAAAGGCTTAGAATGTGGAATACAGCGCGTGGATTTAGCGATCCTGCATGCTTCGACATCAAGGCAAAGCTCATCGCTCTATATCCGGAAGCCACCATAGCGGTGCATAAATGGTCAACCACGGGCTTTGACGGGCTTGTTGCGATCACGCGTGCACAACTACCACGACTTCCTTATCATGTCGCATGTTTTCATCGCCATGGGTCACATTTCCGCGCAGGTGTAGGCGCACCAGTTTCTAGTAAGCTTTGGGCCGCACCAAGCTAACGCCGTTTGTGCCCGACTCGAGCGGAAGTTCCTACATCACTCCCTGGATGATCCGTACGAGTTAGAGGCGAGTAACTATATTTCCTTGCGTAGCAGTGTACCGTGCCCTCGTACAACTGCCGCGCGAGGTTTCATACCAGCGCTAACGATACCCCCCTCCGGCCCCCGCCGCACTTAAAGCACTGGCAGTCCATGTAGTATTTCCGCTTGTTTCACGGTTCCATGCAAGTAGACCCGACCGCCGCCGCGATGCTTGACGTGCTTGCTGAAAGAAGCGATACCGGCTAACGCAGAGTCCCACGCATCAGAATCCTGACACCGTGCAAAGCCAAGCGGAATGACGAAGTTCTGCAGAAGCGCCGCGCATCTTGAAGAGGAATACAAAATAGTGGACAAGCATACCTTGCCGAGAAATGCAGGTGCAATGGGTTTTGGGGGCTCACCCTTCCATTAGGGTAGAGGTCCCATCCCATGTCGCATCAAAGGCAAGAGCAGAAAAAGCCCTTCTCTGCAAGATGCTTACGAGCATGGGAAAGCGGACTCTGTAATGTGGGTCAGGCCGTGCCGTCAATTGCCTATGTGGGTCAGGTTGTGGGTCACCATGATTAGTCAACGTGCCGTCGACCATGTATAAAATGCGCCCTTTTACAGTAACCAGGGTTCGATTGTGCAACCTTTTCTATAGTTCACCAGCTCGCCGTCTCAATGTCTTTGAATTACCCCACCGTCCATCGAGGTAACAGACCCTCCGAGGAGGTTTCCATCTGGGTATGCAGACGGCGTCCGTCCGAGCCATCACGTGAACGATAGCAAGACCAGGTTTACGAATCCCTGGCCGTCGTTCAGGTACTAGATTCCCGAACTTGTCCAGTGTGGCTATGGTCCAGTTTATATGCCCTTCGTAGGATACAGACGTTCTCTCAATGGGTATCCGTGCGTGACTTCACTCAGAACATTGGCTACTTCATCAGGGTCTCAGATTTCACCTAGTTCTTTTTCGCTACTACCCTACGGTCACCCAATATACCTCAAGACGTAAAGTCCTCTATCCCGATACAAACTCCTACATGGGGTACCGAGAGTGGAAAGGAGGATAGTGCCAAGGCCACCTGGTTAGGGTACGGTACCATTCGACGGACACAAGTGCAGGCCGATAACTAACCGCATTTCTACAGCCATGCGTGCTACCTTGTTGAGCTCCCCACCCCACCTGGTGCAGCACGTGGAGTTCGTGTCATCTTCGATCCTGTATTCTCGAACCGCTGTTCGCCATTTCAATGGCTAGGACCTGCGCGCTACACTGGTAGGGACTTTGCAGACCTCCGCGTATTGTCGTCTCACTCCACAATTTTCCAGATACGCCCTGCAAAGTTGAAGAGATCCCTGCAGTCGATGCAATTGTGCTTTCTGTACGTCGACTTTTTCGAATGACTTACGTATGGATCACCGTATCGTTGGTTCCTTTGCTAGCACAATCATTATGACCAGTACATTCTTTTCGTTTGTCGTTCCAACGAAATACTCACGACTTGTTGACCCAGCACCGATATACCGACACTTCGCGCTTTACTTGCCAATCCTTCGTCTTCTGCGCAGGTTTTTGTAGCTCTGAATAATGCGAACTACCTGTCCAAGGCTCTTCGCACCCCGCTCTCTCGCATCCACGAGCTCGACTGGTGGGACGAACGTCTCTTGCGCGTTTCCCTTCCTTCAAAACACACCAACGGTGCCTCCGTAGACGCAGAAGTGCGACTGTCCTGCACACCGTCGCAACACGTCTCGGGCCGTACGACGTCTGATCGGTGGCATGCGCTCTGGGCAGCATGGGTCGTGGACGACCTCCGTTCACACAAGACAGTGTATTTTGCCGGCGATACCGGATACCGTACCGTGCACGACGGGGAAGACGAGGACAAGGTTGCCACTTGCCCTGCCTTCGCCGAGGCTGGCGAACGCTTTGGTGGCTTTAACTTGGCATTGTTGCCCATAGGGTGCACACCATATCCCTCTTTTACTATTCCATTGACTACGTATGTTAACGGCCTGTCCTGCTTGCTGTCGTAGAGCATACCAGCCGCGCGCCGTCATGTCGAATATGCATGCCTCCCCCGCGGACGCAGTGCGGATATTCAAAGACCTGAAGGCCAAGAAAGCTCTTGCTATGCATTGGGGGTGAGTCAATGAGCCACCTCTCCGTCTGCGCGTCGGTTGAGCGCAATTCAGAACTTGGGTCTTAACTACAGAGCCTGTCCTCGAACCTCCCGCTCTTCTTAAGAAAGAATGTGAGAAGGCGGGTGTCGGTCCAGACGATTTCCTTATTCCTGCACTCGGAGAGACATTTCTCTTCTAAGCCATAGGCGAACGCTCCGAGGATGTTCACGTATTGTAACTTAGCTTCGATTTTACCGTTGTGCGACCGCAGCCATGTCCAATTCTTTCGAGATTCAATGGCGACACAAGTCTTGTTACAAGAGCCGTATAGCGCGCTCAGCACGTCCGGTACATAATCTCATCCCGGTAATTCAGAAGAATAACATTAACCGGTCGACAAGAGCAAAGCTACAAACTCTATTCCTACAATGCAGTGAACGCTCGAGCATAAATGTCACGGTAGATATGTACAGTTAATATCGTGTCGATAGCACATGCCTAGGAGTGAGATTGAGGCACGGACATGGACACGGGTATTGGTACACACGGGGGGCGGCGCCCCCATGTTAAGGGGACACCTGGCGGAGACGTTCAAGTAAGGGTTCAACAAGTTGGAGAACGCCACCTGTCTCTGCCTTTTGTATCAATGCCCGGACTTGATCCTCCAAACCATTTATGCGCGAGCCGATATCTACCTCCATCAGAATGGCGAGGGTATCTAGAATAGATATAATTTCCTTGTTTGTTACCCCACGTACCGAGTGCGTCCCGTACACCCCGTCCACAAACGATTCTAGGTTCATGGAGTCCACCTCTGCGAGGTTGCCTAAGGAACTGGAAATCACATTCGACTGACGACTCGTCAAAGACGGCTGCTAGCCAGGAAAGTTCTCCGTCCCCTGGGGTGCGTCGAGGTCCTGGCCCTCCTATGTCACGTAAGATCCGTCTCGCTAACAGCGCACATATACAACGCGCACTGACGCGGATCGCGGTGCCCTGGTCCGACCAAAGGACGCGCATCATTCCCAGCTCCGCAAAGTTGATTCGGATGCTATCCAGTACCGATTTGCCGGACTGATCCAGTGGAGCTACGTTGAAGGCCTTGAGACCTCGATAGATAGCGTCGAGGCATGTGAGCAGGCGATACTGGGCATCGGGCTGTGAGACTGGCGCTACCGGGGAGGCACGTCCACAATAGGTCGCGGAGACGGCGGCTAAAGGAGGAACTGAATTGCGAATCGGGACGTTGCAGCAGTCTCGTGACCGTGTCTCCCGGGAGGGTGGAAACGAATTTCTGGAATACGATATCTTCAGCTGAGATCTAGAACAAAAAGAAACCATTCGAGTGCAAGCAGGTCCCGATCTTCTGGGGAATCTTGCGCTCTATTCGCAACACTTTTTCTTAGCCCGTCTTGGCGTTGCTGATCGTGGTTTCTCGCACTAAAGTTCGAATTTCTCCCTCCAGGTGGGCACGCGCAGCCTGGTGGATTGGGGCCTCGACCCAGAGAAAGAGAGCCACGGAGTAGTGCACCACAGTGTGCCACACATACCACGAAAGGTTGGACAACGGGGTGCGATATGGACAGTCAAGATACACACAGGGAAGGAAAGTCGGCACGATATACGCAATGATAGAGATCCCGACGGAGACGGAGGTGATGGTGGCAACCTTCCGGGTGACGGTGAAGAGGAACACGACCAAGCCGGTGAAGAACATGAACATTGCGAGGTGAAGGAGTGTGGAAATTAATTCCACCACATTGGACATGGGGATCGGTTTGAGGCCAAGGTGGAGGAAATACTGGACGCGGGCCCGTTCGCGAGGTGTTGTACCGAGGAGTGGAAGTTGAACGTATTGTCGTGCCCATTGTTGCATCAACAATGCAAGCAATGCACATGTTAGGCTGACTATGAGGCTCAGGATCCACATAGCATTCACGCACACAATCGCTGTGCTAGGCGAGAAAGTTGGGTAATCTTGCGGTCTAACGTACGTGCCGTTGGAGAGACCAGAAAGTTGTTGTGAGATCTGCTGAAGGAAGAATACAGTTTGGTCGCCTGAGTCGGGAGACAGCTTCCTATAACTTTCAATGATAAACGCCGCAACAATCGCCGAAAAAAGACCTGTCTTTTAAACTTATTCGTCAGGGAGATATCGTAGACCGAAGGAGAGATACGGACAAACATGAGGACCCCGTTCGCGTCGTCTTTCCAGCCATCAGAAATGGCCTTATCATGTTTTTCCGATTCTGACAGATAGATCGACCACATCTTGTCGGAGGGGTCGCTAGAAGGCGGGACCAACAGGTTGCCGGTGGCACCCATACGTCTACGGTCACGGTACCTACCCCCTTCAAGGTCTGAGAAATCCCTTGGGATGTCCACCATCTCGACGAAACCATCCATAGTACTTGCGAATAAGAGGCGGCCGTTTCGTTGTGCCCACGTGGTTTGGAGTCAGAAATGCTCCGGTGGGGGGGAACACACTAGAGGTACTTCTGCTTGGTATCAGTGAGGCGTCATGCATGCGTTATTTGTATGGCGAATGGGGGCGCCCAAGAGACTTGGATTCGGCTCCGGGGTCTGGAACATTGTGACCTCGAGGCTTGATAGTATGTACAGTATGCAGGTTCCAGGCAGCCTACTGTATAGCCTTATCAGAGACCAGATCTTGGCTGTGAGTTGTTTCACTGCCCGAGACGGCGTGCACGTTGCAACACCATTGCCAGTACGTACAGCCCGGCCCTCTGGGATTTACGTCCCAGAGGAACCGCCAAAATATACCAAAATAAACAAATCGCGTTGCCGTCAGCACCCTTCTCCAAGTCCTCAAATCGCTGGCGCATCCCCCTTTCTCCTAGCCCTGTTTTCATTCACCACCCATTTCTATACCTTCCTTCCCCCCCCGTTGTTTGTGCCACCCTCCCCTTAGCGTGCAAAGGGGGGCATGAGAGCGAGAGGGGAGTTTGCACGGCGCTAGCGCTCGCATAGCTTGAGTAGTAGCGCTCGCATTCCGCATGCACACGGTCCGCCGTTCCTTTCACCCTGAGTGTGGACCCTTCAAGTTGTTTGTCCCTGCACCCCGTTTCTATACACTCCAACTCGCGTCCTCCCGTATGCATGCAAACGGGAGCACATGGATCGGGAGGGGTACGTGGAAAATGGCGTCCACACGCTTTCCCCAACCAATGATTCGCGGCCTTTCGTTGACATCGGCTCTCCTGCATAGAGCTGATATTGCGCCCCAAACCCTTGCCCCTACTGCTGACCGTTTTCTTCAAACTTTTCCCTTACTGTATATTATTACCCGGTTCCATACACCGTCCATGACACTGCCAAAGTCCCTGCTAACTTGAAGGCAGCCAACGTATGTCTATATTATAATTGTATAAGATCGGCCTGGCAAAATATAGGTCTGGATTCGAAGAAAATAGCTCTAGGATGTCGACGTCTTGAGGAGAGCTCGAGAACTCAATAGACAAACAACGCTATTCTGCAATGACCTGTGTCTTGGAGCGACGGGGAACGTGTGATATGACACTCATCAAGGTGCAGGCCCGGATAACTAATTGGAGAAGATGACTACAAATATGGAATTGATTGCAGCAAGCCAAAGATGGGCGTGTGGAGGCGTGATTGAAGCAGTCAGTAGCCCCAAACAGAAAGTCCAGTGGTCACGGCCTTGAGGCAGTGACTTGAGGCGATGATAGACGCAGATAGAGCGAAAAAGCAGACGACAACGAATGATGGTTGTAAATTCACGGGCTTTGTCTCTCTGGCTATTATCGAGACATCCTTCACCATTTTCGGCTTCCGAATGATAGGTTGAGTACGCCTTGAAGCTTGAAGCTTGAAGAACGGGTCGCCGCTTGGGCCGTAAGACGGATCTGCGCCCTGTGTCGTTTCGGTGTTTGCCGCAAGGTTTGCCGCTGACAAGTAACCGTGACTCGGACTGACCTGGGCTTGCGTATAACATGTGTCCATACACCGCACATCTGCAAAACTGGAGACTGTCTGGACTGGACTGGACTGGACTGCTCCTGACAGCCTTTGAAAGGTCCCATCTTTTACAGATGTACCGCCTACTACACTTCCAGTGGATGCGATGTCTCGTTCCTCATCTCCGGCCTCTCGTTACCATCCCATAGCGCCTCAGATTCTTTCGTGCTCGGCTCGATGTCGGACATGACCCCTTCGTGTTTTGGTAGGTCATGTGGAAGCAGGAACGGACGCGTGACAGAGAATAGGAGGACATTGAGTATACCAGAGGAAAGGTAGACGACATCTGCAAGCACTATGACCCCGAAGGGGACATCGCGGTGTGCGGAGATGCTATAGCGCACTGCTGACAACGGCAGAACCTATGATGTAGCGTTCCAGTTTAAAAGGGCACCAGAGCTGAGCTACGCCACTCACATTGAAGACGTAGACCAGCGGATAGCTGGTTGATAATATGTCGACAAGTCAACAATAGGCCTCTGGAGGAGTGTAGAAGACGATCTCACAAAAGTAAGCCATATGCCTCCTTGGAGGGTCCAAGAACGTTGACAGCCTCCGGTTTACGCGATACACGCATCTTCCACCCGCTTGTCGTGATGTAACCCCTCAAGTAGAGGAAAACCACTGCGTAGATCGCGATGTTGGATATGGCAGTTGCCCACCTAAAAGCATAGTCCGCTGCCACTCGCTGGACCGAATACGCGTGCCGAATCCAGCACCCTGCGTGATGTGGAATAAATCGATCCTTCAAACACAGGGAACAGGGCTTACAATGTCCTGTGGGGCCGTAGAAGCGAGACGCCCCAACGGCAGCCGTGTTGACGGCCACCAAAAGGCCAACTGCGCTCCAGAGGCAGGCGACGACGATAAAACTGCGGCGCAGGCTCTTCTTGCGTGCCTTCTCCTCTTCGTCAGGCTGGAGGACGACTCTCGAGAAACAGAGCGTCTTGACGGTATATAGTGAAATTGTCTTGACGACGAGTCGACCCATAACATGCTCAGGATTCGCGAGAGCGGGAACATGGGAGTGGACAACTGACTAGAGTCCTGCGACGCAAGGTGCGGTGCGGGTGAGATCTCTACATCGACACCTGCGCGGATATTCGTTACTCACGAAAGCGCTGCTCCAACACCGAACAGATGCTTGATGACACCTAGTAACGGCGATATCAATATCACTCCCATATAAGACCTCGGGATATTTTACCTTGGGCGGAGCAGAAGGGGCCAGGCTGTACAGACTACCCCATAACGGGATCAGGAGCAAGACAACGGGGAAACTTGGATACGGACTGCGGCTGCCGCCCACTTGATATTCATAAGGCCACCTGATATGCACGGTACTTCAATGGACTCGTCCATCCATATTACTGTCGTGACGCACCCACAGCCTGAACAAGGTCCCAGCATAGCTGGTTGAGGAAGTAAACCTCAGCGGGGCCGCCAAGTCTCCATCGTACGGAAGAACCTCGAATGACACTAACGGCGCTATACTTTGGAATGATCAGCCAACCAGCAATCCTGGCGAGGTGAGCCACACACAGCAATATATGACAGAAGGCCAACGACAGCACACGCAGACACCGCAGACGTTTCGGCTAGTAGGACTAGGCCCTGGCGCTCACCGAAGGTGAATGAAGCCTGAGCAGGTGAAGACATATGGACAGGGGGGAAAGGATAACTTATGGGTATGCCACGAATAATCCACTCTTTATATGATATTATCTTTTATAGTATCATACAGTCCTGGAAGAGGAAAGTGCGCGCGCTAAAAGGCGATTGCTGTGGTTATTCGTTCTGTCAGAGATGTCTTCATATATTAAACATGCGTAGACGGCGGGCGGGTCACGCGTTCGTATCTTGGAATACAGTAGCTAGACTTCCATGATGCGACGCTGTGCTAAGGAATCATGACCAATGCCAAGCAGCCGCTCCGACGACGCGGCGACGAGTCCGAGCCAAAGAGTAGGCGGTCCTATACCATCTCTGCGATGCAGAAAATGGCTCGAGATCGTCTTTTTCACGGTGTCGAAAGTATCTCGAAACAATAGCGAAACTGAACAGCAGCTATTCGAGTTGACTTGCGACCTTGCTTGCAACAGACGTTACGCCACGTTCACACCAAATGGAGATTCGCCACAGGACAGCTTCCAAATACTGCTATAGTAGATAGGGCGAGACATGGGGCGAGAGCTACTAATTCACAAGCTGTGCTTTCCTAGGACAAGAACTTTGAGGGGTGACATGACAACGTGATGTGCAGGGACATCAACCAGGTACGATGATCCCAACACTTCACCTTCATACATCCAGGTACGTCAAAAGGTTATACTAGTACTCTACAAAAATCGACTTTTCATTTTCTGTAGCTTCAACAACATATCGTAGCTACTTCATATTGTACATACCCATAGAAGAATGGATATCCTATTCGATGGTGATTTTTGCTTATTTTATTTTGGTTCTTGGGGAGCACGACTGACTTCACCCCCCGATGCAATTCGGTCATCGACACTCGAAGAGACCCCCAAGGTGAGATTACGTTGTATAACTCTATCGCATGCACGATACCACCCCAATTTTTTATTTATTATGATCTCATATCTATAGATCCGTCCTACTGTACCTACTGTATTTTTTAAAATTTGCATCCTAATGACCATTTGCATCACCTGACACCGCTAGTAACTGGCATTCCCGGCCTGCTCTGACACCGTTGAAGGTCTTCGGTTGTGTGTCACCAGGTACGTTCGGTGCACGAGGGCCGTGCTTTACGGGGTCACTCACCGATCCGCGTGTGTAATATCGTTTCGCCGTCTTCGGTCTCAGCGAGCTTCGACCTCCTATACGACGTGACGCCGTGAGTGATCACCCGCAGTCCGGCCTCAGGGAACGCACATGTGCTAGTAGGGATACGAGGGAATGGACCCACTGGGGGTCAAAGTTTGATTTACACGTCTGTACAGAGTATTCCTTGTCAAAGCGAACGCACCAGTGGCACATGGTATCCTGCAATAAGGTCTCGCACAGGGCTGCAATCGGGAAGTAGACCTGGTTGTCCACTGTCATACATTGTTCAGAAGAATACTTAAGTATAAAAGGCACTTCACTACGCACCTTGCGCGCAGCAGCAGCGGCACCCTGAGTGCGGCCTGCGAAGCGGGCCAGTCGTCACGTTGAACGCGCCGGAGTAAGCCTCAAATTAACACTTGGCATACTACTGTACGCCATCAGTTCAATTGGAGGAATGTAGGCAGGAACTCCGGGTGTTGATTGTCAAAAAGAAAAGTTGGTGGTCGAGCCGCCCCTAAGGTGAGGGTAGCGACAAATCAACGAGTGCGCGATACATTTCTTTTCCTGGAATGTCAATGTCGAAGAGGTGGACCTTTCTACGGGTGGCAAGTTGGCAACGAGTTCACTAGAACAAAGATTAGATCCGACCCAAGACGATAGTGACCTAGACGTACCTTGGGGCGAGCAGTATTGTATACCTTGCCATTTGATGGGTCTTTCTCTGGGATTAGAGGGGAGATATATAATTCAGGGGGACAAGACAAAGTGTGGGCGAATTAAACCGCCCAAGAGCCAGACACCATCCGTTTTGGCAGCCTCTTCACACTCTAGTCCCTCGCTCTGCTGGGATTCCTGCAAGGTGACACAAGTCGAGACTCCGGCCAATTGTTGGCACGGACGGAAGGAAGAGGCACTCACGTGAAGGACGATCAGATCGGGCTTCCCCTGCGTATTACAGTAGTAACAGTACCGTCTGGCGTGCCTTCACCAGCTTCACCGTTGGCGGCCTTACGTATCATATCCCTAGCATCATAGCATGCTTAAGATTCGCCGCTTTGTCCGCACCGATCTGACCAAGCCGGATCAGGGCGAGCTTACTGTACAGTAACTGACTGTGGGTGCCAGTGCGGGTAGCGCCTCGCTGCTTCTGGGTGTCCATTATATTTCTAGTAGAACGCAATACTTGTTGATGTGAGGGCTAAAGTGAGGGTGATGCCCTGGCATGTGAAATCTACAGCATCGTGGCCTCAAGGACAGACAGATAACTGGGCGCTTGGACCCCGCGCTGTAGACTTCCCTGCTTTCGTAACTTGACTATCGATGTACTTGTTGGAAGAGGTGGTGCTCTTATAACTCCGAATCCCCAGTCTCTGCGCAGATACTGTACCGTACCATACGCATTACTGTAGACATTAATTGGGAATGAAAGTGAAGGTATGAAGTGGTAGTCACAGGCCAACGATAGTGACTTGTGAAGCTGTGAAGTAAACGCATATATACCCCACGGCTGTGGGAAGTTGAAGCCTTGAAGCCTCAAGGCCTCAGGCCTCAGGCTGTATATGGGCGTTGTTCATTTGGAACGAACGGCTCTCAGGCTGTCTAAAGGTTCATCACCTCTATGTGATTATCCCGTAAATCGTGAGAGCTGACTATACAATTTCCAAAATCGTGATCGTGAAGTAGGATATTGTGGAATTGAGTGCTACGTCATGAGTAGTTAAATGCAGAGTAAGCATCATACAAAAACCATACGGCGTCTTCGACCCAAGCCATTTCAATGGTTCCTTTTGAACCCCTTAAATGGTCACCGGTCACCTAGTACTACTGAAGAATGTCCGTCTGCGTCGTGCCAGGAGATGATACGACAAGTAGAAAATACAACCCTATAAAATGGTTTAATCCGTCTAGTTTCTGTCTATTCTTGGCTCATCTACGAAATGACGATGGTGTTGGTGCTGCAGAACGGAAAATGGCTTCGGAGATCTTGCGGAGTTTGTCGGCTATCTCGCATGGATGGCCTTTATTTTTTGCCCGTCGAAGGAGCTCAGAAAACCCCTCCTCGAGGTTTCTTCTGTGGAGGGCTGTCTTGCTTCCTGCGCCCAAGAGAATTGCGAGCGTGTCCACGAAAGAGGTTGCTGCCTCGTCCGGGAGGTCGTCTGTCTGATACGATAGGACGCCATAAGTAAACGAGTCGATGTTCATGTTGTCCACGGTGCGGGGATTTTCGAGTGAGTTGTAGATCGTATTTGACGTCTCTCCCAGAATATCCTGCAGCCAAGTTAGTTCCGATTCGCGAGGCGGATATTTGTGCAGGACGCGTCTCGCAAGCAAGGCGCATATGGAGCGGGATGTGACGCGGATGGCAGGGTCCTCGTCGGCCCAGAGAGATCGCATAATACCGATGTTTGCGAATTTGATCCGAACGTCTTCCAATAAAATTTCGAGCTCCGAGTCTCCGTAAGGGGCGTCACGGAAAGCCCTGGCAATGTGATGGACAGCGTTCAGACATACAACGAGACGGCGCCTGCGCGTATGCTCGTCGAGACCAGTCAAGCCTGAGGCGCAGCTTCGCAGGAGAGTGAAGAGGTGTTGGGAGAATATCTTTCCGGAATAAAAGGGGATGCTAATGAGTTGGACGATTGTATCTCCCGGGATGCTGGCCATGAATTCTTGAATCTTGCTCTTGTCAGCCAATGCTGGTTCATTAAGAAGCCATGTAAGCGCCTTGGAGTCTACATCCGCCGACACCTCGATGGCCCTCTGGACTATCGTATTCCGAAAACCATCCTTGAGACGCTGCCCGTGCTTCTTGACGGAATCGTCGAGAAGTTGAATGCAATCATTGAGGATTCTCTGTCTCAATGATGTGACCACGCCCGGATTAGACGGTACTAGGATCCCATGTAGCCGCTTCAGGAGCCAGCGAGAGCAAAACGTAAAGAGACCCAAAGAAGTGTGCCAGAAATACCACCAAATGCTAGACATCGGGGTACGATACGGGCAACTGTGGTCGAGACAAGGAAGGATGGTCAGGACGAGGTACACAAATCCAATGAGTCCGACGCAAATGGAGACCACGATGGCCACAGCCTCGAAAACCGTGAAAAGGAATATCACCAGACCAGCGAAAAATAAGAATACGGAGAGGTGAAGGAGTGCAGGAGCAGCGTCGACTACGCGTGGCATCTGGTATTCCATCATGCCGAGGAACAAATAGGAACGGACGCGTGCTCGGTCTCTTGGGATGGTTGGAATTTGGGGTAGCTGAATGTATCTGCGTGCCCACTGCTGTATTAATATCGCCACAAGGGCAGAAGCGATGCTAAACACAAGGCTCAGCAACCACAATGAGTTGACCAAGATGATGGAACGGCCGGGAGAATATGTTTGTGAAGGCGTCGGTGGGATATATGTACCGTTTGGCGAGAAAGCCAGTGAGCTGCTTAGAAATCTGCCCAAGGAGATACACTGTCTCGTCACCCGAATCGGGAGATAACTTTTTATAGCTTTCAAGGATAAACGTGGCCACGGTGGCGGAAAAGAGACCAGTCTTGGAAGCTCATCATTTCTCTGAACCATCAGGACCGGGGTGTTAGGACTTACAAAGACCAGGACACCATTCGCATCGTCTTTCCAGGCGTCACTGACACGTGTATCGTGTTTATCCGCTTCTTCCATGTATCCCGACCACATCTTATTCTCCGAATCTTTGCGGGCTGTGGCCAAAGATATTGTAAATCGGTGCATAGTCTCGGTTCCTCTACGCACCCTCGTCATGCGCCGGGCTTCCCAGGGACGGTTGTAGCAAGTCGTGGAGGTGAGTATATGCCTCGGACATTCTGGTTTTGCAAAGTAGATCAATGCTAGGGAAGGAAGAGAGGAACGGGGCTTACTTTGACGTGTGCCGCCTGTACTATTTATACCCACCGTTTGTAAAAGTATCGTGACCAACGGCCCAATCTAAGGTTTTACGATCAAATGCCGTTAACAAATGAACACCATCCGAAGTCTCCTGGCTCTTGTCCAACAGATGAAAGTCGATGGTTTCCAATACCGGGACCGCCTATCCGGGGGTACCAGTAACTCTGCTGCATTTACGCTAAGGCTCTGTGTAGTATATTCCCTGCCTGGACGGGCGAGCTTGGTAAATTAGCTACAAGTGTTTGGGGCTTCGTGTATCGGGGAGGAACGCGTGAAAAACGAGGCGAGTGACAGACTGGCAGTGTCACGGCGTGGCGTCAGCACGCGGGGCACGTTCCCTCTGCCATTGAGTGAGAAGTAGGTTGCGCCGGTCGTCTTTGAATATCTCACGACCTCATCCACGTAAAGCACACTGGCGAGTACTGATTGCGGTGCGCGCCCTGTTCTGCCAAGCTGTGGGTCAAGCCGGTCAAGTGTGGACGAACAAACAGCAGACCGTAACACCGTCCTCACGTGACCATTAAAAGATGATGATAGATAGCCGCTTGGATAGCCGCATCAATGGCAAGCAGTTTTCAATCAAGTAAACCCATAGAAATTCTGTGATGACTTAGCCCGCGGCGCATGCCCGCGGCGACCTGCCAAAAAAAATGTGCCCTATGCGCGCCAGGGGCAGTTGTGTTCGTGCAGTGCTCCGAGGGTTGCGATGAGTCCTTGAGCAGAAATCAAATTGACAACGAAAATACCCTTATTTTTTGATTCTGCCCAACGCTGCCCGAATGTGACTGTGACTACAAACACATAGTGGTAGTAAGTCATAGGCACACTGTATCATACCTTCGCATTTACCATGTGTCCCAGTTGTCCTGTGGTCCCCGGTTTAGCTAGTACATACACCTTTACTAATATATTTTATGTATTTACAACTGTAGACTCTTCCCTCAGGCTTCGCGTTTCAGATCCCAGAGAGAGTTCAGTGTAGTCCATGTCTGCGTTCCCGACTGTGCCGCACTCGTGCGCGGTCTTAACAAATCAACCATGATGCGTCCCCGTCTGCAGCGGCCACCTATGCGAAATTACAGGTCGCGCGGAAGCATGCGTGCCCGCTTCTGCCTACTTTCAACTACCTGACCAAGTTAAGCTCTATGCGGCTCACCGTTTCTGTTACTGAGCTCGCTGCACTTGCACGCAACCTGAGAGATCCGACCCCAACGTCCCCATGACTGCAGTGGACACACCTAGGACGTCTCACATCGTGCGGAGGCCTGCACGACCATGTCTTATGATACACTTGTTTCAATAACAGTCACACGATGTGACGCGTTGTCATCACATGAAATTGTTGCATTTCTTTCTGGGGCTGAGAGGTGTTCGGAGATTCGGAGCAGACAATTCTGTTGCTCTATGGGACCTCATTACCCCACCCGGGGTAATGCATTATCACTTTGCGAGCTGCGGCCAGATTCTTTTTGCCGGACAGGCCCTTAGCTCTTTTCTTCTGAAAAACCTCAAAAAGTGTTGAAGTTGTCAAAAAAATCTGTATGAAGGTCCTCCAAACAAAAATGCTATGTCCCAGCTCTTTTGGCAGGCACCAAGGCAGGTAGCCGGTCTAAGGCGAAGTGAGGGATGAGTGAAGGCTTTGCGCGAGCGGACAGGGCAGCACGTGCTCATCCCCTTCCTGCCGCCACCTGTCCACCCCTATTCTCAGCCGGTTCAAAGAACCGTGTCTTTTTATTTTTCGCCCGCCCACCACTCCCTTTTCTTTTCGCAAAACGCCAAGGGGTCGATGAAATGGCGTTTTTTGGTGCCCCTCGCTCGTCGGCACATCTCGGGTCGTTCCCACCCGCCCGTGTCGCGACCTCGCCTCGGACACCAAAACCCCAGTTTTTCAATTTCGTGCTTCCGCCCAGTCTCTACTAGCCCGCCACGTATCTACCTAATCACACGCCTCCATGTACATGCTTCCTCTGCTGCTACCGAGCAGATGCGATAATGCATCGCTTTTCTCTTCTCCATTTGCCGTCCCCCCGTGTCTTCGCGCCAGTTTCCCATTACCACCCGCGCAACTCTTTCTCAGCCGGCGCCACACGGGCATGTTCTCACGGAAAGCCAAAGTAAGCGACTCGCAAAGACACTAAATTATGCCTAGAAATATTCAAACACCTTTTTGACAACTTGAACTCCCTTAAAGTCCCTTATTTGAGGTTTTTCTGAAAAATAAACTCTGGATAAGATATTAACAGTCGATAATCGATCTCCTTGGTATCAGCAGGGGTTCTCGGCTGCTTAGGAGCAAGCTCGACCTTTCCCGAAGGGCTCTTGGGAAGACAAAGGTCTCTTTCTCAGTACCACGGGTTGAAGCACGGGCCTAAGTAAGCACAAATCGCCAAATTGAGTTGACGAAGACTTGGAGCTGACGTCACAGAGCTTGTGCTTCTCCTCACCATCTTGCTCACCATACTAGGACCGTACACTTAAAACCGTACATCAAACGCTATTTCCATGCTACCCGAATTACGACGTGCACCCCCCGGATACACCCAGCATACTGAACGTGTCCATTACAGGGTTTTTATTCAGAAAAAATCGAAAGGTAGTGGTTGAACATTGACCGCCTGAGCAAAGCTACAAACCCTATTCCTAGTACACAGTGAACGCTCGCGCATAACGTCATAGTAGGAGTACAGTAAAGAAATATCATGTCAATAGCACATGCCTAGGAGTGAGATTGGGGCGCGCCCGGCGTGGGCATGCGTATAGGCACAGACACGTCAGTGGGGAACGCCTTGTGGAGAAGTTCCAGTAAGGGCGTAACAAGTTGTTGGAGACAGCCACTATTTTCTGCCCTCTGTGTTAATGCCCGGATTTGTTCCTGCAAACTATTTCTGCGTGGGCCGTTCTCCGCGTCCATCAGAATGGTGAGGGTATCTAGAATAGATGTAATTTCCTCATTCGTTAGCCCACGTTCCAAAAGCGGCGACTGCACCCCTCGCACAAACGACTTTAGGTTCATGGAGTCCGCCCTTGCGAGGTTATCCAAGGAGTTGTATATCTCGTTCGACGATTTGTCGAAGACGGCTGCCAGCCAGGAAAAGTCTGCGTCCCTCGGGTGGCGTCGAGGTCCTACTATATCACGTAAGATCCGTCTTGCCAATAGCGCACATATGCAGCGCGCTCTGACGCGGACCGCAGTGCCCTGGTCAGACCAAAGGATGCGCATCGTTCGAAGCTCCGCAAAGTTGATACGAATGCTGTCCGGTATCGGCTCGCCGGACTGATCCAGTGGAGCTACGTTGTAGGCCCTGACACCTCGATAGATAGTATCGAGGCATGTGAGCAGGCGATGCTGCTGGGCACTGGGTGTGAGACCGGTGGTACCAGGGAGGCACGTCAACAGCAAGTCGTGGAGACGATGGCTGAAGGAGGAACTGGATTGTGAGTCAGGAACCTGAGGTTGCAGCAGTCGTGGGACCGTGTCTCCCGTGAGTGTGGAAACAAAGTTCTGGAATGCGCCATCTTCACTGAGTGCTGGAACATGAAGAAACCAGTTGAGTGCTTGCAGCTCTCGGTCCTCTGGAGCACTCTGTGCTCTATTCGCGACACTCTTTCCTAACCCATCTTTGCGTCGTCGATCGTGGTCTTCCACATAGCGTTCGAATCTCTCTCTCCAGTCGACGAGATGGTTCTGAACGTGGAAAATTTCCTCGATCCAGAGAAAGAGTGCCATGAGGTAGCGTACCACGGTGTGCCAAGCATACCACGAGAGGTTGGACAATGAAGTACGATATGGGCAGTTGAGGTATACACAGGGAAGGATGGTCAGCGCGATATAGGCGATGGAAAAGATCCCGACAGTGATCGAAATGATTATGGCGACCGTCGTAAAGATCGCTGAAGAAGAATATGACCAAGCCGACGAAAAATAAGAACACGGCGAGATGTAGGAGAGTGGGGATCAACTCCACCGCATAGGACATGCGGAACTGTTTGAGGCCAAAGAAAAGGAAAGAGCGGACGTGAGCTCGTTCACGAGGTGTCGTGCGGAGCTGTGGAAGTTGAACGTATTGTCGTGCCCATTGTTGCATCAACGTAGCGAGCAATGCACATGTGATGCTGACTATGAGGCTCAGGATCCACATAGCATTCACGCACACAATCGATGTGCTAGGCGAGAACGTTGGGTAGTTTTGCGGTCTGACGTACGTGCCGTTGGAGAGACCAGAAAGTTGTTGTGAGATCTGCTGAAGCAAGAACGCGGTTTGGTCTCCTGAGTCGGGAGACAGCTTCTTATAACTCTCGATGATAAACGCCGCCACAGTCGCCGAGAAAAGACCTGTCTTTTAAACTTATCCATCAGGGAGATATCGTAGACCGAAGGAGAGATACGGACAAACACGAGGACCCCGTTCGCGTCGTCTTTCCAGCCATCAGAAATGTCCTTGTCATGTTTTTCCGATTCTGACAGATAGATCGACCACATCTTGTCAGGAGGGATCGCCAGAAGGCGGGACTAGTAGTATTGTGAAATAGGACGCGATCCATAAGTCTATGGTACACACCTCCTGCTGGGATACCCATCTCGAGAACCTCGTCCTTAGGTACTTGTGAATACGAGGTGGCCATTGAGTTGTGCTAGCGTAGTTTGGAGTTAGAAATGCTCTGCTTTTTTGAAAGAAGCCAGCGGTACTTCTGCTCGATATCAGTTTCCGTAAGTGTTGTGTGAGCGCTATTTGTATGGTTCCCGAGCGCTCAGAAAATGTTGATTCGGCTTCTGAGTCCGAAACACCGTGACCTAGGGGGGAGTATACAGCCTCTAGGCAGCTTTTAACCTTATCAGAGGCCAAATCTCGGGGTGGGTTATCCCAATATTCGAGACGGCGTGCACGTTGCAACGGCATTGCGTACAGCATTCCTTTTTAAGAAACTCAGGGGTTGGCGTCCGATGTGAATACATGAAATACGATGAGTCGTGACCGATTGTAGCAACCCGAGATGGTTCAAACCTTGACCGCAATAGCACGGGATGACTTGATTATGATAGCTGCGACCGTCTTCACTAGAGATGGTGAGCACACATGGTACATACCTACAAAGCGATCCCTGGATTGTGGTCGAGTCTTACTGCCTGTGAGGAATAAGTTCTGCCCCGGCTGTATGGCGGAGACAAACAATGGGTGTGTACAACTGACCTCGAAAGTTGGCCGAATTTTCAGAGCATGTCGAGTAAGTTCTCTTTTCGATTATCGGGTGTTGAACAAGGTTACTCCAACTAGGCATCAATTTCCAGGTAAAATACTAGCAGTCTCGCTTAGTTTGGTGTCAACGGCCCGCGCGTGGATGAAGCGAAGGAGAAAAGGCGCTTTAGCTTCCGAGCGCGTAGAGCTGGACTCGTCTATTTGGAGTTCTACTCATATGAAGAATTTGAAGAACCCGCTGTGGACACTCTGAATACGAATAACCCTCAGCTGCGCCAAGGCGGAGTGCGTGCGCCACCCCAAAACGCAATATAGGTGAAGGAAAAGCGTTTCAAAAAGATATGCCAGTGGGTGGTGGGGGCAGCATGAGATCCGCCGACATAAGTCAGCACTCAGGCAGTACCTACTTGATTCCGGAGTAACGATCGAGGGTGTGTGCGGGAGGCATCTCAAATCATACAGGACGCTTGCCTCCAGGTAAGTGCCTCGCTGCTTCTGAGTGTGTATACTACAAGAGCGCAAGTCACTCAAGCTTCGGATTCCTGGTCGATGTGAAGGCCAAAGCGAGGGCGATGCTCCGAGATGTGAGGGCTACAGCATTGTAGCCTCGAGACATACAGATAGCCGCGCGCTTGGAGCCCGCGTTTCAGACTTCTCTGCTTTCGCACCTCGATTGTTAATGTGCATGTTGCCAGTGGTTGGAGGGAAGAGGTAAATTATTTCCTAAAGCGGTAACGATAGTGACTCCGAAGAGTGGCTTCCCACAGCCGTGGGAACTTCTATTGGGGCTCCAACTGGGGCTCCGACTTGAAGCTTGAAAGGTTCTAACCTCAAACGAAAAGCTGGCTCGCGGTCGCGGTTGCGCCGTCAGTAATAGTATATTACAATGCAGTACAGAATTCTCAAGCCTGAACACTTGCCAAGTTGCCAACGTCGCCAAGGATTCGGGAACGAAGCCTTGAAGTGGTCCGTATGGCGCCGCATCTCTGATTCTCTGAGGCCATTTCTTTAGGGAAAGCTTTAGGCCCCGAGTTACTTGCCATTCTATTGGTATTTGCACGGTGGGAGTTGGTGGGAGTCGTGACTGACGGTAATTGAAAGCAACGAATGTCTGCACACTGGCAGCCTTATTAATAGCGTCGGTTCTGTATCACTGCCCGAAAGGCACACGATCTGGATTGTGATTGTGAATGTGAATGTCATTGAGCGCTACAGCATGAGTACAGTAACTACATGTAGAGAGCAACCTAAATCATACAGCATCTTCGACCCATGCCATTTTAATGGTTCCTTTTGAGTGCGTAAACAGCTCGAAGTCACTTTGTACAACTAGGGTATAGTCCTTGTCTGTCTGCGTCATGCGACTTGAGATGTCGATGGTTCTGGTGCTGCAGAAGGGAACATGGCTTTGGAGATCTCGCGGAGTTTGTCAGCTACCTCACGTAGATGGTCGTCGTTTTCTGCCCGTCGAAGGAGCCCATAAAGCCCCCCCTCGAATGAGCCTCTGCGGATGGCTGTCTTGCTTCCTACACCCATGAGAATTGCGAGCGTGTCCACGAAAGATGTTGCTTGCGCGGCCGGAAGGTCGCCAGTCGGATATGAAAGGACGCCGTAAACAAATGAGTCGATGTTCATGTTGTTGACGGTGGGGGGATCTTGGAGTGAGTTGTAGATCGTGTTTGACGACTCTCCTAGGACGTCCTGCAGCCAAGCCAACTCTGAGTCGCGTGGCGGATATTTGTGTAGGATGTGTTTCGCAAGCAAGGCGCATATGGAACGGGATGTGACGCGGATGGCAGGATCCTCGTCGGCCCAAAGAGACCGCATAAGTTTAATGTTTGCGAAGTTGATCCGCACGTCTTCCAGTAAAGTTTCGGGGAGCGAGACCCCGTAAGAGACACCACTATATGCCCTGGCTATGTGATGGACGGCATTCAGACATACGATGAGACGGCGCCTGCGCGTATCCTCGTCAAGCCCAATCGAGCCTGGAATGCAGCTTCGCATAAGAGTGGAGAGGTGTTGGGAGAATATCTTTCCGGAGTGAATGGGGGTGCTGATAAGCTGGACGATCGTATCTCCCGGAATGCTGTCCACGAACTCTTGAATCTTGCTCTTGTCGGCCAATGCTGGTTCATTGAGAAGCCACGTGAGCGCCTTTGGGTCTACATCCGCTGACGCCTCAATGGCTCTCTGGACTATCGTACCCCGAAAACCGTCCTTGAGACGTTTCCCATGCTTCTTGACAGAATCGTCGAGAAGTTGCCACCGTTCGGTGAGGATTCTCTGTATTGATGATCTGACCTCGCCCGGATTAGACGGTACTAGGATCCCATGTAGCCGCTTCAGGAGCCAGCGAGCGCAAAGCGCAAAGGAACCCAACGAGGTGTGCCAGCAATACCACCAAATGCTAGACATCGGGGTACGATACGGGCAACTGTGGTCGAGGCAAGGAAGGATGGTCAGGATGAGGTACACAAATCCGATGAATCCGACGCAAATGGAGACCACGACGGCCACAGCCTTAAAGATAGTGAAAAGGAATATCACAAGACCAGCGAAAAATAAGAATACGGAGAGGTGAAGGAGTGCAGGAGCGGCCTCGACTGCACGTGACATGCGATATTTCAGGATGCCGAGGAATAAATAGGAACGGACGCGTGCTCTGTCTCTCGGCACTCTTGGAATTTGGGGTAGTTGAATGTATCTGCGTGCCCACTGCTGCATTAATGTCGCCGCCAGGGCAGAAGTAATGCTAAACACAAGGCTCAACAACCACAAAGAGTTGACCAAGATGATGGAAAGGCCGGGAGAGTATTTTGGGGAAGGCGTCGGTGGGATATATGTACCGTTTGGCGAGAAACCAGTGAGCTGCTGAGAGATCTGCCCAAGGAGATACGCCGTCTGGTCCCCCGAATCGGAAGATAACTTCTTATAACTTTCAATGATAAATGTGGCCACGGTGGCGGAAAAGAGACCGGTCTTGGAGGCTCATCACTTCTCTGAACAATCAGGACCGGGTTTAGGACTTACAAAGACCAGGACACCATTAGCGTCGTCTTTCCAGGCGTCACTGACACGTGTATCGTGTTTATCCGCTTCTTCCATGTATCCCGACCACATCTTATTCTCCGAATCTTCGCGGGCTGTGGCCGAAGCTATTGTAAATCTGTGCATAGTCTCGGTTCCTCTACGCACCTTCATCATGCACCGGGCTTCCCCAAGAGGCTTGTAGGAGTTCGTGGAGGTGAGTATATGTCTCAGACATTCTGGTCTTGGGAAGGAAGAGAGGGACGGGGCTAACTTTGATGTGTGCTACCGGTACTAGTATTTATACCCGCCGTCGAGGAGCATCGTGACCAACGTCCTATCTAAGGTTTTATGCTAATAATGCCGTCAGCAAACGAACACAGTCCGAGGCCTTCTGACTCTTGTCGAACTGTGATAGTTTCCGGTATCGGGACTGCCTAACTGGGAGTAGTAAGTCCGCCTGGATCTGTGCTAAGGTCTGTGCGGTATAATCGCGGCTCGGACGGGAAATGTAGACTTGGTAATTCAGCTACAAGTGCTTGCAGCTCCGAGTATTGCCGAGAAATGCGTGAAAAATGAGGCGAGTGGGACTGGGCGCCGGCACGTGCCAAACATATTGAGTAGTATCTGCCACCAAAGTGAATAGATTGCGCCCATCGTATTCCAAAAGAACTCACGATACCGTTCCACGTAAAGTCGATGAGAGTTGGTGGGGCCAAGTGTGTGACGAAGAACCACAGCTTCAAATAATCACTGACCTCACGTGACCATTAACTTGAAAGAATCCGTCCTTCTTCGTAAGCCGCTATGACCGGATCGCAAGGTCATGGTAGCAACTTAACGGCGCTTACCGAGTCTATTCTACCGAAGTTTTCCATTAAAAAACGTACGCGTTGAAAAATCCATTAGTCGCCGAAAGGACTATGTCCTCACTGGGCTCGAAACGATAGACATCATGCATGCTTCTCGGTGAATGTACTAAGCACCATGACCGAAGACCGGCTTTGTACTAGTCTACTGCTCCGGAATAAAATTCTTCCAAAAAAAAAAGAATGTAAAGTACTTATTGCATATATAGTCCTAGGCTTAACTATGAAAATGAACATGCTTTTTCCCCTGCGTTAACGATATTCGTTTGCATCGGCGTTCATGTCTCCATTCCCATTTCCGTCATTGTTTCTCTTACTATCACCTACGCTTCCCCTGGATTGAAGACTATCACTCGCTACATCGGCCCGAATCTTTATGTGAACCTCATGAAATGTCGGCTGAATCGTGTTGACTGATAGACAACCCGATCGTATGAAGGCCAGTTCTCAACGTGACGAGTATATATAGCCGGACAAGGGTGTCGAAGGAGTGAAGATGGGGGCCGCGGCATGAGATCGCCAGTGGAAGGGTTTGTAAGTTTGAGAAAATCTCCAGTAAGAGACAGTCATAGGAAGAACCAATCATTGCAACAGCCATTTCGGGGACCGGGCTCATCTTGGGGCTCGTGGGACAGAAGAACGACCAAGTGATCCGATGCGAGAGTAGTAGACAAGATTGACTAGATCTGAAAGTCATCTCCGCTGCGCACTGTGTGAAATGTAAGCCACACGCAGGTTCGGACATTAGAGCACGAAAATTGCAAGCGACTAACCTAGCCGTGAGTGGCGCTCAGGCTAGCTGCTGATACCATCTCAACGAGAACAGAAGATCCGTGATTATGGTGACACAGATCACCGTGTCAGTCATGAGACGAAACATGCTAACCATGAGGCTCGGATAAACCCAGATAGGTGGTATGCACGAGGGTTATCGTGCTATCGGCTCACAAATAGCTATCTCTGCGGCTGACTGGAACCATTTCAATATACCTTCCTGCCAGCAAGTCCAAGTGAACGTTGCTACCGGGGGTGTCTGGGCTGCCTGTACCAACAAATAATGAATATGATGGGAGCGGCAACCAGCAGGAGAGCCAACGACCTACTGGCAGGAGACTTTTCATTGCCGATATGAAACACGACGGCGCCCGCCACCTCGTGTAAATGATAGTGTGGAGTGCCGTCCTTGTATGCGCATTGGACAATGTTTCAGGCCCGCATTTATATTATGGGGCTTCGACAAAGACGAGGTTACCAAATTCATAGTAATGGGCAGACGATGTGCTGACGAAGTTTTATGCTAGCAGTGGCAGAAAGCTGCAGAAGAAATGGGCGCGCATCGACGTAGCGGCGTGGGACTCCCCCTGGCCCTAGAGGAATTGCCTGCTCATTCCCCAAGACCCTTCTTGGCCGCACGCTACACTTACGGTAATAGGTGCAGAGGAGCTCCGAGGAGAAGAGTGGCTGATGGTGCTGGCCCGGGCGGTGTTGTTATTTGTTATTGTCTTCGGCCGGATCCAGCCGGAGGTGACGGCCAATTCAAGTCTCTTCGAGATTTCCGCACGCACCATCAGGACCAAGATCAGGACCCTTTTGCGCGTGCAAGTAAAACCCCATGAATGGTTATTAGATCTGAGGGCTCGAAGGTGTTGTAACTGTAGTAGTTTTTCTTTCTTTCTTAGATTCCATTAGAGTGCACCTCGAGGTACATCATGATAACCCTAGTGGCACATTCCGAATCCGTCCCCTGCCCGATTTCTCTCTCCTTTGCATAATACATACGACTGACGTTAAAACACCTCCCCGCTTCGAACAGAAGCTACTTTGTGATGCGTCAAGTGTCGGGCATAACTGTAGCGGATTTATGTGGAGAACGCGGCAATTCTTGCCTGAGAACTACTCGTCTGGGGGAACCAAGGGGAACCCTCCTCTCGGTGATTTCGCTGGTCTTTCTGTTCTCCAACTCGGAACAGAGAAATAAACAGAATCGGATTAGTGGTTGACCACTCCTCCTGGTTGGATACACCGTCATACACGAGTGTATAGCGCCAACCCTTTTCCGTCTGTCTCCAGCTGCGGACCTGCGGTCGTCTGCAACCAAATTTGTCAAGAAATTCGTCCCAAGTAGCGCGTCTAGGGAAAAAGATGCCTCAGTCGTACCACTGGCATCTACACGGCTTATTATACTGGGATGGAGCTGAGGCAGAACTACAATTGGTTTATAGGCCAGCAGTAACGAATAGTGTTCTGTGCCATGATGTGCATGCTAATTGACCCAAGAAACAACAAAGAAAGTATATTGCGTGAGGCCGAATGTCACTACGCACACATTTGCCGCAATGAGGTAAAATTTCGGACGGGACTTCGGAGGGTCTGGCACCGGCAAGACCCAGAGGCGGAGAGTGCCAGTGTCAAAAGGCTTGCGAAAGGGACAACCCAACCCCCGAATGAAAAAAACGAAAACGAAAACCGGCATATTCTAGAAGACTCGGAGTGGAGTACATAGTATGGTTAATAGTCATCAGCAATTTGACAAAAAAGTTTCCGTCGTTTCGTTCGTTTTCATCGTTTTCAGACGTTTTCTCAGTTTCCGGAAACTTGAAACCTGGAAACCCGGAAACCTACTCACCCGGCCTAAATATTCATATGGGAGGTCTAGAACGTAGCTAACTTGAATACAATCAACTAATCCCTACCAATAAACTCGTGTGCGTGATGATCGACATAATGGTTAACAAAAAAAGTGCGATAAGAGTCCAAAGCGCAGTGGTAATGAAAGTTCTCTGGTACCCGTGAGTTACCGTAGACAGGTAGGAGGTGCGCTGCCCGAGCAATAGAATCGACATGAATGACTTCAAGAGTGGGCTGGCCACGGCGATCAAGTTCTTGCTTCACGACCCACATGCCTGTGTCGGGGTCACGTTCATCAGTATGGACAAACCAATTGATCAACGCGCATGAGAAACTCTTTCGCCGATACTCAAACGAGAAGAAAAGTAAAACCCGCCCGATTTCCATGGCCTCCATGCCAGCCTGGGAATCGTCGACGATAACAAAAACGGTGTCACGACGGGGGTAGCCAAAAAAGTGAGGGGTTGATCGAATTCGCTCGCGCCGCAGGCCACCTGATCCAGAAAGATCGCTAGGTGCATAGAAGGTGGCGATGGCCGAGTGATGGACCTTGATCGCGCCCTCAAAGGCAGGGCATTCATCGATCGTTGACGGAGCGACCAGCTCATCCGGGTGGGCAAACTTGTAGAGGAACTGGGCCAGGACGAGTGTGAACTTGGGCTGTTGGATATACATCGCGAGGGCATTGAGCCGAGATGGGTAACCACGCTCTGAAAATTTGATGTGTGAACGATGGGCCACTCTAAAACAGAGTACACGCACGAGTTCTGAACGCGAGTTGAACATCAAAATCAGATGTGTTTTGGGATTTACCCGGAACGACTGCCTCATCGTCATCCTCAAGATCCTCCGAGTCTATTGGCACATTATTGCCAAGCCCGGATGGGAAGCCAGGTGGCGCAGGTCCCCGCAGCGCCCCACTGTCCTCAAGGTGCCGATGGAGTGCTGTCATCCTGTCCATACGTAGGATGGTTTTGAGCATCTGAGTGAGTGCATGATACCGATTGGATCGTCGCCAAGGTTCCTTGACGGCTCGAATGTGCTTTGATTCCGTAATCGATGAGCAGAGTCCATTAGGGGAGCCAAAAAGGTGTATTGCGTGGTAAAAATGCTTCAAAGCATGCTGGCGTGGAAGAGAGAGTGTTATACGAACTCCGACCTCAATGAAAATGGTCCGTAGTTGGTGAAAAGTCTCAACGCAGTCTCGGAGGCGTTCAAGAGAGGGTGAGTCGATGGCATTTCGGCGGGCTATGTAACACGCGTCCATAAATGCTGCAATGCAGCGGACCATCACGGATGGGACGTAGCCAGCAATTGCGGCAAGAAAGACCTTGAATAGTATGGTTAGTATGCCCGATCCGATCCGATACAAGATCATGAAGCGCACATACCTTCATCAACGCTTTCGAGTCATCGCCTGTCCACTGCTGATAGTCACGCCCATCTGGGAACCGGCGAAGACCAGGGAATGGAGGGACAGCTGAGATCCTAGAACCAGATGATTTATGAGCCATGAAGTAAAGCGGAAGACCATACCGGCGATCGATGTCTTCAATAATGTCCAACGCCGCCGTCTCTCCATGTTCTAGATGTAGATACTCTAGCACCCATTCGACGAGGTGGTCCTTGAATACTCCTTTGATTAGCTGGTGAAGGAGATCCGGTGCAAGCAGTTCAGTGGATGTCGGCGCGTGGAAATGAATATGTGAAGGGCTGCCAGATGCTTTATCAGACCAGTGTCGGAATGAAGATGTAATACATACCACAATATTGTGCCGAAGACCAAAATCGTCCCAGAGGACACCTGGGTTAAATGTCTTGATAAGGAGGTCGGTTTTTATGTGTGAGCGGTGATGACTCCCAGAACCGTCAAGGTCGGTTGGCAGCGCATCACATCTTACATAAGAAAGGGTCAGTGACGCTCGTAAAAGAGATCCTCAATCACTTACTTTGGACACCAAGTAGATACGACACCACTGAGGTAGACCTGTTCGGGATAGTCGGCGATGTATGGCCCAAGACCAAAAATTGTGCGGCGAAAGTGCCCATCGGGGCATTTCATGACCTTCGGCTCCGTCATATAAGGCTTGAGTGGTGCAAAGACCAGTTCGAGACAGCTGTGGTAAAGTTGCCGACAAAACATCTGAAATGCTGTTTTTTTCGCTGGCGTTTGCTCGCTTGAAAACCACCCCTCAATGACAAAGACAGGAGAGAACAGGTAAATTGAAACGTACTCTTCGGGATTGGAAGGAAGGCAACAGGCACTACACCATTTCCGTGCCCACGCCGGGCAGTATTGGTGATATTGCCGAGTGACGCATACACTGGGTGATATTCTTGATGCCCAGTTGCGACTGACACCGTGGTTTTGTCACTACCAGCAATGATTGGAACAAACATTGCTCCATGCGTCTTCTTGTCTTGAGAGATCGTGTCCTGGAGCTATGCATCAGATAAATAAAAATATGGAATATGGAATCACGTACCGCCTCGCGAAATGCCCAGATCCCTGACATGAGGTTAGAATAAACACGTGAACCCATCTCGTTATACTCTTCATATGGCGTGTATTCAAACTCGCCATCAAACTCCTTCGAGGCCAGTTGCTCCTCGAAGACAGAAAGGACGTCCCTTACATTTAGCTCATAAGTCTCTTGCATCCACTGGGGAAGAGTCCCGGTCGGTTGTGGCCCGCTGTACGATAATTGATAAGTTGTCCAACCGACTCCACCAACCGGTATCGAGTCGATCGTGCCATACATTTCTGCGGCACTCTTCCATGGGACTCCGTCGCAGCTGTCGGGGTCAGCTTGATACATCATAACCGTTGCTCTCCAGAGGTCAAGGCCTTGCTGAACATCAGCTGCAGAAGACTGAAGTTTTACGTAGTGGTAGCGTGCCCATTCGTATGCTAGCCTGTCACCAAAGGGATGCCAAGGATTGCCGGCGTGTGACTCCAACAATCCCAACGTTGGCGGTTGTGAGATATCTCTGAGGAACGCACCATCAGACGAACATGGGCGGGCTCATAAGGACTCAGCACCTTGTAATCATGCACTGGTTTGTGACATACCTGAGAGGTGGGGATGTCGTATGAACGTGTGCGACTGTAACGCTGCAGCCATCCCTGCAAGTGTACTGTTTTTGCGGTGCTTCGAGTTCACATGCTTCGTCAAGCCTCCCTGTGAGCGAAAACTATCTCCACAAAAGGAACAAAAAAAAGACATGGTGTTATAGAGTATAGGCTGAGGCTGGGTGGACTCGGTTGAACAGTTGAACGTTGAACGGTTGAAGTTGAACACGGCAATGCCCGTTGTGATCACAACTTCGGCAGTGTGCCGAAGCGTCTTTGATCGACAAACACACTTCTAAAACGAGAAGGAGAGTATGATAGACCGTCAGATCGAGGAGGACTCTAAGAAATATACAAGATCTTGTTACTCGGTGCGCATTCACCCCTTCTTTCCTTCCTTTCTTTTCTTCCCGGGCCCCCCCACCGCTGCTTGACCGCTGCCCCCCATTCATCGACTAGCACCTCTGTCACGGGACCATCGATTTTAACCAATGTTTTCATAGAGGACACATTCGGGGTGCATCATGTCGCCCTCTGGATTAATTCTCAATCGTCCCATTCGTTGTATGCCCATTATATGTGCGTGTATGCTCAATCATTCTTTACTTAGGTTTCGGCGAGTCCGGAAAATCAACAATCGTCAAGCAAATAAAAATTATTCACCAGAACGGTTACACTCCTCTCCCTTTCCGACGTCAAAGCCTTGACCAAATTCAATATCGGGCCTATTACCCCCGCCAACAGAGTATGCCGCCGCCTTCTTTCTCTCACCTCCTTTTTATCCATCTCTTTCAGGCGAATTGCGAACGTATCTGAGTCTTCGTATCGGCTTGCCACCGAAGACCCACATTTCTTTTATTCGTCTTTGATGAACAGTGCCTAGCGAGTCCCTTTGATGGTTACTCTACGTAAATGCCATCCTTTGGCTTCCGTTCTGCTATCTCGACACCCGCCGTGTACACTTGCTTACTATTAATCATTTACAGCTTTTTTGCAGAAGCGCATTGGATAGCGGCTAGCAATTACCTTCCATCAGTGGAGGACATCCTGCAGGTGCGGGCAAAGATGACTGCAATTACCGAAACTCGGTTTCCCCTGGGCCAGCTATCAATACATATGGTCGACGCAAGCTCCCCAAGGCGCGCTTCCTTTGACGTTTCCGCGTTTCAGTGTCTGACCTGGCGTCCTCACAGGTTCCCCTGGACTAGCCTTTTTCTGAGTATACGCGGCAGCCGGGGTCAACAAGGGCACCGGATGCGTCATAAGTATTATCTTTTGTACTGCGTTGTCGGAGTGTGACCAGGTCCTTCTCGAGGACTCGGAGAGGAATCAGGTGCGTAAATGCATTCAAATCGCTATCTTACCAACTGGAGTGTCGCAGAACCGAATGACGAAGTCTCGTTCTCTTCAAATCAGTCACCAGCTCACGGTTCTTGCGCACGATGATCATCCTTTTCCTAAACAAGATTGACGTATTCAAGAACAAGCTCCCCAGGGCGCGCTTTCCTTTGACGTTTCTGCGTTTCCGCGTTTCAGTCTCTGACCTGGCACCCTCATAGGTTCCCCTGGACTAGTTTTCACTAAATATATAGGATGCGGCGGCCGGGGTGTCAACAAGGGCGGTCTATGCAAGCGAACCGGGCACGATTAAATGTATATCCAGTGTGCCTACCCTTTTTTCATTTGATTTCTGCGACTCAACTTGAACGAGCTTAGTGCGGTACCACGCAAGTCACCAATGCGTTTAACCTCGTGTACGCCACCAACGACGATGACGGGGGGCAAATTGCTGACACTAGGTGTGTCCACAACAACCATTATTTCTCGCCCTCCCTTCCCATTAGTACCCACACACTCCGCCGAGGACGACAGGAGATGGCCTCGATGGCTTTCTGGCAGGTACGTACATGCGCCAACCTCCACGTTCTCTAAGTAACGAGGTGATTACCTTCCTCCACCGCTCTCTTTAGCTCCGGGATTGCGTTGGAATACCTTCAAGAATTCATATATCACGCATACACATTCTACGCTTCCTTTCTTATCTCCCATAGAACACGGGAACTACTACGGCACGATCAACTGCCTGATGCACAACCCAGTGCTGTACGGTCTGCTCCACACACCGCAGCTCCCCATCACGCCATACCATGGTACGCCCCCACCCCTTCTTCTCCCTCCGTTCGTGTCACAGTACGACAATTACTCAACTTTGTTCAGACGTCACAGGGTTACATGGCTCTAACGTCTGTGGGCTGCGAAGCCTGCGTGTGCATTATTGTTCGCATCCTCGGTATCCTCTGCAAGATCGTTGGTGCAGAGGTCATTGTGATGGCCGTTCCCGGCATGGGCTCGATTGCCTTGCATGAGATCAGCCCGACTGGTTCCCACTAGTCAAGGTGGCATGGCATGGAGTCAACTTAGTTACGCGCCCCTTGACTGCTGCAATCTGCCAGCGGTCAGGTATAACCACGACGCCACATGCCCCTCTGGACGTGTTTCATGTAAGTTCCCCGTCCCACTGATCCGCCATTTAGTAAATTACTTACTTTTCTTGACAGCCCCTCGTTACGCTCGGCCGTACACCTACTACTGCATTCCTACCTTCAGTCTCTGTGTTTCATGTGGTGGACTATACCTTAACAGGACTTATCTTCATTCCGCCATGTTCCCATTGCCGGAACCGTCCAATTCGGACCACTGCCACGGGTTCCTAGGTATGACTTGTTATATTGACCCGTCTTGCCTGCTCAGTCAAATTTGCAGTTTTCTTTTCCTTCAACTTGTCATCCGTGTTCGCCCCCTGTCCTTCTCTCCTGCTCATTGTGTCACGTCAATGCCAGCTGCCCGTCGAACCCGAAAGGCCACAACGAAGGCTGCGCCTGGCACCACTATCGACAGCGGCAATACCCCATCTCCTGACGAGCATCCTTCAACTAAGGGGTCAGGTAAGCGTGGCCAAAGGGTCACCGTTGCTACTGCTCATCATTCTTCAGATGCTAAGGTCGACGAAGGCCTCGGCCCAGCGGTTGACTCAGATAGCAAAAAGGCTCCGAGTCGGCGCCAGGGGAAAGCAAAACGCGGTATGGGTTTTGGCTATGGCGACAGTGGATCCGCTGACAATAGAGTAGCCCCGAACGGAGGAGGACCAAGCACACAAGTAAAGGCCGTCGTGCCCACTCGTGCACTTCCAAGTCGACCCGGCCGTAACGTTCACCCTGCAGGTCAGCCAAAACCGCCGCGACGCAACAAAGAACAGATCGAAGCCGACCGTAAAGTTGCGCAAAAGGCCCTTGAGGAGAAGTTGCACGATGTCCGGATGGCAAAGGAACGCCTTGTGCAGTTGAATGTAACGGAAGAAGACGAGGAGGACGACCTGCATCTACTACATCCGCAACGTTTATCTACCGCAATTCATAAGCGACGCCACATCGATGTAGAGAGTGATGACGAGTGCTTCGACTTGAGGGAGGCCGACAATGGCTCCAACCCCGATGACTCTTCATCCGAATCCGACGAGGCCACCAAAACGAAAACTAAGGTCAGTGTTTAACGTTGATCGGTCTCCATTCCAAGCTTATGCTGCCAACAGTCTCGGAACAAACGCGTCAAGGGTGCTGCCCGTCAAGAACTTCTGACAAGGACAGAGGACTTACGCGGCGCCAAACACACCGAGGAGACCCGAAGGCAGCAGAAGTCAACGCACGATATTGGAAGGTGAGACACGAGTAATCACCACATCTTTGCATACCTCTGATTCGTTGTGAAATAATCAGGTTCACGGCACAAGACCTTCGTTGCAAGAAATACGCAAATTCTGGTCTTCGACTGCAAGCTCCGAGTTTAGCCCCACCCAATGCCGCTCTCACTCCCACTCTACTCCAGCAGCCAGATGTTACTGACCCATTGGAGCTTGGGGGCCTCGGCGACAGTGACCTCGAAGAAACATGCCCGGCGATCGCGGAGATTCAGTCTCTGGTTTCTGACAAGCCACCTCGAGTAAATGAGGTATTCCTTGCGCGTTGTCTCATCAGAAGTCTCACTATTAATATCCTACCAGCTTGTGAAGATTCGAACGAAAGCAGATGTCCACCCAGGTAAACCACAAGCCACGCGGAAGGTGAGTTTGGGTATTTTTTCCTCAGTCATTCGGACTCATTCGGCTCAAAACCTATCAACTAGCCGCCCTGTCATAAATCGAAAGCGGTGAAGGCGATAGTCAAGAAGGACGACAAGCACTTTACTGAGGCGCAACCCGACACACACCCCGACATTGCTCGTCAGTGCCTCGATGATTCACGTTGGACTCGCATTTTTCTTCCGACACTGTCCCACGCCCTCTATATTTCTGACCACCCATTTACTGATTGGACACGGGAGTCCAGCGCCCTTGTTGAGACTGTCCAGGTCGCGTTTGAACTCTCATTCACAAATATTTCCTACACGCTGAGTGCGCAAGATGGCATTGTCAAGGCGGTACGTCATTATGTGATTATTGTGTTGTCGACTTACTAATGTTTCTCAATAGGCCTATGACCGAATGAAGACTCGACGGTCAAAGATTGCAAGTGACGTCCTTATGCTGGTGAAGACGTTTTTTGAGCGTGCTGAGTTCAAAGACCAGCCAGAGAAGATCAAGGATTATGTCCATTGGGCTTTGAAAGCTGGTGGGCCAGCTTACTACGAAAACCCCGTCCCGAAGTCCAGCAAGCTTAGAAAGGATGACCCAAATTACACGGTGAGTTTGTTTTTACTGTTGGAGATCGTTGCCTCAGGCTCATAAGTCACGTGTCGCGATGCACGTTAGAAACCTGATGGGTTTCTGCGTTCACAGTTCATTCTCCCAGTTGCGAAGACATATTTAGGCTTTGCATCGAGGTCTGTCCTCCGTCCAACTCTTGGAGCAAAGAGCCCACCCAGGGGGCTTTATGTGATGATTTTAACTGCGGTATGTTGGTATTGCTATTTGCGGCAACTCGTCGTCTGACCAGTTAACAGGTTGAGCGTGCAATGAGAGCCCACTTGACAGGTAGATTCAATGCACCTGGCGATTTCAATCACCAAACCAGCTGGAACGCGATGAAAGACTTCGACAGGATTCTTGACCGAGTCAGTGAGTCTCGCTGGGCACAAGCTCTGGATTTTGTGGACTGCGACAAGGATAATCTTGATGAGTCGATGCTGTCAGCATATCGCGTTGACCTTTATCTTTCGTCTAGCCCCGCAAAACCTGGGGTTTAGTACCCCGATATTGCGGTGTTTTCGGCCTTGGACAGGCATCGCGTGGATTCCCTGCCATATCGGTCTCGCGTTCTCACGACGTCGCAGCAACCCGTGTTTCGATTCCCTCTATTCCATCCCTTCCTTATCGCTCGCTCGCTCGCTCCATCCATCCATCCACCCTCTTTCCTCCCTCGTCTCTCATTCTCATTCAGTCCTTTCCTCGCAACCACGCAGACGGACGATGACGACGCTGATGACCCGCAAGATGGCCTCTAGGCCACCCACAGACAGGCCGCGCGGCGTCCTTGCGCCTCGGGTCGCCTTTGTCCACCAGCTCTCCGAACCCATCGTATCATCCTCCACTGCCTCCTTCCCTTCACCCTGTCAGCTCGCTTCGCCCGTACAACGCCTCGGCCACGCCGCCCCTTTGTCACTGGCAAGGGCGCGGTTTTTATCTTTTAGTTTCGCAATTACTAACTCGTAATAATACCGTAGGATCGCGCTGTCGTTGGCCACGACACCGGCCTCCCTTCAACATTAATCCTTTGTCTCGTATTGACTCCTATCTTGTACCACCTCGTCCGCTCATACCTTACCTCCTTGTCTCGGTTCCGCGTTTTGATCGCCTCGTCTCGACTTCCCCATGCCACGCCGACCATTCCCTTCCTTCTCTTCCTACCTTACTTAGCCTTACGAGTACTGTTCTCATGTATTTAGAAGGGCTGCTGGTTCTCTGCGAGATGCATCTTGTTTTCCCCCTTTCGTTTTCGTTTGCTTGCGCGATTCCCGAGGTCAGGCCACTCGACGGCACCCGGAACTCTCGTAAGTTGAGCGAATCTCGTCTTCCTTGCTCGCTCTCGCTTCTCTCATCTCTGACTCGTACTCACGTTCGCGTCTCCCATCCTTGACTTGTTCCCGCGTTCACGTCTTCGCGTGCGCATCCTTCAAACCCCAGGCACTGTGACTCGAGTCGATCGCTGTCGCACCGGCACTTCGTCAACGCACACGCTTCGACTTCCGGTCTCGGCTCTCCCCTGTTTCACTAAACCCTGCGGAATCCCTCACTCCGACTCGGCTCCATACAGCATATTTAGACAGTTTTTGAGTTTTTCCAGTTTTCTAGGTTTTTTCTCTTGTTGCTACCTTAGGTTTTCACGAAAATCGACTTGGGTCACCAAGTCTCAGAATGAGCATGGTTTTCATGGTTTTTAGTGGTTTTTAGTAGTCTTTCAGGTTGCGAAACCGATGAAAACTTTTATGTCAAATTGCTGATGCTACCCACGAACTGTGACCGAGATCTGAAGCTTGAACGCTGAGCAACCCACCAAAGGAACCATCCCATCCTTGATCCCATCTTCTGAGGCCTGAGGTGCCGTGAACCTTGGTGTGAACATTAGCCTGGTCCCGAGATGTCGCATCCGGGTGAGATGACGGCCTAGAACTGACCCGTGGCTTCGAGGGCAGGGCCTGAGGGATGGAGGTCACACGCAGGGGCGCAAAAGGGTTGCGGGACAGTTGCGGAGATATGCAATTTATCCTGCTGTGCCGCCTTGCGGGGTGCTCCTCCGATTGATATGTGGGTCCTTTTCTTTATAGGTTTATCCGTAAATGACCAGTTCATTGGGACTTCTTCTGAGTAACTAACTTATACACGATGGTCGTTATGCGGCAGTGTCTCGAGAAGTGCAACGTCGGAATAGGGCGAAAGGAAGAGGGGCGAAATTAACCAACTACTGTACCATATGGCTTGCTACTGTGCCGCGCAAGTTGATCCAGAATATCTGTTAATGGGACTCTGCGAAGGCAGTGATAACTTACCGAAATTGATGTAATTCGCCTTT
Organism: Lactarius sanguifluus; assembly: GCA_021527775.1. Taxonomy (NCBI): domain Eukaryota; kingdom Fungi; phylum Basidiomycota; class Agaricomycetes; order Russulales; family Russulaceae; genus Lactarius; species Lactarius sanguifluus. The sequence goes on along the minus strand of JAKEYF010000033.1, from coordinate 85,875 downwards.
GTAAGAATCACCGAGCGTCCGTGAAAGTGTCAGGCGGCAGCGCCTCGATTCAGAAGCAATTACTTCACATATTCAAGTTGGGAGCAGTGTATCCACGAGTCGTGACTCATCTCCGATGCTGTGCTCAGTTTCACGGCAACCGCCAGCCAAGAAACCGGTGTAGATTTCCGCTGCGCGTCGAAAGTGGCGTAACCGTCAAGGGAAATGTTGGCATCACACTCATGTGTATGTGTGAGCCGTAATCTTGTCCCCAGTCAAATTCTGGAAGGTGCGGGCACGTAGTGCTGTAGAATTGTCCCTCAATAGGAATTGGACGCGCCCCATACGTGGCTGAGTGAGTGCCATTTATTTCGTTTGTTGCTGCAGGTATATACGGAGCTAAACATTACCGCGGACGGTAAATGTGCAGGATTTTTTGAGTTGCAAGATAGTCATCGGGCTGGGAAGTCAAGTAAGCTGACCCAAGGTGCGGATGTACTAGTAGGTGAGAACGCGGAGGGTTTGAGAGTACCGAGTCAAAGGTGACGGAATGACCTGTAGCGGGCATGTAAAATTGGGTGTGGAAGCGATCGAGGGTCAACGCTTTTTGAGCTAGGTCGACTACAGCTAAGATTTGGTAACCGGTAGGCTCGAAACATAAAAGAAGTTCGGATATGCCGGAAGACCGCATATCCCAGTTCTGAGTCGTAGTGAGGAAGGTGAACATTCAATATTGTCACATGGCGCATTCGAGTCCACCCACACGCGACGATGATAGTTCAGGACACAGAGGACATACCATGCTAGACCTGGCAGCGTCACCTGGGTGCTGTCGTCCCGCGATACAACGGGGATTACAGCGACTGCGCGGTTCAGGGAACCATAAGTTAGGTGATACCTACCTAAGGGAGGTAGAACATATCCCAGGCGAGAGCAAGCGCGTGCAGGGGAGGTGCGGGTGTTGGAAATTCCGAAGGTGGATATAAAACCCGAAGTGAGACTCGCTGTAACGATCGTTGTTGCCAGCGGCGGTAGGACCAATGCAAATTTGCAGCAATTTGCGCGTCCACAATCGGACTGTGGGCTATCTCAGCGATTCAATGATTCAATTGCTAAAGTGCTAATAGTTCAGCAACTTCAGCTGCCCATGCTTGTGACGATCGCAAGTTGTGTCGATGTAGGAGGCGCGGCTTTCTTGTTGACTGCGAGTCACTCCCACGGTCATGGATGCACATTGCGACGGCATTTTGCGCGCGGCACCAAAACGCCAAACAGCCGTATGGCGCGTCAGCGTGCTGACAAACACTGAACCGAACACGGAGGTCTGGTTACTAGGACTTCAAGTTACTACCACCACTACCAATCTACTGACTTACTACGACTTACCTACCTCCCGAAAGAGTTGCATCGTGCGCTCGAGTCTGCAGCACTGACGCCTCTTCTTGAAGGCTCAGCACACCGCCTGGGCGCTGGGCCGTTGTGGACATAGTATCATACCAGCGTGGATATTTGCCTGGATAACGTTCAAAACTTTTGGAGTTTGGACGCCATAACGACTATCCTGTTCGTCTTCTATCGTGGTTGCGAGTCGATGATGATACCCCCGTAACTCCGAGTCAGAAGCACCACTTCCGATGACACACAGTGCCAGTCGTGAGCTTAACCCGCGGGTTGTCCATCGTGGCTCTGGCTTCCGCGTCCATCCCCGTGCCGCCATGTGAACACGTATAAGAGTTTAGCGGAGGAAGTCTACATGCCACAAAAAAAACCGCCCAAATTTCATGTCAACATTGTGGACGAATTCACATTAGTCGACTCGTCTCAGTCGCTAACAGGTGAGGAGACGAGGGATCATATCGATCATAGACCGCAAACTCCAAAATGATCAATTTGAAGCAAACGTAGGGCCATTAGGGGCACACACTTCCCCGTGCTTCACGCAGTGAGTTACTCCCCACGTTCGCCAGTCCTTAAACATACCTCGAGACCTGTACTGAGTCAGTGTCGGGAACACGTAGATGTATGAAAAATCCAGGTAAAAACGGATTAGGTGATCGCGAACCTCTACTTTCTTATACAGTAATTCTCATACTTGTCGCGCTACGCTGGACAAGTTGATCATCCGATCTTACTTTTTTTCTTTAATCTTTTCCAATCTATGTTCTTTCTCAGCTCGTCTACGAGACGCCAACGATTCTGGCCCTGTAGCTGGGGGAATAGTGATCCTACGGAATTTGCCGGCTGCCTCGCGTAGATGGTTTTCAATTTTTACCCGTCGAAGCGTCGAAGGAGCCCAGAAAGCCTTCCCCCCCTTCGAAAGCGCTCCTCTGGATGGCTATCTCGCATCCTGCACTCATGAGAATTACGAACGTGGATGAAAGAGGTTGTCTGCGCAACTGGAAGCTCGCCCGTCGGACATAGAAGGACGACATAAATAAACGAGTGGAGGTTCGTCTTGTCCACAGTGCGACGGTATTCGAATTCGTGTTGTGTTCGACGACTCTCCTAGGACGCCCTGCAGTTTAAGTTACGAGACAGATAGTTGCGCAGGATGTGTCTCAAGTAAGGTACATATGGACAGGTGACGCAGATGGCAGGGCCCACATCGACTAAGAGAGAACCCCTAAGAACCGTGTTCGCGGATGTGATCCACGCCTTCCAGTAAAGTTTCGGGGGCAAGACTCCGTAAGGGACTCCCTAGCAATATGATGGACAGCGTTCAGAGTCTTCAGACACACGAGACGGCACCTGTGCGTGTCCTCATCGAGTTCAATCGTGGCGCGCAACTTCGCATGACGGGGAAAGTGTTGGAGGTCTCTCCGGAGTGGATGAGGGCGCTTTGATTTTATCTCCCAAATACTGGCCACCGTGACGAAATCTTGAACCTTTCTCTAATTGGCCAAGATTGGCGTGTTAAGAAGCCTGAGCCAGGTAGGCGACTTTGGACTTTGAGTCTACATCCGCCAACGCGCCTTGGAGGCTAGCTGGACGAAGTGAACCGATCACCCATATATTTCGGTTCTATGACACCGCGCAAGACACGGCGTAGTTACTTCGGGTGTGCCAGCAAGCGCAAAGCGTATGGAAAGAAGTTTTGGCAGAAAATCCACGGGGTACTGGCCCTCACGACATGAACGTATGGTGGTCGAGGCACGGAAGGATCTCGTTAGTGACACGTTTTTTTCCGGCCGCCGCGGAGAGAACAAGAGAAAGAAGTCCCGCAATCAGTAGTAGCATGGGACCACCTCAACAAGCACACGCCCAATGAGTAGCTCTGACACTCTCAGGCTCTAGGTGTACACAAGGCTCAGGCGGTCGACGTCATTCCTCCGCACATCTCATTGGATACGAGGACGAACCAAACAAACGAGGTACTGAGGGAGGCGTTGATTCGCGTTCCATGACGCATGTGCTCAGACCCTCTTTCGAAAAGCACACGAAATTGAATTCTCTTTAGCCAACCCTGATAACGATCGCGATCCGCACGCCACAGTTAACCCTGAGTATAAATAAAAACGGAGGCCGATGAAATGACAGGGATGACCCAAGGTTAACTTATGATTCGGGTGGTTATCGCTTCTTGAATACCAGCGGCACGCGGCCAGGGCTGAAAGAGAACTCAGGTTACAGCGAACAAGAGTGGGGATAATGCGTACGTATTTGTCAAGAGTTGCTCCGAGGCCGTTACACGCGCAAAGCGTTGTTCGAATGTCTCACCGATGAATTCGGACTCTTCCTTAATTTCAACTCTATATTTCAACATCATCATCGTGATGACGGCTATGCTTTCAGTTTCGAAGAATCTGGAAAATAAATAAATACATGAGTATCTCCGCTACGTCGTCAACGACCAAGTCTGTTCGCACCGTCTCCCGAGGCACCCCCGGGCACCTACAACAAATTCAAGTTCAAGCTTCACGGCCAGTTATCATGACAGAGCCAAACTTACCTGCGCTGAATGGCAAGAAGGCGTCCCTTGGCCACTCCCCAAGGAACCTCTCAGGTCGAAATGTGTGGGGGTCCTTCCAATACCTCGCTGTGGGACTCCGGTAAGGACCAGTCCTATGGACGGAGGCTCGACATACGGTTATAATGCAGGGCGGACACATGGAATTGTATATCTGTTCCCGAAGGGACAGGGAATGTCGTCTTTCCGCCGTCGGCATTATCTACCGTCAAGCTGGTATCTTCCGCAGCATATTTGGGGATCCCCGGCACCTAAGATTACATGGACATCGTTGGGTTAGAGCCACTGCCCGACTTATTAGACACACCGGTGGGCTGCGTCACGCAGTCAGCTTAACATGTGAGCCCATTCAATATATATACTCACAACATCCTGAGCGTTTCATATAAGGCGCTTCAACCCCAGAGAGTGAGAATTCGCATGTTCGTGTGCAATTAATGAACTTACGCCAAGGAGAGCGTGAACCGGTTCATGTCTTCATAAGTCTGCGGAAGATCAGCTCTTCCGTGAGCTTGAGACCTGATCCGATAGATCCTACGGGTATCCCATTTAGGTCGGTCATTATGCCCTTGATTTGCTGATACAAGCGTTCTTGCTCGTCGGGATAAAGGGCTAGTAAGGCGAACGTGAAGCAAAGTGTATGGGCTGTCGTCTGGAGTAAAGGGACGGTTCAAATTGCACCACTGGCGGAATGGGGTGGTCCTACCTCGTGTCCGGCGAGGAGGAAGACGAACGTATTCCCTGAGATGCGTGTGAGATCTCTTTTCATAAGTGCATTACGGGATGACAAGTTGACTCAATGGGCACTTACCGATGAGCTCTTGCTCAGTTATCGCCACGCCACCATCTGGATCATCCTGTGCCGCGTCCAGAAGACCACTAAACAGATCGTATCGCTCTTCTTTTGTCTCCGCGCTTCTCCGATCATCCACCATTTCTACCATGTATTGCTGTCCGATGCGTCAGCCGCGGAGGACACAACGGATACCCAGTTGGAACGGGCACCTTCAGCTCGTTGAATGCCAGGTTTATCCTCCTTGTGTGCTCCGTTAGATTCATTGCCCAGTTCGGAAGAATGATTTTTAGGCCCAGATTTGAGGACAAGGTGTGAAGCGCATCCTTAAAAGTCATCTGGTGGCCAGGGGGAACAATCAAGTCTGAAGTCCATGTGACCCGACGGCCGAACCCTAGATCCCGTTAGCATGAGAATGTAAGGGTCGAGTAAAGTAGTTAAACTACCCGCAACGCCGATGACAAAAAGGGCGATCTAACGGAGACGTCTGAAAATTTGCACGGGAGAATCTACACTCGGCATACCGGAAGGGTGATATCTACGCAGTGGTCCAACACGATTTCGGGACTGTCTCCCCAGACATTGTCGAACAGGTCGAACATGATGCGGGAGGTTTCGTCCCACACCAGCCGAGTGTTTCTCTAGGGACCGCATTGAGAAAATGGCAACTTCGATAGCTCGGTACATACCTCCGAGAAGGCTGGAGCGACGATGGTTCTGTACCTTTTCCATTCCTCCCCTTCTGAGGCTACAATGTTGCTTCCAAAAACCAACAGCGCCAAATATAGGCGGACGGGTTTGGGAAATCTGGCACGATAAGTTATCACCTCCTACAAACCACAAACCAAAGATTAGGTGCATCAAGTTTGGGGTGGAGTATCCCTTACTTTGATAGCCGCAGCGTCCGCAAGGAAAATTGTGGCCCTTGGCGTGGGAAACACGCCGGCCTGGCAGACCATTGACTTGCGTCCCTCCGCATATAGAGTATAGTAAACTCACCAGAGCAATGGCGTCCTTTCCAGCAGTGGCAAAATCTACGTGAGGTCATGAGTGGCGTAATGATCTCTTGGACTGGCAGTATGCCCCTACCTTGATACCCCCCCTTAATCATCCATGAAGGTCCTCGACTCACATAACGAATCGGTGGCAGTGCACGCCTGATCATCTGTCCCAGAAGCCACATCGGATTGAGAAGGAGGCGAGGACCCGGGAGGTGTCTGGCAGGGTAACTCTCGGTCATGTCGTTTCTAGGTAGTAGAGGTACCCACCCAACACTGTGGATGGCCCTCCGGAATTCCAACAGGGTCTGGAGTAGATATAGACCGAGAAGTGAAAAGAGGACAAGTAGAACTGAGTGCATAACGGTCTGTGAGAGCGCGCAAACTCGGAGTGGGGGTCTTGGGAAGGGTCGGAAAGGAATGTTGTTGGAATCTGATTTGATCTACCCATACCTGCCTATATAGTCCATAAGCATCTATTCCGACGCCCGAGGGATCTTCCTAAAGTTTGTGCTGCTATATGGAACTCGGCGATCACACGCCACTGCAAATACAGTAACTGAAGTGTGCGACTCCGAGTCGGAGCACTATAGTAGATAAGTCATAGACGCCGTAAACCTTGCCATAAGCTCAGAGAGAGTGAGAGCGTGTACGGGCGACATCTAATAGTATTTACCTAGATAGACGCAACAAAATAGGCGTAAGTAAACAATAAGGGAACTAAGTCAAATGTTCTCACAGAGCCTTGAACAGAATTCTGAGTGCTTATCAGGCCCGCGGCCACATGCTAGTTGCGGTAGAGCCGGCAGAGTGGATTGATTGACAAAGTCGCCCACTTGATTCGGAGGTCTTTTTTTTTTTGTTTTGGATCCAACACCTGAAGTCATCGGCAAAGGGGAACAAGAACTACGTCGATGCGACCGTGTACCGAATTCAGTTGCCCCGTGGAGACTCCGGGAGGATTGAGGATTAAGAGTACAAGTCAGCAATTGCCAAAACACCATCGGGAATGAACCAATCGTAAAATTATTATTATATTATATTATATCTCCTTATATCTCCTTATATGATTTTATAATGATATCATAATAATTTTACGATTGGTTATAATTCTTTCTTATATTCCGTTGCGGAATTTTGCGACACGGCCTGAAATCCCTGTTGGAAGAGGTGGATTGCTATTGGAAGCTACCCTGGCCATGGTAAAGAGAAACGAATGGTCTCAAGGTTCTAATAGTTTTGTTTTGGCAGTTTTACATTGAAGGGCCTCAGTCGACGTCATCCATGCCATCGGCCTTGACTTTACAGTACAGTCGAAATTGTCATAACGCATAACGTGATTCAGCCCCAAAAGGCTATGCGTTATCAGAAATATGCAAGACCACGGTTTTCCCACGGTCTGGGGATTTCCACATACAGTGCTGCAGCAAGCAATTGATAAGTGTCTACAACGACAACGACGATGCACCAGCTTCAAGCCACCCATCCAGCCTCTGCTGGGTGCTCATTCGCAAATCCATTGTCCTCAGCTGGGCCTCAAATTTCCTCAAAACCTTGGAAAGTTCATATGATGCCTCAACGCTCGCATCAATACAGACCAAGATACAGACTAACCTGAGAGTTTCACAGCGTTTAGCCATCTCTGCCCTACTCATCAGGTGGTGGGCACTCCTCGATCTCGTCATCGTCACCCTCCTCCTCTACCTCCCCATCAACTCCTCTACACACCACTTCAATGATATCAGCATCACTCATGAACTTATTGGGATTTTCGCCACTCTCCAGCTCACCAGAAGGGTTTACCAGGTCCTCAAGACTCAGAAGTGGCCCGAAAATGCGGCAGCAAGTTTTGAGTTTGCAACTGCTTCCATAAGCTCGGTTTCCACCACCGTCATTGGTTCATCCCGGGCCCCCACTTCAACTGCGCCGTTTTCAGCTGCGGCCTCTTGTGCAGCCTTTTGAGGCATATGGTCCAAGTTTGGCTCGGACTTTGCGAGTTTGGTCAATGGGCATGTTGGGCCAAAGGAAAATGTAAGAAAAATGAAAATTCTGAGTCACAATGAGCAATTTCAGAGGCACACTCGGGCTCAATAATGCATATTTGACGGCCAACTCTCCATGCATTATGCATTATGCAATTTCACCGGCGCTTCCCTATGTATTCAATGATTCAGAGCCCTAACCCTATGCGTTATTAAAAATATGCATTATCATGCTATGCGTTATGACAATTTCGACTGTAATACACTCCAACACCGAAATCTGTCTTCCCCTTGGGTCGACACACTCTCATACTCGCACTCAACCCCACAATGTCTTGCCTCTACTTATAGTATAAATTGAATTACCCGCTGCAACACACGTGGGCGCCACCCGAGAGGAGCCCCGCAAGTGATGGGAGGCCGTCTGCGGAGGTCAGCGGTGATCCGTGAATGCATTCATTGAGCCTGAGCGCTGAGCGCTTATTTGAATCTCCGCACTATGCCCAACCCTGAGCTGTGCGCAATGCGCATGCATCACGACAAACAGCAGTTGAGGCGTTTGATGATCACACCACCAGCGGCAGCGGAGGCTACAGCGCTTCGAGCCCGGTAATTACTTCTAGTCGTGCAGAGGAACTCATCACCCGAGTCCTGGTAGCTTCTGGTCACTGCTTCTCTCCGAACGGAGATTGAGATGTAGTAGTCGATCACTCTTGCTAGAACATAGTGCCAATTAATTACAGCTGGCCAGTCGTCTGCGACCAGATTCGTCGTAATAATAGTGTAACGCGCCTAGTGCAGCACAATCAAGCGACTATCTACATGGCTTATGGTTTTGAGAGGAATTCCCGAGATTAAAAAGAGCAAGGTAGAAATTGCGCAGTTTCAGAAGGTTGGAACCGGGTCCAGGAAGCCCATGAACTAGAAGGTAAGCACCCTTTTCACCATTCTAGGGTGTGAGCATTAGGGCATTTATCCGGTTTGGGTGAGACGAGGGTTTATACTCGGACTCGGAGCTGAGACACGGTTTGAAGGGCATGGCGTAGCTGTAACAGCGCCTTCAAGTTCGCACATCGACGTGTAGACGACACAAGCAGCAAATGCCGCACGCCGCAGAGACCAACTTTGCATCGAATGGCCCTCAGGGGAGTCCACCGATTATGCGTGTATAGAGCGGGGAAAAAAACAGTGAGTGGGCCCAGTGGAGAATACTGTCGGCAGTGCAGTGCAAACCTCGTCCAATGGAATCATGTTCGAGGCGCCAGTCGTCAGAGCCACGCTGAACAGCGGCATTCGATTCCGAGGCTAATTCGCTACTATCCAGTTACAGACAACAAGAAGCACAGCGGACCACAATCGTGACATATTTCTTTGCCATTCACTGACCTGGTGCTATAGAACTTTTCTGTTTCTTTCTTCTGATAAAGCCGCGACTCCAATTGTGGCCTGGGGAGCAATCAACTCCAATTCGGCCTATCTCAAAGAACGAAGTTAGCGGCTCTCGACCAGCCCACCAATATTGTGCAGCCAAGATCCACTCACCCTGTTTTCGTCAAACGCCTTTATGTTCTCGACGGCTATGTCCGACCGGCGAACGTCGAAAACTGTGGAGAAGACGCGAATATTTTCTGGGAGGTCTCCCAAAGTCTGACCTCGCAAGGAATATGCACGGTTGTTATTATCCGTGATGAACACGTGGCACCAATCGCGGTCTTCTCTAACGCCAGGTGGTATGGACTCCTTGATGTCAGCGAGGTCGCTCCCCTTTACACTGTGCTTGTAATAGATGGTAACCTGGATCGTAATGATGAATTTGTCGGTCAAAATGATGGCATCGACAGCGATGGGCGTTTGGGGTGTGGGCAACAAACACAAAGGGAAGTTGTCCACTTCTACCTCCTTCAAAGCGGTCAAGCTGCTGAAATAAGCCGTCTGGTTCTTACCACATGCCGGAATTTGGAGGTCAGGTGGGCCAGGTACAGCGGGGCAGCAGTCAAGAGGCACCATGTTCGGATCAGCGGATAACCAACTAAGAACAAATCTCTTAAATATCTGGACCGCAGACGCTCGGAAATCTCGTGGCCAGTCGCTCGTTATCGTGTGGAAAAATTTGTGTCGATCTTCGGCCTTGGCGGCGGCAGCAGCATATGAGATCATCGCTTTGATTCGATCTGTTGCCATGTCCCTATCTCGGAGCACTCTCCCCACCATAGTTTTGTTACTTGGTCGGATAGATAAAAGGAGGTGGGAAACCCTCATTGCGTCGAACCATACAGTTTGGGGAGCGGTCTCGACAAACTCTACCGCAGCGCGCTTGACATTCTCTTCATGCAAAATTTCGTCACCGGGATTCAGTGATAGCCGTACGCAGGTGCGCACGGAAGGGCCCCACTGTTCATAGAGACGTCGTAAATTTCCAACGTCGAGATCGAGTATTTTACTTAGGGGAAAGGGTCAGCGAGTAAGAGACGCTGATAAAAGCCAAGCCAAACCCGAGAGCTGTTGTCTCTTTAATGGAAAAGTGGTCCATTACGAACATATCTGCATTTTCGTACTTTGACCACGTTTTCCACCTCTCCTCCAATGGAGGGCTGGTCTGAACAACCCATACCCGCCGCAGAAGAGGAGCACGCAGAAAGGTATTACAAGGTTGTTCGGCCCGATCGTTGGAGTCGGAAAGGGCCCAAGTACCTTCTGGGAGCTCATGAGGATCTACTGTGAGGGGGTATCTAAGGACGCCGTCATCTCGAAAGACAAGAATATGGTTAGACAGTTGAAGGGCCACAGGCGTCTTTTTGCTTAACTTGCAGAACAGCAGGTAATACAGAAAACAGGTTTTCCCTGAGTTTGCATTCAGGAGGCAATTGTTTGATAAGTAGCAAAGACATACCGATTCCTAGTTGACCGGTTACGACAATCCCACCGCAACGAAACACCTCTGCACTATTTTGATGTTCATCAAGCGATTCCAAAGCAATGTCGTACTCCGGTCGAAATAGAAGACCGTGTCCTTCAGCAGGGTAACCAAGCTCCTTCATTTCCAGGGAGTCGATATGTTTCTTGGGCACATATTTCCAGACGGTTCCCTCATCATCAGATATCTCCTCCAGTATGGTTTCGAGCTCTTTCCCCCATAGAGTCTTGTACAGTTTCTCGGCAGCCTGCACATCTGCGTGGCGCAGCTGAGTGTTACACCCAATCAGGGCAATTTCTACAGCGGCGCTCACCTGGACTTGGGTCAATATGAAGGTAGACGTGGATGTTCTCCAAGTCACACCAGCCAGAAGGAACTTCATCTTTGACCCCTGTAACTGCCCACCCTTTATCACGTACGCTGTCCTCTACCCTTTCGCCGATGGTATCCTCCGGTTTCAGGGGAACTGGATAAAACTGTGGACAGTCAGGCCTCGTCAGGTCCGAGTTGGAAAGCTATTTTTTGAACGTCACTGACCAAAGAGTGGAGTGAAAGTTGGGAGAACTCAATCCCCTGGCTTTCAAAACCCATATGCAACTCCTGCCAGATGGTTACCAGAAGGTCGCCGACCCAAGGGTTATCCCTCGGTCGTTCCAAAAGTCGTATCTGAGAATTTGGTACGAAGACCTGGATCGACATGGTGGTGGGGGAATAGCGCAAGCCTCGGTCACTGGCCGACGCTGTAAACGACGTCATCGTATCTGACCAACGCTCAAAAAGGAAGCACATTAATGGGGACCCCAAACACCTCTCCCCTCCGCTCACCTCCCATCTTTCTTCATCCAATCTGGTTATTTCCCTTGTATTTTTTGCCCTTTTCCTGTCATTAGACCGATCTGTTTCGTTATTTGTCATCGAGCTACGCGCCCTAGTCGGTCTGAATATCACGTTCTGAGCAATACCTTGGCAAAGTAACGATACATTGATCTGCTAGGCCAGAGCAGCGAACCTCATAGCTATAGGTGAGCGCGAGTGCGGTGCGCGGCGCGTCTACACAATTGGCCGTTGCGGCATGGAGCACATGGCGGAGATGACCTGGGTGCTGCTCCACACCTCGCGTTATCTTTATCGGCCTCGTCGACTTGCTCATGATCGGTGACAAACCCGTTGTATGCCTCTTGCGCTTGTGTATACCACGATGACGCTTCTCCCATGTTTCTTCTCAAATTCCTACCACTTCACATCGCCCTCCGGTGGGTCACGGGAGTATCACAGCTCCGACGTCCTAGAAGCCAGCGCATTCCGTCACTCTCCCTACGTTGGGAGGAACTCGTGGCGGGATGACTGCGGGCTTCGAGACCGTGCCATGATTTGTAGGCGCAGATTCAGGACAAATAACAAGAACGGATGATCGAATCCCGAGCAGTGTCAGCGACTCAGTGCCAGCCAAGAAACTGTACTGTAGTTCCCGTACCAATGCAAATTTTACGATAAACATTTTCTCTAGTCTCAACAACACATCCCAAGTACATCAAATTTTACATAGTTGTAGACCAGTATATATCCAATGAAATGACGATTTTTATTTATTTTTGTTTCTGAATTGAATGGAGGTGCAGCAGACCTCCAAGTTTTCCCGTACCAATGCAAATATTTGTAGTGCGATGTTTTGACCTCACCACGGACATGTATTCCCATTGATCCTCAATTTTTTTTGTATGATCCTATAATTACATTTTTTTTTTTTTTTCGAATCCATTATTGTGCACCTGAGGGCAGATTACCCTATGTAGCACTACACTTTTGATAAAATACGTGTCCATGTCTCTCCGCTTCCCAGGGTTCTTCCCTTCTATCTTAAGTCTCCCCCATTCCCCATAAAGGGAATGGCATAGCTTCTTGTCAAGCGTTGAGGTTGGTGGGGCGTGCAAGCCGCCAAGGCGTCAGGTGAGGTCCCGAACTTGAAGGGTCTTGGGATGTGAGAATTGGCCTCTTCCTACGTCGTCCGCTTTCCTCTTCGTATCTTGAGTGAACCCTGTTAGGTTCGGCAAGTTGTGGAGATGGTTTGTGTTGATGTTGGGTGTGGTGTGGCGGTCAAAAGGGGCTTGACTATCCGTCCATGGTTTTACTGTGGCATCTGTTCCGAAGATGTACATACGTCTGCTATCGATTAGATCCTGAGCAAGATGGCCGTCGGGGTCTTCAAACGCGAAGACCAGTGATGACATTGTGTTCTTTCCGTACGTGTCAGGGTGTTTGACCCAGCTTGGTCTCTGCGTGATATTCAGTTTCGTGTACCCCGGATTGTCTGTTAGTAAAGCCTCGTGGCATTCGTCTGGTGTCCACGGTCCTCTGTTGTTGGATACACCGGTTGGGATGTTGTTGATGCGAATTTTTGACCATCTGATGTTCGCCTCGATGCGTATGGCTGTTGAGTGTTTGTGGATGTTCGGGAATTTTGAGGTAATTGATTCGGAAATTTTGTTCCAAGCCGAGAGGAGCTGCTGGAGTGTGTTTGCGTGTCCTCCGGTGAGGACTAGGTTTCCCTTCGTGGTCCATCTGGCTGAGGATAAGTGTACGCACGAATGTGATGCACGTTTGAGAGCTTCGTTAATGGTGTTGCATAGGATGTGTGGAGGTGGGCGGTTTGTGGGGTCTTCTGTCATGATACGGGCTATTATGCTAGGACGGTGGGAGGGCTTGAGCGTGGTGTGGAGATTGACATGTGATGTGGGCGAAGCTGGTGGCTCTGGATGGTTGGCTGGGACAGGTTTGGAGTTTGAGGTTGCGTGCGTGGTTGACTGGTGTACCGTGACAGTGGGAGGGGGGGTGGAGGCTGCTTGATTTTGCAGGCTTGCCATTGACGATTGCAGTGCTGTCAACGATTCCTTTATGTTGCTAATTTCAGTAAAGAGGGTGGATGGTTTAGGAGTAGGAGCAGGAGGGGGGAGGTATAACTCTTGTATGCCGAGCGCCTTGAACAGTTTTTCGAATAAGTAGGAAAGTGCCTCTTTGTTGTCCGGGTATTCCTGTTTGTATGTCAGAGCAGACTGGATGATTTTGGTCAGGTTGTTTTCAATGCGAGCGAGGGCGGATGAGGAGGGAGTTTTCGGGTTGGATGAGCTTGGAGGTTGGGATGGTGTTGTCGTTCGTGGGGAGTCTGTAGTTGACATCCTTTACTCCTCTGTTTTATCTACTATTTAAAAACCCTGGAGTGTCTGGCGCAAATGATGTGTACAGGTATTGTAGTATATAGCAGTAGGAGTGTGCTAGTAAACCGTCCCCCTGCCGCAGTGCTGCGACCGGTGGTGGTGGTTACCGGAAAAGGAAGTTCCCTATAATTACATACCCTAGTATACATACAGTAATTTTTTGAGTGGAAAGGATATCAGGAAGTGGTGATCAAGTGTCGTGTAAAAAATTTGCATTCAGCAGGGAATTTGCATTGGTACGGGAATGTACGACGACATATGCGTACCTGTACTGTCGTCGCCGCTCGAATTCTGACATTTTAACGCGCACTCGACGCAGCATGATTTGGCCCAGGCCCAGAATATGAACATGACGCAATCTGTAACGTGAAACGGTTTGAGGACCGTCTCGGTTACTGCGGGAAGGTACACTGTACAGTCCAAGTATTCCCACGGACAGTATATAATTGAGAGGATTTTGTGAGCAATCAGATGGTCACCATCACCAGGCGGGAAAGCCAAGGCATCACTGCGGACGCAGCAGGGGAGAAAACACGTGGCGGGGTCGGTACATTGGGGCGCGCATGATGGGAGACAATGCGGAGGAACTCAGTTTTATATCGTATGGACTATCCAACGGACAGACCTGCAGCGGTTGGCCTACAGCCTGTGGACCATAACTACGAAAGACATTTGGTTTCTATAGAGTTCTTCTCCACAATGATGTAGATAAATTGAGGTGTGACCGACGACATTCCGAGGGCAATTAGAGTCGCTTGTGGCCCGGCGCTGCGTTGACATTCTCGTTTCGACTGGACTGCCACTGCCACTCCTCTCGTCTTCCCTCTTCCTCCTCCCTTTCCCCTCCTCTTCCCTCTTCCTCTTCTGTCCTTTCGCATTTCTTTTAAAATTTCTCTTAATCCAAGACTCACTGCGGAGCGAGACCCCGGCCAACTTCGCCAACCATCTTCGATAATTTTTTCCTTTGGTGCCCTCTGTGACCGTCCCCACCAGAGTTCGCCCATGTCTTTTGTTATAGGGTCAACGGCATCTTTGCCATCTCCAGCTGATCGCTCCAGTCAACTCTCCTCTTCCGCCGCCTCGTTCCACACAGCCCCTTCCACCTTTAACTCATTAACACCCAAGCCATCCTCCTCACGATCATCCTCTGCCGTCACTTTCGGACCAACTGATATCCAGTACTCAAGCACAAACCCCATTCATATCGTTGCCACCACGAGCGAGGATGCACCGCAGGAAGTCCACATCATAAAGGTCACTGATGAGGCAGTACACATGCAGTCAACCACTTCGTCCAGTTCCATCGTTCACAAGGCTACCGAGCCCTTCCTGCGCGTAGTCGCTCGCGGCGAAGTACGAGAGGGTAGCGTTGGCCCGCCGCCCCCGTCACCTCCTGCGAGCGACGGCCAGCCAGACGAGTACCAAGAACAAGGACACGGCCGAACTTCTTCCGCGCCCGTACCTCCTTCCAAATCCGAACCCATCTCCATCGCCCCTACATACCGCTCACCACGTCTATCCTTCTCTTCGTCCCACAACTCCTCCCTCGCTGGTCCGGGACCAAGCACCCTGTCGCGCCGCTTCCGTGCCGACGATTCACCCATACTTGCTCCGATCGTTCCCTCCTCCCGACGATTAGCGCCCCTATCTACCGATGGCCTCCTCCAACCTCCATCACTGTCTACTATGCGGCCCCCGCGACGTAACACCACTGGCTCTGCCCCGCGCTCGCCGCGAACCACCGCTCGCGCAGCAAGTCACCTCAACCTTACGTCGGACGATGGTGAACTCTCGGAAGAGCTTGTCAGCGACATTCAACAACAAGCAGAACAGATCCGGCGCGAACGTTTGTCAAAGCGTGTCAAACAAGCCGAGGACATCCCACGCGTGCTAGTCGGAAACTTGATTGGCGAGGGTCACGTAAATTATGTTTTGATGTACAACATGCTTACGGGCATCCGCATTGCCGTATCTCGGACCCAAGCCAAGATCAAACGGACATTAACCGACGATGACTTCACCGCCCGCCACAAGTACTCCTTCGATATGTAAGTTACTTGGCCCGTATCTGGTCCCTGGTCCACTGACGGTCAACCCCTGCAAAGCATCGGCAACGAGTTGACACCCTCGGCGAAATATGATTTCAAATTCAAAGATTACGCCCCTTGGGTCTTTCGCGAACTTCGTGAAGACCACTTCCACCTCGACCCGGCTGACTACCTGCTTTCCCTCACTGCACAATACATCCTCTCCGAGCTCGGATCGCCGGGGAAATCCGGCTCCTTTTTCTATTTCTCCCGTGATTACCGTTTCATCATCAAGACCATCCGACATGCCGAGCACAAGTTTTTGCGCTCGATACTGAAACGATACCACGCGCACGTGGCCGCGAACCCGCATACACTGCTTTCGCGTTTCTATGGTCTCCACCGCGTCAAACTTCCGCGTGGACACAAGATACACTTTGTGATCATGAACAACCTCTTCCCGGCTCACAAGGATATCCACGAGACGTACGATCTCAAGGGCAGCACAGTTGGTCGGCTATACCCCGAGGACCGTGCTCGTGAAAACCCGCGGGCGGTGCTCAAGGACCTCAACTGGATCGACCGCCGCAAGGAACTCGCATTCGGTCCTGAGAAACGTGCCCTCCTCACAGAACAGCTCCGCCGCGACGCCGAGCTCCTCAAGGAGCTCCAAGTGATGGATTACTCGCTCCTCGTCGGCATACACAACATGCAGCGCGGCAACCGTGACAACGTCCGGCGCAACACCCTCCGCGTCTTTTCACCACCGGACGTCCACGTCCCCCCGCAGCCCTACGCGCATGAGCACAAGAACCAGCACCGACGACGCACGGTGACGTCCATGACACCGGAGCCCCCGCACGTCGTGCGCCGCGCGATGCATGACGCGAGCTTGAATGCCAACGCGAGCCTGAAGAGCGTCGGCGATGGGCTCCTGCCCGAAGAGGACACCGGCGACCGACAGCACTTCCTCTTCTCCCAGGACGAGGGCGGGCTCCGCGCGACGGACGAGCAGAACGAGCCGCTCGACACGGTGTATTACCTCGGCGTGATCGATATCTTGACGCCGTACGGCTTTGTGAAGAAATTCGAGCATATATGGAAGGGCATGTCTGCGGACAGGGTACGTCGTCCCCCTCTTTCTCCCCCCTGTCGCCGCGCTGGCGTGCTGATTTGGTTGGTGTGTGCAGCATAAGATTAGTCCGGTGCCGCCTGCTGAGTATGGGGACCGTTTCTTTGCGTTTATGCGCGCGATCATGCGCGGTGGAGAGGGCGGCGCGCGGTTCAAGGCGGAGTAGCCGGTGCCCACTACCAAGTTTTTTCTCGCCATCCTACACCTTTCACTTCGCATCAACCCCCATACATCACAAGCACAAGCAGTATTCTACTACCTTTTTTTTTTTTCCTTCGCACGGACCAGAGCATCTGTATCCTGCACATACCCAGCTCCAGCACTAAACTCTATATTGATCTACGTGTTCAGAGTGCTTCCCCTGCTTTTTTGTTCGTTACCCCGTGTCGCATGCATATCGTCCACACTCGTTACATCTTTCATTTATTTTGTAGATCTCCTCTCTCCCCGCGTACCTTCTTTATTAGTAGGGTTATTAGTCCCCTTCTTATTTTCATCGTCTGGGTGAGTTGACAAGTGGGTTATTGTATGTAGACAGACACACGGACAGCCAGTCACGCTCTTTCTATTTTTCCTCTTTTCTTCTATCCCATCTATCTTGCACGTTGCATCTGTGTATGAGTTGCTCTCTTACTCTTGTGAGTCGTTAAGAATTGGTGGTAAGTTATTGGTCCGGTTGTGGAAAATACAAAGGAGAGAATGGATACAGCTGATATGACGACGATGACAGGGTGATATGGAAACCAAAAACAAAAGATCAAGAATGATGTCTCGGAGTCTACTTATACCTTCAACCCGGTGGCGCGTGGTGCCTTATGGCCAGTTCGGAGATAGTGGTGGGGTGGGAGGACTACTCCTCGTCTTCTTCCGCACTAGGCTGTCTCTTCCGTGCCGCTGAGTATAACAGTCAGCGACATAGAAAGAAGAAAAAGAGCCAGAAAGTGAAAATGTGAAAGACAAACGTACTTCGACGCGTCGCGCGCTTCTTGGCGGCCGCCTTCTTGCCCTCCACGCGCTTCTCAAACGCCTGGTCCTCTGCTCCTTGTCTCCGGCTCTCTTCCAGAACCTATTAATTACAATCAGTCCGCCGTGCACCGCATCTTATACTTAGATCCGGCACGTACCGTCTCAAACTCGTTCAGCTCCGAGTCGGGCTTATTCGCCGCCTTGTTTGAACGTGCCTATTCTTCACGTGAGGAGGGGAAAAAGGGGCATATGTGTATATTGGATATGCGTACCTTGACGAGGATCTCCTGGAAGCGCGCATAGACGCCCTCCTCGTGCAGCTTGTCGCGGTAGAACGGCAGGCCCTCGACGAGCTTCTTCGCGGAGCGCTCCGACTTGAACGGCAGCAACGAGAGGCAGAACGCGATGTCGCGCCACTGGCGCGTGTCCTCGCTGAGCCGGAAGCGCTGGCACAGCTTCTCGACGATACTCTCTGCTTGCTTTTCCTATTATGTGGTTTATGTGAGGGGCGCGTTCCGGCCAACGGGAGTACGAGTACGACGCGACGTTACCTTCTCGATAAAGGTGAAGATGTAGCGCATGGTGCGCTGGAAGCCCTCTTCGTCCATGGCGTGTTCGCCGACCGAGAGATGGCTGATGACTGTGGAACGTGGAGGGTAAGCGAACGAGATTGAGTGAGACGAGGGAGAGACGGACCGTCGGGGAGGTTGTTGTATATCGCGTTGTCCTTGGTGGAGAGGTCGGTGAAGAAGAGCTTTGCGAGGTCAGCGATGCGGGGCTCCTCGTCCTCGAGGCACTTGGCCATTTCGCCGAGCTGGCCCTTGACCTTGATCATGCCGTTCAGGATGAGGTGCGTGAGCACCATCAGCGTGTTCTTCTTCACGACGAGGTCCGTGTCCGACAGGCCCCGGTACAGCTCGTCGCTGTTCTCGTCGATGATCGTGCTGAACGACACCGCCACGTCCCCGAGCGCAATCGCGATGTTGCTCCGGATGTTCGCGTCCTTCGACGTCTCCAGGATCCGGAACAGTAGGTGGTGGTTCGCGTCGCAGAAGTTCGAGCTTATGCACAGGAACTTGCTGAATGACAGCGTCGCCACCGCTCGCAGCGTCGTGTTCTGCCCAGGGCGGGTTAGGATCGGACGCGGAATACCGCGACGGACAGACGGACCTTGAACTGGTCTGGTCGGCCGCATATGCGGACTAACAGGGGCCCGTATAACGCGAGGAGCGAGTCGGGCCCGTACAAGAGCTCGGTCTCGCGCACGGCTGCTATGCGGTCGCCGATCTCGTCCTCCGCATTTCCCGCAACTTGGTCAAGCTCCTCTCCATCTTTACTCGCGTTGTCGTTCTCAGCGCCCCTCGCGAGCTTCTCCGCTTTGAAAAAAAACAAACGTGAATCAAATCAAAACGTCACGTAAAAATTCTAGAAAAAACCGCACCTAATTCCTTTTCTTGCTTTTGGCGCTTCCACTCACGCTCGACGAGTTCCAGATAGACGATGTGCTTGATCGCGACGTGGCCCACCACGAACAGCAGCTGGCTCAGCTCAAACGCATCGCCGGTATCGTCGCTCTTCTTCGCAGCGGTCCCCCCTCCTCCTCCTCCCTGCGTCGATCCCGGCATCGTCGAAATAAGCGGCTGGGTGCTCTGCGGTCTGTCCTCGTCCATCACATCCAGGTCCGCCGCCGCCGGCGGGTCTTCTTCGGTCGGCGGCCGCCTGCGGAACGCACGCCGCGTGAGGTTGCGGATGATCGTGTTGCTGAGGACTTCTGGCCGGTCGCCGAGCGCGTAGACGGTGTTGATGGCCTGCTCGGAGAGGGCGAACCATTCGCGCGAGCGGCACGGGTGCTCGATGGCCTCTTGGAGCTTGCGGAAGACGGGGCTGTCCATGTCGAGGCGCACGCTCTTGTCGAGCAGGGAGCCCTTTACCTTTTTCACGCTGCCGTTGAGCCGCTGCAGCGCGACGCAGGTGTACTTGGCGAGGATCAGGTCGGCCTGAAATGCGCGGTGAGAGGGGTGCGGTGACACTTGAGGTAGTTGACGGGACTGACCTTGCCCATGGGACCGAGCCCAATCTTCAGGAGCACATCTACTCTGTCCTGGACGACGCTCCGTCGTGCTAGTGCGAGCATACCGATGATTATGATCGCTCCTCGGCGCTGCTGTTTCGGTAGTGGTCGTTCAGAACCTGGTGGGAGGAGACATCAACGCTGGAGAGTACAGTCGGCTTGTTTATCCTTGCTCACTGTAAACTTGCCATAGCTTGTTCACGACGTCAGAGTGGATCTGGTCGTCGTCCATCATGTACCGCATCATCTCCTCCAAACTTGTCAGCTCTGCAAGCGTCGCGTCGTATGTCAACCTGCAGCATCCTCACGATGAGTACATGGATAACCTGAGTTACAGCTAGTGATCAACGCACTCGATCATGTTCTTTGATATCCGGTTGACCTGCTGTTTAGGCTCCATGTCGGGCAATGGGTCAAAGTATAAGCTGCGGTAGCACTCGAGCAGGCGCGAGCGAACGCCCTTGAGTTCTTTCCCGTCTTCTGACATTGAACTATTATCTTTCGACCAAATCAGATGCAGCATCTTCTTAATGCCAATCTGCATTGGTGTGAGCGCACGGATTAACGCATCTCGTTCGTCGCTCACCTCAGCGCTGTCGAGCTGATACTCGTGCGCGACCCTGAAAAACTCCATAGACTCGAGCACCTCGGTCTTGTGCGTCGACCCGAGCAACTGGAAGATCAGCTGAGCCGCCTCCTCTACCTGCCGAATGAAGTTCAGCGCCTCCGAGTAGTACCGCTTGCGCAGCCGGAGGTGCAGCAGCTGGTTGCTCTCGAGCGCTGCGAGCGCCGCCTGCTCGTCTGTCAGCGCGGCCATGTCGAGCTCGGATTTGCGCCCGCCCTTTGGCTTTTGTTTTGATGACGACGAGGATGCGCCTTCGCCTTCGCCCTCGACGTCGCCTTCTTCGGCTCGGGAAGGCTCAGCTTCTCCTTCTTCGTCGTCGTCGTCCATGATGCTGTCAGCGTCGTCTTCGTCGTCGACGTCCATCGCGTCCTCCGCGTCCTTGCTTCGGCGCCTGTCAACGGCGATCGTAAAACTCACCGCCGACGACGACACGCAACAGAGGGAGAGAACCTTACCGCGACCGCTTCTTCTTCTTCTTAGATGACGACGACTCTCCGCCGTTGCCTGCCTCCTGCTGCCCGCCCTCTGCATCCGCGCCAGCGAGGGTATCGTCCAGCGCCTTTTCCGTCTTCTGCAGCTCCTGTACCACCTCGCGGTACCGCTCCTCCCACTCCTGCATCCCAAGCAGCCCGCCGTGCATGAGGCCATACGGGTGCGTCACGATGAGCTTCACGATGAGCGAGGTTGCGTTCTTGCGCACGCCCGCGACCTTGTCCTCGAGCGCCGCGACGGCCGCGCGCGTGATGGCGAGCCGCTGCTTGGGGAACTTGACGGGCAGGTCGCAGAGCCTGCTGAGCACGGTGAAGACCTTGGAGCGGACGTAGGAGGCCAGGTCGAGCGTGCGCTCCAGCAGGAGATCGTATAGCCCGTTCAGCTGCTTCTGCGTCTGGTGCGCGTCGCTCGCCAGGTCCTCGGAGCAGGCGAGCTCGCGGATGAGATGGCCGATGATCTCTACGATGGCCATCCGCATCGGATAGGACTGCGACGAGTGAGTGAGTGTAAAGGCTCGGGAAATGGACGCAAAAACGTTACCTCGGAGTCGAGTTGCGCGAGCAGCAAGCTGATCTGCTTGAGGACCGCCCGTGGGGCCCACTCGGCGAACTGCGTG
Organism: Lactarius sanguifluus; assembly: GCA_021527775.1. Lineage (NCBI taxonomy): Eukaryota > Fungi > Basidiomycota > Agaricomycetes > Russulales > Russulaceae > Lactarius > Lactarius sanguifluus. Next base: position 64,101 of record JAKEYF010000033.1, on the reverse strand, counting down.
AGGAATCGGGAGAAGTGTCGAGGTCCCTTGGTGTCCTGCGCACTGAAGCTCTTCGCTGCGATCTCGCGCAGGATCTCGTCCCCCAGCTGAGCATGGTCGAATTCCCGAAGCAGTACGTGGAGGCACTCCGCCATGGGTTCAGAGAGATGCTCGTAGTATTGGAGGGACTGCATGATGGTGGTCTGGGCGGCAGGCCCGTGGCCGTGATGCTTTACAGCGAGACAGATGACCTTGTAAATGCCGAGCTTGATAGGTTGGGACTTCATGTACTGCTCATTCTCAGTGATGTGATACGCCGGCGCGGTGAGACACCTACAATGCCCTCATGAGTGTCGGTGTAATTGGGGCGAGATATACTACGCACCCTATAAATGTATCCCTCTCCCCGCTCGCCGTCCAGATTTTGGACGTCTTCAACTTCAGGACCTTGCTGATTAGGGTGAGCATAGGTACGATCTGGTCTTTCCACGACCATTCGGGTGCCCTATTCTTGGCTGCGGCCCTCGGTTGTGCAGCCTTTCCTCCACGTCCCTTCCGAGACTTTGCGGGGGCAGCAGCAGCAGGTGCGTCCTCGACAGGCCCGTTGACCTTCTCTGCCGAGCGCGCAGACCAGTTGAGGAGGAACGCATACATCTCGATGGGGACCTTGTGCGCTGCGCATGTCTGCTGGTCCTCATGGTCGATGTCCTGAGCAGCAGCGTCCACCTCTGCGGCAAAGCCAGACGTTATGACGTCGAGCAGTTTGCTCATCAGGATCCCAGGCACGGCGTCCGCGCATTTGAGGAAACTCCGCAGGACATCAAACGTGTCCGGAGATGTGACGGCTTCGGCGGATTCGGCGATGGCACTCACGGCCTCTGGTGTTGTGACGACATACGATGAACGAGAAAGGTCAGCTTTGATTGAGCCGCGACGCACGTTGGAGTAAACCGTCCATCTCGCCTGGCTCCATCGAGCGTACATCGTGTTCGTGCTCTATCGGATAGTTTTCGGTGTCTTGTAGAGCTTGCAGCTCCTCTTGGAGGTCAAAGGCGTTCGCCATGCGGCTGTCGTTGTTAATTCCCCTGTCGTCGTCGTCGTTGTCGTCGTCCTTGCTAACCCAATCGCGTCGCGTAGATCACATGCCCTGTCGCGTGAAGTCACGGCTTGTCACGCGTCACGCCACATCCATACGCAACTCCATAAACTTGGTCGCGGCGTGTTAGGACAGCCGTTGGCTCGTGATAATACGATTGACACGATTGCCATGGTGTAATAGTCAGTTTTATGCTACTTTTCTTCCCCCGGTCGCCCCAAAATAACTCCTTTTTGTCTTGCCCTTCGTCTTCCGCACCTTGTGATCCGCACTCATGACTGCGAGCCTATCAGCAACATTTCATTTATAGCGTCAAGAGCTCGAGAGTCGAGACCCCCTCTTCAAAGATGCACCGCATGTGGCAAAAAGATAAACAAAACCGGTAGACCGATCCGATTGAGGCTTCCCCAACCCTTGCCTGAGCGGCCTGACCCCAAGATCGAGATCTGGCATAGCTTGCTCCACCATACACGCTCTTCGCTCGCACTCAGTCAAGAGCCTGAATGACGTACCACCGGTGAAAGGGTCCTTGCCGCTATCCAACCCGGAAACATCACGTCAAGCACACGCAAGCAGCAGCCGAGTCAAAAGCATGCATCGTGCGTGGTGTTCACGCATGATTTCAGCGGGTGCAGAACGAACGCCCCAAAAGATTACCGTTTGAGCGAACATTCTAGGACTCTGAAACTTCCTTGGCAAAGAAAAGAACCGCATGGCCAGAACCAGGGTGTTTTTTGGGATGCAGATCTGTTGGGTGAGTAATGACTTGGTATGAATCGATGACGCGATGACGGACCGAGGCTCAAAAACCCTCGGAACGAAGTCCGATTATGCCCGACACGTGACTATTATAGCACTGCTTGGGCACAAACATACAACAGAGATGAGCCTCTGGCCCTTCACATACATTCTATCATTGTCACTCACTAGCCGTCCGCCTGTTTGTTTAGTCCCCTTCAACTCCAATCTTCCCTTCCTCGCTTCGGAAGCCCTGCGTGAAAATACGAAAAAAGCGAGATACATACAGCTTCCGTGCATGTATAACACCCAAACGTCTGGACTCCGTCCATACACATCAGGCAAGACGGGGCTTGGCGGCAAATCGTGACGCAAAGAACGTGCGAGGCGGAGAGAAGAGAAGATGCCCCGCACGCAACGCACTGTAGACGCCAGCTTTTGGGACTTTGTGCGGGGCGAGACCGTATGCGGAGTTATACGGGGTTCGCGGGAACGCAGGAGGGTGGCGTGGCCGCATGGCGCTAACGTCCCCAATTGCATGCTCATGTCGCAGATAACCCACGCTGTGGTTAGCTATCCGTGTGAAGCGAAACAGCGCGCTCGCCAAAGATGACGTCGACGTACTGTAGTCTACAGTGCACGGAGAAAGCGTTGTCCCATATGATATCTGGTCAAGGCTGCAATACTACTCATTGAAAAATTTTTCCCTGCCTGCGCAAAACGTGTATTGTTGGTCCGAGGTGGGGGTCCTATTGGCTGAGCGTAAACGTAATCTGAACTCGTATCTTGTTGCCAGTGTCACAGTGTGTGTGGGTGTATATTTTCACCTCTTCACGTTTCAGTGTGAGAATTATTCCAGCCGAGTAACCGGGCCCCGCAAGAGGAATTTTAGCGAGTGAACCAGCGAGAGGTTGCGCGATTTCTGCTGGTCTTTGAGCGCAACGCTTGGCGCAACGTGTATTGTATGGGCGGACTGACACAACGTGTAATGGAATGCTGCCTAGGAAACCGGGGTGTGGCGGCGAATGTATACAGGTAGTATGTCGCTACAGAAGGAGCCGGCGAACGAGACCTCGGCATAAGCACTGTCACGGAATTGTCACGGTACTGGTCCTTTACAACAGTCAGACGAGTACCGTACTTTTTGTGTATTTATTTCAAGTCCGTGTATATGCCGAGACGTGCAACTAGACCGGTCCTACAAAGATCGTCAGGGTGAGCGGCACCAGAGGATAGCTGTCTGGCACTGGAAATACGTAATAAACTTGGGTTCGGCGGTCGTATGCGAAAACAGATTACAGTCTGATGGGGTCCGTTCGCGGGGGATTCGTTCCGAGACAGGGTCTTACCATATATGGCACGCCCATCGCCATCATGATGCCGGGTCACGCATGGGGCGGTGAACACCCTTGATCTTGGGTCGGTGAGTGGCAGCTCGTGGCACAGAGAACGGACGTCGGGGCGCGTCATCTGATGATTGATGAGCCACAGTAACAATCATTAGTCCGGCGCTGGTGAGAGCGGGGATGGCCGTCCCCTGTACGATCTGCTGCCAGCACATGCCTAGCCAAGAGATGTTTTGAGCGTACAGCGTAAAGGACGCACCCATCGTCGGCACAGTCGCGGGCGATAAAATTGCACCGCGGTCGATTATTGCGGGGGCAAAAAAATGGATCTCGGAGAATCGGAGCGGAACGTGCTAAAAGGCCCTCCTGTGCCCAACAACGCAGCTTTTCGGCGTGTCGATAGCGTCACCTCTAAAGGACAGGCTAGACTGTGCGTTGGCGTTGTACGGCATAACCACGAGGATTTGCGGAGCAGAAGACTCGAGTTTGGGGGGCAGGATAAGGCACAATGGGGTCGAGGCATCATATCATCCCACCTTATGGACATCGAAAACTGTGCCTGCTCAGGCCTTATATGTCTGACGTAGTGGAAAAAAACTACTACAGGGGCTGTCTCATAGGATTATCTTGCGTATGGCAAAAGTAAGTGGATCATGATGAAATGATGTGAAACAGCGTTGATTGACCAGCCACTATGGAAATAGCAAAAGCATGTGAAGAAGCCTTTTGTAGCGCCTAGGGAAGGCGCAGAGACAAGTCCGATGACAGGTGGCCCTATGGAACAAAGTGAGCGGAAGTGGTCGGTGGATCGGGCCAGTGCGTAGGAATCTGGGTGGAACGGGGAAGCGGTACGGTGTGAATGAAGATAGAGAGGCATGGGGGGCACTCGAAAATTGGCATTACAGTATAGGATGGGAGGGAATAGGACTGTCTGGGAGGGAATTCGGGGAAGTACGGAACGGGACGGACGCTCACTCGGATTCAGATAGGGAGTGGGAAATGATATGATGGGTGTATTTGGTAATATTTGTTGGGTTGATTCAGTTGGTCTCGACGTGAATCGTAATAAAAGCCAGGGTCCCCAATTCATTCAAGCCCTACTCATCCTTGACTACCTCTTCATCCCTCCCGGACTTCACCTGTCCCCTTCTCCTCGCCTTCAGCGGCCCCTCTCCCCTCCCATTCCCAGGGTTTTCCCTGTACTCGTCCCATTCCCCCCACCCTTGCGGTGAACATGTCACAACCAATTGCCGAAAAGGAAGCAGGGCCTACCGCGCAGTCCGATACTCCTGTCGAGGAGGTCCCTCAAGAGAAAAAGGTTCGCGAGTACAAGGACTTCGGTCATGACGAGGTCAAAGCAACTCGTACGTTGTTACCTTTGCTGTATTTCGCGCGTCGGGATTCGGTCCTAACCTCCGATGATTTTCTTCAGATGCCAATGTCGATATGTCAAGGGTACGACTTGCTCGCTTGCCACCTTTTCATTTTCTTGTGCTGACATTATACAGATCGAACTCAAGGCCGACGACCTTTACGATAAGGAAAAGGTCGACCTCGAGACCATTGTTATCGAGGATGTCTTTACACTCCTCCAATGCGACGACCAGGGTCTCACCAGCCAGGAGGCTCAGCGCCGTTTAGAGATTTTTGGTCCCAACAAACTAGAACAAGAAGAGCAAAATCCGTTCCTTCAGGTAGCTGATCGACCTCTCCGTCCCATTCAGGAGTTGACTGAGCGTCACATGTCCAGTTTTTGAGTTTCATGTGGAACCCACTTTCCTGGGTCATGGAGGCTGCTGCACTCGTCGCAATTGCTTTGTCCAATGGAGAGGGTCGTGCGCCTGACTGGCAAGATTTCGCCGGTATTACTGCCCTCCTATTCATCAACTCGGGTATTGGTTTCTACGAGGAGCGCGGTGCTGGAAATGCTGTCAAAGCACTCATGGACTCGCTCGCACCCAAGGCAAAGGTTAAGCGCGATGGCAGCTGGGTCGAGATCGAATCAGCCATCCTCGTTCCCGGAGATATGATCGCCTTCAAGATTGGTGACATCGTACCTGCTGACTGCCGTCTGACTGAGGCCATCAACGTATCTATCGATCAGGCCGCGCTCACTGGAGAGTCTCTTCCTGTTTCCAAGAAAGACGCTGACCAGTGTTTCTCGTAAGTCCGGCTATACCTGATCGGTCGTTGCAATTTTCTCACGTCGGTGTTCATAGTGGGTCCACTTGCAAACAGGGTGAGGCCGAGGGTGTCGTTATTTCCACCGGTGTCAATACCTTCTTCGGTCGTGCTGCATCACTCGTCGGCCAGGAGGACGACACCACCGGTCACTTGCAGAAGATTTTGGCACAAATTGGCTCCTTCTGCCTTATCGCCATTGGTATTTTCGTCATCGCAGAAATCTTCGTCCTTTATGCTGGCTTCCGTTGGTCATACCGTTCCGGCCTCGACAACATCCTTGTGCTCTTGATCGGTGGTATCCCCATTGCCATGCCCACTGTATTATCCGTCACCCTTGCTGTCGGCGCTCAGCAGCTCGCCGGCTATAAGGCCATCGTCACCCGTATCACCGCCATTGAGGAACTGGCCGGAGTCACTATTCTGTGCTCTGACAAGACCGGAACTCTCACCACCAACAAGCTCACCATTGATCGTTCTACCATCAGAACGTATGCCGCCTTCTCAGCCGACGATGTCATTCTCCTCGCGGCCTACGCATCTCGTACCGAGAACCAGGACGCCATCGATGCCTCTGTTGTTGGTGCCCTCGGTGATACATCCCGCGCTCGTGCTGGCATCAAGCTCCTCGATTTCAAGCCTTTCAATCCTGTCGACAAGCGTACCGAGATCACCTACCGTGAGGAGGCATCCGGCAAACTGAAGCGTGTCACCAAGGGCATGACCGGTATCATCATCGAGCTCTGCTCGCGCAACAAAAACGAGGACCTTGAGAACCGTCTTGAAGCCGACGTTGAGGAATTTGCTTCCCGTGGTCTTCGCGCTCTTGCCGTTGCATACGAGGAAGTCGACGGCGACGATTTCGAGGCTGAGGGTAATGGTTTCGAACTTGTTGGTCTTCTCGCCATCTTTGATCCTCCCCGTGAGGATACCAAGCAGACCATCGATGACGCTCTCGCCTTCGGTGTCAAGGTCAAGATGGTTACCGGTGACCAGCTCGCCATTGCCAAAGAAACAGGTCGCCGTCTCGGTCTTGGTGACCACATGTATCCCGCCAAGGTACTCAAGGATGGTCCTCCCCCGGGTAGCCGCTTCAACTCTCTCGATGACATGATCATGGATGCCGATGGGTTTGCCGGTGTGTTCCCCGAGCACAAGTTCGAGATCGTCAAGCGTCTTCAGGGTCTTGGCCATCTCTGCGCCATGACTGGTGACGGTGCAAACGACGCTCCTGCCCTCTCACGCGCCAATGTCGGTATTGCTGTGGAGGGTGCCACCGATGCTGCCCGTGGTGCCGCCGACATCGTCCTGACTGAGCCTGGTCTTTCAACTATTGTCCATGCGATCCGCGGTTCGCGTGTCATCTTCCAGCGTATGCGGAATTATGCGATTTATGCCTGCGCCGTTACGATCCGTATTGTCGTCTGCTTTGCCGTCTTGGTGTTCTGCTACAGGTTCCAATTCCCGCCCTTCATGGTCCTTATCATTGCCCTGCTCAACGACGGTACCATCATGACCCTCTCCGTCGATCGCGTGCTTCCTTCGTCAACACCGGATAGTTGGGACTTGGCTGAGATCTTTGCTTACGCCGTCGCTTATGGTCTTTACCTGACACTCTCCACGTAAGTTGAGTTAATAGTTGTTTCTTCGTTTTGGTCTAATTGATCCTTGTAGGGTCATTCTCGTTGTCGTTATCCTTGAGTCGGACTTCTTCCAGAGGAAGTTCCATGTCCACCTCAATTCACTCCCGGGTGAGATCGACCACAACGATGAGAAGCTTCACACGATCGTCTACCTCCAAGTTGCCATCATCTCGCAAGCGCTCATCTTCGTTACTCGCGCCCACGGGTTCTTCTTTATGGAGCGTCCGTCGTATGCGTTGATGGCTGCCTTCTGCCTGGCCCAACTAGTGTCTTCCATCATCGCCGGCTTCGCTAACTGGGGCTTCACCAACATCCAGAAGATTTCGGGTTCTTGGATCGGTATTGTTTGGGTCTGGGTGAGTGACTAGACTCGTTGGCTCACACACATTCTGACTGACCCTTTCTGATAAGAACATCATCTGGTTCGTTCCCCTCGACCTGATCAAGTTCGCCATGAAAGCAACCGTGATCAAGTACCTCCGCGACAGTCACAACGAGGCCACAGCCGCGGCTACCCGTGCTGCTGCGGAGACCGGTCTCCCGATCGTGCGCACTCAGTCGCGTGCCGCATCTATTCACGAATCACTGTACTCGAACCGGACATCGTTCATCCGCCGCGCTGTACGCAAGGTTGGCTTTGGCCAGAAAGTGCGTGTCAAGGCAGAAGAATTGCACAGGTTCAGCAGCATCCAGGCGCACCAAACAGGCCAGACGCTTGCGCGCCACCCCTCACGCCCTGGCGCATAGACGGACGGACGATACGAGCGTGGGCCTGGAGCGTGAAGAGTACCCAAAAACGCATACATATCCGTGTAATTATATGACTTGCCGCCCCTCGATTTCCGGTGTCCCCTCTCCTTTCCCCCCCACAACGATTGCTATTTGCCCTCGCGTTCATTTGACCCCACATTAAATTCCAAGACACTGGACTCGGTGCGTGGGTGAGGCTGGTGGTCTCTTTAGACACCCCCGCGTTTCCGCTCTTGCGCTCGTCTCACTCGTTTTTGACCAATTCAAATCTCTCATATTACACAACAATTGATTTCTTTTGTCCCCTGTTACGTTTCTTTTTTCCTTCTTACGGCCTTGTCATAACGACCCTCGCGCGCTTTTCTTTCCTTATATAGCGTTAATTCCTGTCGCAGTGATGACAAAAATAAAGTCTATTCTTTATACCAGCATCATCCCGTTCGGGTACTATGTGCGAACTTTCACTATCTCGCTCACTCGCTCGCTCTTCACAAGCTTCACTCGTGAGAGTATACTTGTTCCCCACTCATCACTATCATGTATCATAGTAACTGGGTTACCGCCAAGGCCATGCTCAACGCGCAAGTTAAACAACAGCACCATTAGGATGAAACGCCGTTTTCGTCACTGACAAGTTATTACCTGCTTATCACTTAGTTTTTCGTTGTTCGTGTGGGCATCACTAATGGTAGCGTTCTCAACCGTCCGTCGTGAGTTAGTCAATGCACACAAACGCCGCTGCCGGTTGACTTGCTCATTCTCAGACCGACAGCGGCGTTTGTGCGTGCGAAGTTTACCGCAGCTTCTCGCCGAGAAGTTCCCCTGACTGGGCTAATTTTATGTACGGTCCTCCGCACGACACGATCGGATGAATGGCGATACAGTATAGCGGGGTCTGCATACCACACACGCATCGTCTGGCCTGTGACCTCGATCGATTGAGGGGAGTCCTGCTCTTAGCGATCATTGTCGGCAGCATGTTGGTCATCGCGGGACTCAGAGCTTTCTGGCCCATTCGGTTTCTGATTCTTCGGTCGCGTTCACGCCACCGTGTGCTCAATGTTTCCCTGAAGAAGTCCACAGAGGTCGCAGCCAGTATTCGAACCAAACACAATCGGTCGAGGTCCAGGCAGAAACGACGAGGGAAGAGATGGTGCCCAGGTGCGTTTAGGGACTCCGCGTCACCGCACGGTAGGTAAAGGGGAACGTTCGAGACTCCTTCACTCACGTTTTCCCACTCTACTCGAATCTACCAAAGATCATTACGCCATGATATACGGGCAAGTAAGTCATACTGCAATATTGATATCGAGAACCCAACAGTATATAATACACACATCTCGTACACGCCACAGCTAGAGATCGGGGACACGTTAAACGATATCGTATCGACAATGCGAAGGATTGATGCGGATAATTGATCTCCCGTCCGCTCAGCCCGCAAGTGAATGACCCCCGACGGACTACGCCCGAGTCAGGTGACCGGAACGGGCAGTGACCGGATTGGGTGAAAGATCTGGGGTGGGTGTAGATCGCGCGATTCACCGAGGGGGGGTCAACAAGCGTCTTTTCCTTGGGCAAACCAGGGCTTCGGCCTACCCTCGCAGCCAGCAGCAGCACCAAGATCGATGCGGAGGTCTCCCCAGAGAAATATGGAGCAGTGAGGGGTATATCGAGCGATGAGATTCTGCGGCAAGACGGTGAGAGGGCGGATCGAGTCATGAGCGCGTATGAGGATAGTGGACCTGTAGAAAGTATGTTGTCGAGAGCTGTATTAGAAGCTGAATACGGGGACGTCGGGAAGTATGCATTGTGAGGGATGGAAACGGAGGTAGAGGAAAGAGGAATGGTGGATGTCGAGGTTTCGGGAGAGGGGTAGGGCATTATTATACCTGAGGGAGCGACGTCTCGTATTGAACCAGCGATGGCTGGACCTGATGAGATAACAGGAATGGGGCTTTCGGTGGGTGTCTGATGAGCGGGGTGAAAGTCGTCAAGTGGTGGCACATCCCTGGGACTTTCGACGATAGGGAGCGAGGCAGGTATGAGCAAGGGAGGTATATCGGGAGGGACCGGCACAGCGTAATCGTGCAGTACAGGGCGAGCAAAAGTTGTGGAGGTAAGATCATCGCGAATATGACCAGTGACGTTACACGCTGGATACGAGGACGGCTCCCTCAGGATGTTATCTTCATTACCCGTGGAGGGGAAGAGTAGTGTTGGAGCGGAACCGGCATCTTGATGAAGAGTGAGGTAAATGTTGCGAATTGGTCCCAAGATGAGGAGCGCCATCCGCTGATCGTTGTCCTTGTGCACTTTGAGAACAATTTGGTTCCAGAGTGCACAGAACTCGTGCTGCAATTCAGGTAACGTATCTCGTGCATTGAACTTGGAAGCCGCTTCCAGAACGAATGAGAACTCGGTCGACGGCCAGGGCTGTATCCAGAAACGATTGAATTGCTGGCGAGTAAGGTAAATCAAGACGGCGAGTGACAAACTGTCACCATGTGCGGCGTAGTATCGGAGGACGGTTTCCGGGGTGCCCAGTTCGCTGGAGGCAAGAACGAACCAAGAGTCATTGCGTCTTTGGGCCTTTGCGACAATACCAGTAAGTATGGCTTGTACGACCAATGCTGTGTTTTGGTCTCCGCTATTGCCCCAACCTCTCATGACACGAGCAAACTCGGCGGTCTGCAGTCCCCTATACCGGTCTTGGAATACGATTCTGAGGATATGGTCATATGCGTCAGAAAATTCAGCCGGATCGAGAGCTCTCGCGCAGACGACGGCTCTCCGGTTTTTGACAGGCTCGGGAAGTATATCGGATGAGAATGTGCGGTCAAGAAACCCTATCAATGCTTCAGAAATCTTCTTTTTTCCCTCTTCATTGAGGCTGCGAAGAGGATCGTCGACAATTTTTGAGTTGCGGAAGCCAGGTAAGCCGGAAAAAAAGCGCTCCAATTCGTCGTCTTCGTCCAAACCGTCAAACGTCCACAGAAAAGCGTGGGTATCAATCTCCGATGGTGCTTTCAGAGCAGCTTCCTCGGCTGTCTTCTGCATGCCCTGCGTAAGCACTCTGCGATGTCCTTCCTCCAAGCCTCTAAAGTGGTCCAAGGATCCATCACGAGAGTGAACCAACCGGGTACACCACCGAAGAACCCTGTAGACGATACATGATGTCCCAGTAGCAATGTGCCACGCCGGTAATGAGAGTGGGGTGTGGTATGGGCTATCATGATGAAAGACCGGCATCAACGTGAGGCATGCGTACAGACTCGTGGCGACGCTGACAAATGTCAGCGACAACTTGAAACCCGTGAGGCTAACTTGGTAGAGGAATACGACGATGCCGACACCGCAAAGAATCAGGGAAACATGTAGCAGCATGGGCAATGCTTCGACAACCCACGGAAGGAGAAGCCTCTCGGAGCCCTTTGAAAAAGAATGTACGGATCCGAGCTCGCTTGTGTGGACTGTAACGTGCCTGAGTGACCTTGAGGTATTTTCGTGCCCACTGCTGTAGTAATGCCGCGAACGTAGCACAGGCAATACAGTTTGCCAAGCTGAAGAACCAAAGCCCGTTAACCCAAATTGCGTAGGATGGTGGAGAAAATGGGCGTGGGGAAGGAGGGTAGGAGATCGAAATGTCTGATCGATTTGGGTCTGGTGATAGTCTGATAGATATTTTCCAGGTAGAAGTTTGAAGTGTCCTGTGGGTCCGGTCGTAGGTCTTGGATCGATATTGATATCAACGTTGCGATGGCAGCTGAGAATAGACCACTCTATGACTGATGAGTTGTAGTGAAGACGGGATTAGAAGATGGGGACACACAAAGATGAGGGCCCCGTCAGCGTCTGCTTTCCATCTTTCGACCATCTTCCTGTCTTCTTCCTCAGCCCTTTCTAAATACATCGAGAAAATAGGTCCGGAGCCATCGACAAAGTTTCTGTATGATGCCTGATTCGGCGCCGACTGAGGCGGGTATTGGTCGTCGCCTATGCACGCGGTACGGTGGGTAAGAACGGTCGAAATAGAGTAAGTGGGGATCAGGCAGCTGTACCTATTCCTGCGTCGCGTACGTTAGTAGCCTCGTAAGGAGCCCAGGACATTGAAGACTATGCAGTGGAGAGTACAGCGAAGTGTGGTGGAGGGCGTCGAGAGTAACGACACCATGTTACGGTTGGCGGGTTATAAAGCCCCTGAGTGAGGGGTTTGGAAATGGAATTTCCGTCCGCTTTGTGACGCATATAGATTAATCTGAACACATTGATTTCGCACGCGCAAGCCTGAGACCTACTCTGCAGAGAGACAAAAGGTCTTTATGTCATCGGACCAGGTCAATAACAAGAGAGAGATGAACATGGACCTCTTGAACTTTGAATTGTACGGCAACTCACGACTTAAAATAGACCGTGTTCCTTGAGTAGCTCCTAAACAGTCCAACTGCCGACTTAGAACAATGAAATGAAGAACGTAAATCACTTGTGCTTGGAAAATCACCCACGGGCTCTTTGTATGTCCTGTCATCCCAAATGGGATTGATGGACCTGCCGTAAGTTAGGTCGGGCTGTGATCGGATTTGGATCGGATAGACGTAGGGGAGCAGATGATGCACCGGATCCGCGTTCGAGAGTTCGGAGTCGAGAGTGGGGTTCAGAACAAGGTCGGATCTCGTACTGTCGGAATATAAAGGGGTTTTTTCAAATATTAATAAAATAAAAAAGGATCTCGTAACTTACTTGTCGGGACCAAATGGCAAAGCACCCTACACTGGCGGTAATCTCAAGTCCTTCGTGGACGTTTGACAAAATGAAAGTTCGGCCACCTCCTGCCAGCCGTCGCCGAAGCGTCCCAGGTGTTAGGCAGCAGGAGATTGTAGGTATCAGCCCTACCTAACGTGCGAAAGCCGGGCCGGGCCCACTGTGAGGGAGAATACAGATTAAAGTACACCCCTAAGACCAGTGTTCGTGGATGTGATCCACGTCTTCCAGCAAAGTTTTCGGGGGCAAGACACCGTAAGGGACGCCTCGCAATATCATGATGATGGACGGCATTCAGACACACGAGATGGCACCTGTGCGTGTCCTCATCGAGTTCAATCGTGGTGCGCAACCTCGCATGACAGGGAAAAGGTTGGAAGGTCTCTCCAGAGTGAATGAGGGCGCTTTGATCTTATCTCCCGAATACTGGTCACCGCGACGAAATCTTGGACCTTTCTCTAATTAACCAAGATGTTTTTTTCTTTTTTTTTGAACCATTAATTGGCCAAGATTGGCGCGTTACAGTAAGAAGCCTGAGCCAGGTAAGCGACTTTGGACTTTTCAGTCTACATCCGTCGGCGCCTTGGTGGCTAGCTAGACGAGATGAACCCTTGTGACACCACCCATCCTCGTCAACGGCGTCATCGAGAGGGCGGCCCAGTAAATGGCCCACCAAACGCTGGGGATTATATATTGACCACGTGAGCACCCATATATTCGGTTCTGACACCGCGCAAGACACCACGTGTGTGCCAGCAAGCGCAAAGTGTATGGATGGAGAGGGTCGAAGGAATTGTGGCAGAAAAACTACGAGGTGCTGGACCTTACGACATGAGTGCATGAGTCTGAACGCTATTGAGGCAAGGAAGGATCTCATTAGGAACAAGTTATGTTCTTAGGCTCATCCGGCCGCCGCGGATAAAGAAGCCCCGCAATCAGAAGCATGGGGCAGTCATGGGACCACCTCGACAAGCACACGCTCAATGAGCGCTAATGAGCAGCGATGTGTCACTTTCATTATGCCCTAAGTGCGCGTAGAGCAGTCGATGTCCTTCCTCCGCACCAGGTCTCATCTTGTATGAGCACGAACCGGACAAACGGGGTACTGAGGGAGGGGTTGATTCGCGTTTCACAACGCATATGCTCGAAAAGCACAAGGAATTTAATTCTCTTTAGCCAACCCTGATAACAACTTGAATCGCGATCCGCACGCCATAGTTTAACCCTACGGGAGCCAATGAATTGACAGGGATGACCCAAGATTATGATTCGGGTAGTTATCGCCTCTTGAATACCAGCGGCACACGGCTGGGGCTGAAAGAGAACTCAGGTCATGGAACAAGAGGGTGGGAATATTGCGTACGTATTGGTCAAGAGTTGCTCCGAGGCCGTTATGCGCGCAAAGCGTTGTCCGAATGTCTCACCAATGAACTCGGGCTCTTCCTTAATTTCAACCCTATACTTCGACATCATCGTCGTGATGACGGCGATGCTCTCAGTTTCGAAGAATCTGAAAAAAAGTAATAAAAAAAAAGTATGAGCATCTTCGCAACGTCGTTAACGACCAAGTCTGCTCGCACCGTCTCCCGAGGCACGCCCGGGTACCTACAACAAATTCGAGTTCAAGTTGTACGACCAGATGCCATGACGGGATCAAACCTACCGGCACTGAACGGCAAGAAGGCGTCCCTTGGATATTCCCCAAGAAACCTCTCTGGTCGAAATGTGTGGGGGTCCTTCCAATACTTCGCTGTGGGACTTCCGTAAGGACCAGTCCTTGAGATGGAAGAAGGTTCGACATACGGTGATAATGTAGAGCAGGGATGTGAAAATGTACCTCTGTTCCCGAAGGGACAGGGAATGTTGTCTTTCCGCCGTCAGCATTGTCTACTGTCAAGCTGGTATCTTCCGCAGCATGTTTGGGGACTAACGGCACCTGAGATTACATGGCCATTCGTTGGCTTGAAACCACCGCTCATCTGATTAGACGCACCACTGGGCTGAGCCACGCAGTCAGCTTAGTTTGTGAGACTAACTTCAATATGCACTCACAACATCCTGAGCGTTTCATATAAGACGCTTCAAGCCCTAGCGGGTCAGAACTCGCATGCTCGTGTGGAATTAATGAACTTACGCCAAGGAGAGCGTGAACCGGTTCATGTCTTCATAAGTCTGTGGAAGATCAGCTCTTCCGTGAGCTTGATACCCGATCCGATAGATCCTACAGGTATCCCATTTAGGTCTGCCACTATGCCCTTGATTTGCTGATACACGCGTTCTTGCTCGTCGGGATAAAGGGCTAGTAAGGCGAACGTGAAGCAAAGTGTATGGGCTGTCGTCTGGAGTAAAGGGACGGTTCAAATTTCACCACTGGCGGAATGGGGTGGACCTACCTCGTGTCCAGCGAGGAGGAAGGCGAACGTATTCCCTGGGATGCGTGTGAGATCTCTTTTCATAAATGCACTATGGGATGACAAGTTGACTCAATGGGCACTTACCGATGAGCTCTTGCTCAGTTATCGCCACGCCACCATCTGGATCATCCTGTGCCGCGTCCAGAAGACCACTAAACAGATCGTATCGCTCTTCTTTTGTCTCCGCGCTTCTCCGATCATCCACCATTTCTACCATATATTGCTGTCCGACGCGTCAGCCGCGGAGGATACAACGGATACCCAGTTGGAACGGCACCTTCAGCTCGTTGAATGCCAGGTTTACCCTCCTTGTGTGCTCCGTTAGATTCATTGCCCAGTTCGGAAGAATGATTTTTAGGCCCATATTCGAAGACAAGATGTGAAACGCATCCTTAAAAGTCATCTGGTGGCCAGGGGGAACCACCAAGTTTGAAGTCCATGTAACCCGACGGCCGAACCCTAGATCCCTTAAGCATGAGAATGTAAGGGTCGAACAATGTATAAACTACCTGCAACGCCGATGACAAAAAGGGCGATCTAACGGAGACGTCTGAAAAATTGCACGGGAGAATCTACACTTGGCATACCGGAAGGGTGATATCTGCGCAGTGGTCCAACACGATTTCGGGACTGTCTCCCCAGACATTGTTGAATAGGTCGAACATGATGCGGGAGGTTTCGTCCCACACCAGCCGAGTGTTTCTCTAGGGATCGCATTTAGAAAATGTCAACTTCGACAGCTCGGTACATACCTCAGAGAAGGCTGGAGCGGTGATAGTTCTGTACCTTTTCCATTCCTCCCCTTCTGAGGCTATGATGTTGCTTCCAAAAACCGACAGCACCGAATATAGGCGGAGGGGTTTGGGAAACGTGGCACGAGAAGTTATCACCTCCTGCAAACCACAAACCAAAGATTAGGTGCACCAAGTTCGGGGTGGAGGATTCCTTACTTTGATAGCCGCAGCGTCCGCAAGGATAATTGTGGCTCTTGGCGTGGGAAACATGCCGGCCTGGTAAACCAATTAGTTGCGTCCCTCCGCATATAGAGTATAGTAAACTCACCAGAGCAATGGCGTCCTTTCCAGCAGCGGCGAAATCTACGTGAGGTCATGAGTGGCGTAATGATCTCTTGGACTGGCAGCATGCCCCTACCTTGATACCCCCCCTTAATCATCCATGAAGGTCCTCGACTCACATAACGAATTGGTGGCAGTGCGCGCCTGATCATCTGTCCCAGAAACCACAATCGGATTGAAAAGAAGGCGAGGACCCGGGAGGTGTCTGGCAGGGTAACTCTCGGTCATGTCGTTTCTAGGTAGTAGAGGTACCTACCCAACGCTGTGGATAGCCCTCCGGAATTCCAACAGGGTCTGGAGTAGATATAGACCGAGAAGTGAAAGGAGGACAAGTAGAACTGAGTGCATAACGGTCTGTGAGAGCGCGCAGACTCGGAGTGGGGGTACAAGGTGGGGGTCGTGGGGAGGGTCGGAAAGGAATGTTGTTGGAATCTGATTTGACCTACCCATACCTGCCTATATAGTCAATAAGCATCTATTCCGGCGCCCGAGGGATCTTCCTGAAGTTTGTGCGGCTATGGGAACTGCAATCGCCAGACACCTTCCCGTCGACCCGCAAAAAAGGAAGGTGGGTGTGGGAAAAAACACGTGAGGCATAATCATATCGGAAGTCTGGGCGAAGTGTGCGACTCCTCCCGCGTCGCTGAACGCTTGCTGAACTTCATACAGGAGACGCTCACCCACCCTGAAGCCGACCCGCGGGAAGAGGATCCCCCGGAACCCGACTGACGAGAAAACCCCCATGCGAACCCAGTGGACTCATACACGGCGTCTGGCGCCCAGCCCTACCTTCCCGCGTGATTGCGAACTCTTGAGGCCAACTGCTTAAGATGCCTCACCCATGTTTTTTCCCTGCTCAGTTCTGGCACCCCCCCATTAGGTACAATCTTTGTAAATGTAGCAGGCTACGTCCGGTCTAAACCTCGGGCTCGTACCCCGCCGGGATATAAACGGTTCAAAACAAAAACAAAACGACTCCGAGTCGGAGCACTATAGTAGATAGGTCGTAGACTATAAACTTTGCCATAGGCTCAGAGAGAGTGTGTGCGTGTAGTACGTACAGGCGACATCTCATACTGTATTCACCTAGATAGACGAGGCGTAAGTAAACAATAAGGAACTATGTCAAATGTTCTCACAGAGCGTCGAACAGAACTCTGAGTGCTCATCAGGCCGGTGGCCACATGCCAGTTGCGGTAGAGCCAGCAGAGCGATTGATTGACAAAGTCGCCCACCTGACTCGGAGGTCCAAGCGGAAGTCTTTTTTTTGGATCCAATACCTGAGGTCATCGGCAAAGGGGAACAAGAACTACGTCGATGCGACCATGTACCGAATTCAGTTGCCCTGTGGAGACTTTGGGAGGATTGAGGTACAAGCATGAGCGACACACGCTATAGCCGCGCATTGATACTGAAGTCACCACCCTATAGCAGACCAGCGCTGTGAAGTACAGTGCACCAGCCACCAGGCCGCGGACCACCACCTCCGACTAGGAGGACGAACATCGACCCCCGGCAGCTATAAGAGCGACGCAGAAGACCGCAGAACCGCGCGCAGCAAACGCGCAACGACTTCGCCCGCAGTACGCACCGCGCCTCGCACAGCAGCCAGAATCGACATCGCACCCGACTCGGCGACGGCAAGACTCGCGCCGCACATGACGAAGACACCTGCGATAGGCCTGCGCGCCACATCCGAGCGATCGCGATGCACGCGGATGACTGAGGACAGTCAAGATCTCAGTGAGGAGATGATACGACCATGCTCTCCCTGGCCGATGAAATCGTGCTTTTTACACTTTCTGGCAGCTACCCTCAAGGCCACCCTCTGCACTTGTGCACGCTTTCCCGCAATTGTCCGTGCTTTCACGCGCATTCCAAGCGCCGCTTTCCCGCGCTTCGCCGCTTTCCCGCACTCTGTGTGTGCTCGGCTTTCCTCTCACTCTGGACACTTCCCATCACGTTTTAGCATTCCCCCTTCTCCTATTTAGCTAATGTACCCTCTTTCCTTAGCTTACTTTCCTGAGTTTCCTCAGTATATAGCCCATGTAATTACAATTTTACAACCCAGATTTCTAATAGTAGACCTCTCCCCTCTCAGATTTCGGACTTTTGAGCTCAGTGAAGCTCATCCCTTGTGCTCCCCAGCACACTGCACTTGTGCGTGGCCTTAGCGACTCAAGCGCGACGCGTTCCCAACACCGGCGACCGCCATATACGAAGCTTCGCGCCGCGCCGAAGCATGCGCGACCGTTTCCGACCAGCCGCACTCGCGCGCGGCTCTAGCCCTTCGACAGAGACGCGTCCGCGATTGTCGCGGACATATATACGACAGCTCGCGCCCCGCGGAGGCCTGCGCGACTGCTTGCGACGCTTCACACCCCCCAAATCCTGCGCGCGCCATAGACCGCTTCCTAGCGATCAGGGACGGTTTAGGATATCAGCGAGGACAGTCATCTTTGTTGAGTTACAAGGAGAGGATCATTTATGTACGTGCGGGCGCCACCGGTAGCCCAAGAGGAGCCCCGCAAGTGCCAGTAATGAGATCGATGAGAGGCCATCTACAGAGGTCATCTACCGCCGGCGGTGATCCACGAATGCATTCGATGGGCCTGAGTGCTGAGTGCTGAGCGCTTATTTGAACATCTGCACTACGCCCAACCCTGAGCTGTATGTGTGCATTGCGACAAATAGCAATTTGTCGAGCCCGGTAATTACTTCTAGTCATGCAGAGGAACTCATCCCATGCAGGGCGAGAAGCCCCATCAATCAATGCACGCGCCTGCTCGTGTTTTTCATACGAGAAAACCAATCCGAACTGCCCACCGTGCGTCGGGGGATATGCATTATGACCTGTAAGTTTCGCACGGCCTCAGGCCTCAAGCTCAAGAGCAATGACTTTGTGCAGAGGGGCTCTCGGGCTGTCAGACCGACATGGTACATCCGTCTGCCACCCGTCCCCGAGGATAAGGGTCAGTACAGTATGCCCAGAGGTGGGCAAGGCCAGGCAGTGAGCAGCGGTTTCGAACCTGCGAAAGTTCTCGTCAGGGGGCTACCGCTACCCCGACCGTTGCGCCTTATTTGGGACCAGTCTTACGACCTACCAGGGGAGTTGGCCAGCATAGCACGGCGCGGCGCGACCCCCGGTGGACTGGTTGCAATTGGGGTGAGCGTGAGTGGGGAAGAGGGAGGCTTCCTGCTCGGCTTATATAGCCAGCCAGCCAGCACGGTATTGGCACTGCGCTCCCACACGCACTCCGGCAGCCAAAACGGGCAACCCCTTTCGGGGCCCCGGCTGCTCTTTTTTAACCCCATGTGGACCCCATCAGCAAGGTCGTATTGCTGTGGGACCCCTCTGCCATCCGAAGATCCGATAGTGGCAAAGTCAGGATTACAGAGGTGCGACCTTCATGTGGTATGCTCAACGAAGGTACCGCGTTTTTTTGTCCAATGCCATCAGAGGAAGACGTGAGATGAATGGTGCGTACGTTATATCAAGTCACTGTTGTGATGACGACGGAAGAGAAACCACGTACAGTAAGTTATCACCAGATCACTAGTAGCATGCCAAGACAAACGACACATCGTTATCCGTAAAGGAGAGGTCTCAAAACGTTCAATCATTGTCTAGCTATTACACGGGAAGGCTCGATGATAATCACCTGTTGGGTGCAGGTGGTAACACGTGCTTGACTAAGTTAAGCTAAGAGAGCTGATCCTACGTAACTGTACGGCCGAGTGCAAGGAGTAGGGAACCAGATAAAATAAAACAAAGCGTCGAAGTTCTAGATTATATGCTCACTTTGTTTTGTCTACCTCCGTGTCGTGTGTGTTATAAAACAAATACATAACATGAACCCATTTTCTTCTGCTGTTGCCCCTCGTGCTGCTATGATAAATAAAATATGTGATGGAAGAAACGAAGTGCAAAAAAAAGGGGTGGGATATTTGCTACGCCACTTGATCCTCACAGCTTCGAGTCGCCCTCCTCCGAGTCCTTGTGCACGCCAACAAGCTTCAGTAGCTCTGCAACGACTTCGAGCGGGCTCGTCACGTGCCACTTGGCGAGTGTGCGCTTGGACGGGTGCCCAACGGCGGTCGTGAAGAGGCCTTCGGGGGTGAGCTGTAGCTGGACACGCGGGTGCTCGTGGGTCCTTTCCTCCGCGACCAGTGAGACTGATAGTGGTGGGTCCATGGTGTACGGTAGGGGCACCTCCGTGAACTGCAACGAACGGAACATGTCCTCGTCGGTCTATCGTGGCACGGAGTGTTAGCCGGACTATTATAGACTGAGGTGTGAGAGGCGAACCTTATCGTCACCCGCACAAAAGACGAATTGGGCATCCGGGTTGAGGTATATGATACGCTTGACGATCTCGCCTTTGTTGATCGCGATCGGGCGGACTTCGAGGTTCTTCTTACCGACGAGGACTAGGAAACTGCTCAGCGATCTATAACTTGGCTCGATTAGATAGTAACAATACCTTCGATTGGCCGTTTGTGAGCGACGTTGTTCTCAAGCAAATCCTGGCATTGCCTGCACTGGAATTGCCTAGGAAATATCCCCAGTTAGCACCCGCAAGATGAGCTTTATCCATGCCACACGTACCCCCACTCTGGGTCGCTTGAACGATAGTGCCACGTGACAGAGCTCTTCTTGATCTCGATGTGACTGCCCGTCGTGCGCTCCGTATAATACTTGAACACCTCGAGCACCTCGGCCATCCAACTCATATCCAAGCTCTCGGTGAAGTTGGTCCATTCCTTGACACCTGGTGCACGAATGAACCCGCCATGTTCAGCAGACATGCCGAGCCCGTTGATGTGTCCCAAGTGCTGCTCAAGGAACGCGCCGTCGCGGCCTGAGATGATGTACACTAGATTCTGCGGGTCCGCAGTGAGTGCCGTGAGTGCGGTAAGGGTGTCCTCTGTCGGGACCGCCATCTCAGGTGTCTTTACGATTGGCGCCAGGGTGCCCTGTAGTATAGTTGTTTGTTTTCAGGAGGTAGAAAGTGAAAGGTGGAAAGATAAACGTACGTCGTAGTCGAGCAAGAAGAGGCGCTTTGTCGCCAGTGAGTAGCGCTCGAGCATACGATGTGTGGGTAAGGCGGGCGTTTGGCGCGCAACGCCCTGAGAGTCTACGATACCGAGGAGTAACTTAACGAGTGTCATGGCCCACGTCTGTGATGTGTGAGTCGTAATGACACTGTACAGCTTGGCGTGCCGGGTCTCCTTTTCAGCCTGAGACATTAACAATCCGCGATGCATGGCCGTTGCCACGTCCTGCAAAACAAATGACATGTTAGAGAAAGGACGGACAGAACAAACAGAATGATACAGACACCAAGACTCCATGGGTTGATTTGGAGCGCCTCGGTCATATTGGAGGATATGCCCATGAACTCACTCAACACGAGAGGTGACCGCTTTGTCTTGCCTTGAGCGATGACGAACTCCATCGACGTCGTGTTCATGCCGTCACGCAGCGGTGTAATCACGCCGAGGTCAGCAGCACAGAGCAGGGCATAGAACTCATCCTTCTTGATTGTCTGATGACTGCAAGCCGTTTCTTAATGCCTAATAAGCAAATTGGTAGAAAAGGTCTCACTAGTGATGAACGGGAATAAAGTCCAGACTTCCGAACTCTCCGTTGATGCTGCTAACGAGCTCGCTGACTTGGCGTTCGAGTTTCGGCGAGTCGGAAAGAGCGGGGGATGTAACTTGAATGAGAACAACTCGGCCAATCCACTCGGGGTAGTCGTGTAGCAACTTGGCGAACGCGCGGAGCTTCTGCACGACACCTTTCACGACGTCGAGCTTATCTCGTCCAATGATAATCTTTTTACCAGCGTAAAGCTTAAGCAGAGCCTGCAACTTCGGCTGAACACCCGGACGCGTGCTGATCGATTATGTCAGCATCCAAAAAGCGGAAGATGAATGACCCGAACCCGAAACTCACAGGTCACGCGAAACACGCTCGGCGTCGACGCCGACCGGAGTATGCATCACGGCTGTAACAGTGACCTTGGACGTCGATACCACGCGCAGCAACCTCATAACCACATACTCGCACGCAGGATGACGTGAAGTGACGCGAGTACGAGTAAGTTTGGAAGCATACAATATTGGCACCCAGCATGCCATCTAATATCTCCTTCCGCCCTAATGCATGAATATGTTAGCATGGTATCATGTCAGATTTTCCTGCATACATACGCGGGAGGCACCGGAAGACCTCGCTGCTTGGCCATGGAGTGTGAACGAAAAGACCGACACAGACATCGGGGAGCATCAAGCGCAACAACTTGGGTACGAGAAGTAGATGGTAGTCATGCACCCAAACGAGATCACCAGGACGATACACGTCCAAAATTCGGCGCGCAAATGCTGCGTTAGCCTGCTCGTATGGGGCCCAATGTTCGTCTGCCGAGAAGGACGCGGAAAGCGAGTTCGGCGATACATCTTGCCAGAGCAAGTAATGGAACAAGGGCCAGAGTGCTATGGTAAAAGAATGACACCATGAACGGAGTTCGTCGTAGCTGGGGCCGAAATCTTACTTTGTTTGCAGTAACCGTCGTAGTGTCCATGAGCTACCTTATCATCTAGCAAGAGCGGGACATAAGTCGTCTTGGTATTATCTTCGTCCTCGCTTTTGAAGCTCGCGATCTCTTCCTCAAGCGCAGCCTTGTCCTGTTCGGAAAGTGAAGTGGACGGGACCTTGACTCTGTCCCCGGCTAATGAAATGCGCGTGATCCGGTCATTCAGGTGTCATGGGTGGAAACGGAGCGTTGGACATACCCGACGTGGCATTGGGGCTCTCAATGTCGCCTACCCATCCGATGATGACCTGCTCGTGGGTCGCCGATAGTGACCGAAAGCCGCTAATCATGGCGGCATGACCCTGGCGCGTGGAAAGCAACCACTTTGGCTGAAGTGCATTGTCTGGGGCGAGAGAGGGTGCGGAGGAAGTAGGATCAGATGTACGCAAAATGATGTCAGTGGGCTGCTGCGGCGGAGTCGAAGGTGGGGAGGGAATGCCAGGGCGCGACGAGGTGTGAAGCGTGGCGGTGATGGGTAGATAGTGGCATACGTGAAGGACACGGCCAGAGAGGGTAATACCCTTTGCACGATATTCAGCCTCACGAGCGAGAACTTCAGAAGTAAGATCCTCAAGCTTGATTGGCTCAGGGACGCGACGGGGTTCGTGGAAACTATCCATGTATGTATGTTATTGGGATGGTAGAGGTTTGGGGAGAAGAAATACGGAAGAGAGTCAGCGAAGAAGTAAAGGGTATGTAAAGGATTATATAGGGCTTTAGAGCGATGGTTATCGAGAGCAAGAAACACAGGACCAAGTACACATAAGGGCACCGGTCCCTCTCTTCGGCGGAGGACACGTGGGTGACCTAATCTGCCTTTCCCATAGAGACCCAGACCAGACCTCGACGCCCCCTGGATATCCTAATACCTAACCGCCAAAAGACACCACCGCCAGCTTGCCAGCTTGCCTCCTTGATACCACACACAGCCCACACTCTGCTCCACAGGGAGAATGTCCGTCCATTCCTCCTTTGCACAGACAAAACATACTATGATTTCTTCTCCCCGAAGTCCAGAAGCGCGAAGAGAGCTTCTTCTTTCCTATCGGCCTATTCACCCGACAATCCATTAAATTAAGATTGCCACGGCATGTCGCCGTTCTTGGAAATCCCGCTCAACTTTCTCAATGCAATCGCCCATTCAGAAATGATAAACCCCATCGGACATCCCCGGCATCTTGATTACTCCCCCGCCTGCACACCGCAACGGTGCGATCTTCCATCCCTTGTCGGATGGTCCCGCCTCTCTGATCCGCTCACATGCGCGCAGTGTGGAAGGACGAACGAAAGAGGGCTCTCCATATCTTGTCACCAACAGATCGTATCGTAACCTACCGTACGTGGACAAAGCGCTATGTTTCCCGCGCACAAATTTCGCTGCCCGACATCAGCGACCCTTACAGTAACTGACGCTCCACACACCAGTGAGGTAATGCGATAGACAGGTCGTCCTCACACGTGGGCTTTATGTAGAAACATTTCCGAGCATGTCAGGTCCTTCGATCATAATGGCCAAGGTGTAAAAGGCTCCCAGTCAAGATAGCTCGCTCGATCTGACCGCGCTAGAACCACGGAAACGTCGTGGAACGCGGAGCGTGCCACGATAGGGTACCGAAATGCCACCGATTGCGCCACAGGAAGTGAGGACGTTGAGCTGGCAAGCTTCTGTGGCCGTCGTGGCCATCGTGATAGAGATGAGGGTCATCGGAAGTAAAGCAAGTCGATGACTCGGACGAGCTAGACTGGAACGGACCTCTTAACGTGGTCTTCCGGACCACACTTCCCCCGCCGACGGGCGCCTAGACTGTAACAAATGCCACGGATGAAACAGTCATAAATGTCATTTGTGAGGCTGTCGACGTATAGTACAGTACGGCATGGTTGCTCGATGTTGTACAGCAGCACGCAGCAAGAACGAATCTACTACATGTACAGTAGTTTCATACATCCAACAGTACGGTCGAGGATCTGGGCCAGCTGTTAGAACCTGTCAGAACTCACCTCAGCCCTCAGGAAAGAACGAACGTGGTATACGTGTCATGACCTAATCGCGCTCTAATTAAACCCGCCGCCAACGTGTGCGTCCACCTAACCACCTAACCAGCGCAGATCTACCGATGCCACTACGCATCATGTGCGGCTTCGATCCATCAAACATAGCGACTCAGGGGCCTCTGTGCCTCAGACTCAGTCATCCCTGGGCCGCACACGCACGCTTATTCCAGTGGCTGGGACGTAAGTTAGGCGCAGACTCGGACATATAGCTGAAGTAGGGTATGCGCGGGGTCGTGCGAAGCGCGAGATTCGCATCGAGTGTCTTGAGCTTCTTGACGAGCCGTTCCATTATGGCTGTGCGCACGGTGTGGCCCAGGCTGGCAGGGTTGCTGAGGTATTGGTACAGCGACAGGCACCATCCAGTGCCTTGCGGGCATGTGCGATAGGTCCATAGGGCTCCAGCGGCAGGGACACGAGTAGGTGGTCCGAGGTGTTCTTCACGACTGTCTCGGCCAGGGGCGTCTCTGGCCACGAGGGTTTTTCGGGCTGCCCAGGGCGGCCGCCGGTAGCGAAACGAGAGTGGCGAGTTCCATCACCCCACGGTTGTCGAGATACAAGTCTGCAGCCGCAGCGAGCCAAATGCCTTTTGAAAGAAAACGAGCTCATCATCGGATGCTCCCTGCGGTGGGGCATGTTCTGGTGAGGCGATGCAAGTGTAGTGGTTCATAGCTACGACCGGTCTTTGTCTCTAGAATGTATCCCGGAATAAAATTAATTCAAAAATAATGAAGTGATGCAGATCCGCAATTTTTTGGTGTACATATCTGCAAGACCTGCGTCCACAAGATCAGAAATGAGCAAGCACCGAGATGACGAATGCAGGGGCGAGGGCCCGGGTATAAATCGGACGTTCCACGAAGCCAAGTCTTCAGGACCCTCAAGATTCCCACGAGCTGAGGTGACACCAGGAAATGGACTGCTCGAAACAGACCGGTCTATTTTTGGAAGGGCGTGCCGCTCGGAGTGCGAAAGTATTATGTCATCTTAATGATGTCATCTTAATGTGATGACGCTACATTCGGCCAACGGTTTCCAGCCCCCTGCCCCCTTCCTACCTCCACATGTCAACTCAGACTCAGATCTGGGTCTACGTACCTTTGCTTTCGATACTATGGAATTTCCCGTGCCATACTATATCTTGCGTTGGCGACCTTCGGAGGGTCATGAAGGAGTGTCCGTTCTTGAACTTGAGAGATCCGAGTCTAAGTCACGGGGTCGACCTTCTCCAACTTTCACTCCGCTCTTTGGTCGGTGATATCTTCAGAAAAAAATCAGCATTCCAGCTCAGACTTGATTGCCCAGGTTTATCCAGTTCCTCAGGAACCAGAGGATACCCTCCGAAAAAGGGTGGTGGACAGCACACGTGGGGAAAGGTGGACGGATATCAAGGATGATGAAGAAGTGCCTCTTGGTTGGTGTGACCCGCAGAATGTCCATGTCTACCTTCATGTCGATTTAGGTGCAGGTGAGTTCAACTAGAAAAATCATTTCGTTCGAGTAACTCAACTGCCCTGCTGCCAGAGATGCGAGCTGCTGAGAGACTGTACAACAAATTGTGGGGAAAAGATCTCTCAGTCATAGTGGAGGAGATATCCGACAACGGAAATACCTGGAAATACGTGCCGAAAAAACATATGGACTCCCTGGAAATGACGAAGCTCGGTTACCCTGATGAACACGGTCTTCTGGTTAGGCCAGAATATGACGTGGCATGGGATGATTTTGATTATGACACTGCAAGAAAGAAGGGTCAGCGTGGGGTTGTCGTCACTGGGCAGCCGGGAATCGGTAAGCTCTCCTCGCCGATTATCAATTGATCGCCTCCTAAGTGCAAATCTAGGCAAAACCTGTTTTCTTTATTACCTGCTATTCCGACTGTTAAGCGAAGGGACACCAGTGTCTCTTCAGCGATCTAATCATATCCTTGTCTTTCAAGACGACGGCGTTTATAGATACCCCCAAGACGCAGAACCTGATTGCCTCCCAGCACGTACTTGGGCACTTTCAGACTCCGGTCATCGAGCCAAACAACCTTGCGACGTCTTTTTTGATGCCACTGAGCAGTACGCTGCTTGGATTATTCAGACCACCCCCCCATTGGAGGAGAGGTGGAGAGAGTGGGCAAAGCAGCTTACTGCGGTTACGTTCGTGATGAACGGATTTTCTGCTGCAGAGATAACAGCTCTCAGGTTGGTTTCGCCTGACTTCTACAATGTTCTTGTTCGCTGAATATTTCCCTACAGCAAGGTACAAGGTCTCGACGCCAGTGCTCTCCTACGCAATTACGAAAAGTGGGGTCCATCTGCGCGCACCTGTGTGCGGTTAGCACGCGACCCTGCTGGGGAACGCTATCATGCAATGGTTGTGAACAATGCTGCGGATGCGTTTGTCGAGCGCCCTCCCTCTCGTACAAGTTTCGATGCAATAGAGGTATTCCACGTACTTTTTTCAGTCCGACCAGAGGGAGAAGACAGTGGAGGGAGAAGGGTCCCATTTGCGGAGATGGCAACGGAACACATCAGGGATATCATCTCATGTGCCGCCGCCGCCGCCGCCGCCGCCCGAAAGCGAATCGAATTCTACCGGATGATATCGACGCAACCATCGTTCAACGTATCTAGCAAGATGTTCAAAGGATTCGTTCTTAGCTGGTTATACACTAATTCGAACGTGGATCTTCTTCGCTGCTTCGCTACTGGCCAGCTCAACCTTGAAATTCCGGCGTGCGGGGAGGAGCAGACAACATTTTTCGACAGCAAGAACGACTTGGAGAAAGTGAACAGGGATAAACTCCCACTATGTTTGTTGCCTACATCCAAAGATCTCCCTACCGTCGATGCCATCGTTATTACCGACGAGTTCATCATTACAATCCAGGTGATCACTTCTGACAGGCACAGTGCAAAGGGAAGTGACCTCGCTGATATCAAGAAACTCATTCCACCCGGCCTTGGAAGAGACAAATGGCGCCACGTATTTATCACAGATAATGACAGCAAGGCAATATCCTTGCGAAATCAGACTTTGCCCGAGCTCCCGAAAGAAATTCTCGTCTACTCTGGGGTTTTCAACATTGGCAGGTCAGGCGTAACCCACAAGCACGTGGAGTCATTCAACGAAAAGAAAAAGGTAGGTGAGTCCGACTGCATGCAACTGATGCTTATCGGGGGACAGCTGGCAACCTGCCCATCAGCAACCCCCCCGCGGAAATAGTAAGAGGTCGGTGATGTAGTTGGGAGTGATCCCAAGGCATCTGGTAACTTGCCGACCGAGCAAAGGTGGTGTGGGCTGGGTTGCCTGCGTTCGAGAATCGCTAACGTTGTTCCTTTGAGATAGCGGAATTGGAGTCGATGTGCCCCAAGGCCCCCAAACCTCAATGATTGTATTCCAGCGGACGCTTCTTGTTGTCTGTGACTGAATGGTAGCGAATTACTCTTGGAATTACTCCAGCTTGTACATTGAATGCTACTGATAGTAGTACCGTATGCGCTAAGCTTTGACAAATTTGACAAGTGGCGCCTCGACGCGACTCGAAAAACTCTCAAACACCCGCGTATTGCCAGCGTGACCCCTACACTGCACTACCGACTGTATTCTCTCTACAGGTCCACTCACTCTTTCGTCCACGCTCGTCAACGCACGATCGAGGAGCGTCTCGCGTAAACAGGTCCCAATTTCAGTAGCTCTTGTTCGTGCCTGCCTGCACCTGAACTTTACGCCGGATTCATAGCGCGTGTTGTTTGCCGGCTTGACCCGTTCGTGGTGCTCATGCTGCCCCGAACGAGTCTCCAGATGGCTATCACTGCAGGGACAGAGCCACCCCAGAATACTGGTACCAGGGCAGCGTCCTTACCCGTGGCTTGGGTGCGGGGGAAGGAAGAGAAGAGAAGGGTTCGCGGAACCCCCTGCGTTCTTCACGCACGGCATCGCCCACCATGACGTTTCTGGCGGCCGGGTGAGTATACTTCCCGCACCAATCCCCGGCCTCTTTATTCTGCAACCCCCGTAGCTCTCGCTCCCTACGTCGCCGGCTCCGATGATGCCCTTCATGGACCCAACAACGCGGTCCCTTCCATGAGTTCCATCCGCGGTCACTGCGGCTCTCAGTTGACCCAGTGCTGAGTCGTTCATTACCGCTTAGGTTGGGGAGGCCACTAAGACATCTGAGGCGCTCCCACGAGAATCGTTTTTAAGAAATTTTAATGTGCGAATGGCAGCGAATGCCATCCCCGGCTGTATGTCACGTGCGTGATTAATTTTTCTTGTTCTTGTCCAGCAGCTTCAGCTTCAAGTTGCTCTAGTACTATGCGGATCTGCTTAAGTATTCAATAGCTTGTAAATATTGTAAAGTATAATATGAAAGGTTTCGAGAAAATGGTTCTAAAGATGACCCTAAAGCAAGCAAGGACCGAAAAGGTCTCAGAAAAGATCTCGTAATTTTCCTGGTGACTGCGTCTTCGAGATCGAAGAAGAGCGTGCGGAATTAACGAGGTGGAGATTCCCCCTCAGGTCAGACCTGTTATATGATTTAGGATAACATTATATGACGCTGAGGCACGCGGTGAGGCGACAGTCGGAATGTGGTCTGGACCGGACGATCGGGGAAGGCAGGTCTTTCGGAGGTCGTGAAGTCGCGCGGAAAGGAGCAAGTCGTGTCGTGTCCACAGGTACCCATAAGATCCAGCATCGTGCGTCGGGGGTGATGTGCGAGGCGAAGAACCCGGGGATGTATGCGATGAAATCCTCGACCTCGCGATCTTCGCCGAGTCCGACTAGTTTTTATCCAGCAACGGCGGCGTTGACCCTTCCTAGAACCTGAGCTTACGGACGGTAATTTGACGCATTGTGCGCCACCGCCACTTGACAATCTCAATGTTCGTGGTCATCCCGCCACGAACCCTCCCCAATGTAAGGAGGATGACGGAACTGAGGCTGGCTTGTTGGGCGTCGATCATCTACCTGCGATACCTTCCGCGACCCAGCGGTGGACAGTGTGAAGTAGTGGGAATTTGAGAAGAAACATGGGAGAAGCATCGCCGCGATGTACACGAGCGCAAGGGGGACGATGTACGCGAGAAAGACGCATGCGGCGGTTTTGTTGGTCCGGAGGAGAAAGTCGAGGAGGCCGATGAAGAATAATAACACTGAGGCGTGGAGCAGCACCCAGATTGCTTCTACCGTATGCTCCATGTCAACATGGCTAATCCCCGAGAAAAGGTAGGCGCGCACTCGCGCGCGCCTGTGTGGTTCGCCGCTCTGACCTAGCGGGTTAGTGTATCGTTGCCACCAAAGTATTGCCCAGATAGCGCAGGTGATATTCAATCCCAGGCTCAGGAACCAAAGGATGGTGGCTCGAACAACAGGTGAGCTAGGTCTGAACAGCATGGGATTTGGAGGTGGAGCTGCCAAAGGCGTGCCCCTTGACATTCCCATGAGTTGCTCTGACACTTGGTTAAGTAGGGCGACAGTCTGCTCGCCGGGGTCGGGTGACAAGTCGTTATAGCTTCCGAGGACAACCAATGAAACCGTTGCCGAAAACAGACCAGTCTGTCGACGAAGGGGCGAAAAAGAGGCGGAGGGTCAAATCGTGGGAAATCGCGCTCAAGACACGGGACATGCGCACAAAGAACAAGATGCTCTCTATATGACCTTTCCCATTTTTGAATATCGCACCGTCATCCTTTTTATATCTGCCAGTGGTGGGATGAAGACCCCACATCTTCCTTGGGGGGTCACGGTGGCTGTGACCTTGGAAATGGTCATCAGAATGACAAGCTTCTTCCAGGGCGACCAGCACATACCGACAACGGAGCTACCCACTCCATCAGCTAGTTTGGCATGTCCTTGCGTTGGACCGGACGCATCTGGAGAAACAATTCTGGCGTGAGCCATACGAGTGAACACGTTCCGTGGGTGCTCGTACCTGCTTGTGGTCCCCCACAGTGGTTATCGTCAACGAAGTCGTAATCACCTGGTTATGGTTCCTCAATAGCGTGCTCAGACGTTGTGTCAGCAATCGTCAACGCACCAATCGTAGTTCCCTCGACACCCTTCCCGGATAAATGTCCTATCTCGAGGTCGACATCGAAAGCGGCGCTCATATCGAAGAGGAGAACTCGAAGAAGAGGGGGTCTGAACGGACGCTTTACTGTGAGGGCTGGCTTTATATCATCTCCTGACCATCTTCACGTAGAAGACGCGGGAGAGTACTTATGGTTAGCACAGTCTCTATCAGGGCGCAAATCAAACGAATGGAAGATGCACGGAGTTCGAACGGACATTGCCCGGGAGTGTCACCTCGAGCTCCTGCTTTTCAATTTATCCATGCCGAGATTGCAAACGTCTGTGATGGAGTGGAAGATTTGAAATGCTGCCGGCTTAGAATAAGTCAATATATCCTAATCATTCAATCATTTAACTATATCTGTCACCCGAAACTGCATGCTTGAGGTGTGTTGTTCCCTTGGTTGGTCCGTGACCGACGAGTGGTCGATCTAGTGATCCGGCAGATCCGGGTTCATTCCGGAAGGTACAGTTCCAGCCGTAATTAATGTCTAGGCCCAGTCACGTGATACCGCGACCTGGGTGCAGAACATTCAGCGGCCGGAAAACTTCGGCATCTTGTTCTGTACTGGATTTCATTCCAATATCCCATAATAAGAGCCCGTCCGGTGCAAAGTCGCCCCCCGGAAATAGCTGCTTGCGACCTCAGTCTGATGAGTCGGATAAATCAGTCTGCTCCGGCATTAAAAATATGTAGTCGGACCGCCGAACGTAAATACTCGGTCGCAACAGGCAAATTTATTTATTTCATATATACGTGAGCGAGTGTGACATTTGTGCCCTTAGTGGACCGGAGTCCATCTTAGTTCCCTCGCGTTCCCCAGTCTGCCGCACTCGCGCGCGGCCTTAGCGAATCGAACGCGACGCATCCCTAACCCTGGTAGCTACCTGTACAGAGTTTCGCGCCATGCAGAAGCGTGCGCAACCATTTCCGACCACTCACAACCGACCGACCCTGTTTCCCTTCCCAACCTCGCCGCACTCGCGCGCGGCTTTAACCCTTCGATTCAAACGTGTATGCGATCGCTGCAGACACATATACGACAGCGCGCGTCCCGCGGAGGCCTGCGCAACACCTTGCAACGGCTTCACACCCCTAGACCCTGCGCAATCTTAGACTGTTCAATTTAGGGTATTACCTCCATGATACGGCTCTCACAGTAAGAAGGCCCCTATTATACTGTAGTATTGTGTAGTCAAAGTTTGGAAATTGATGTGCGGCTTCATTGATACACGGGCCTCAAGCCAGTGTTTTGTTCGTACCTATGGTCAAGGTAGTGATTTATCAGACATTATATAATGTGTGACCACAACCTAGTCACGTCCCGACCAAGCTTGTCGAGCCCGACAACGAATAAAAACGGGTCCATACCCGTTTTTATTTTTGGCAGGGCGGTCGGGAGCAACCTTGCCGCGGTCAGGTGCGACCAACTGCACCGGACGGTCATATTGCGGGGACCAACAAATAAAAAACAAATCTTTTTTTTTGGCTGATGCCGGGCGCGACAAACCATGCGCCGGACGGGCTCTAAGTCATTATGTGATGCGCGGCGTAACCACGATACAATCATTCGCGCTCTGCATGGGGATATCGAGACGTCCTCAAGCTCCACTAATCACCGGCAGTCGCATGGTACTAAGTTACAAGGGTATAGCATCGACCGTCTCGTACAAATACATCTATCCAAGGGAATTCCCTAGACCGGAGTTTTAGCCTTGGTGACAAACGTCTGCGAGTACTATCCTGGGGCCGCTGGGATCGAATGCTGCGCGAGCTTTGCCCCAAAGTCGTTCAACCTCCCGATCAGCACGTCCATCCAAGCGTTCTTCACGAGGCCATCTGTGCTTACGCTCAGTTGT
The DNA here is from genome assembly GCA_021527775.1 of Lactarius sanguifluus. Lineage (NCBI taxonomy): Eukaryota > Fungi > Basidiomycota > Agaricomycetes > Russulales > Russulaceae > Lactarius > Lactarius sanguifluus. The sequence goes on along the minus strand of JAKEYF010000033.1, from coordinate 31,540 downwards.
TTGAGTAATGACAAACACCATTCCAGCGCTTCAAGGGAGCGCCCAACTGCTGACGCAGACGATCCCCAAGGTTCCGGAGGTGGGTCTTCCGGAAGCTTGTCTAGGACGTTCTTCGCCAAAATCTCCAACGTCTCGGAAGCTTCACGTCCAAGTGTCGCAATTGAGGGCGTTTCCCGCGGAGAGAGCATAGCTAGCCCATCGAGCATTGCGAACAAAGTTGCAAGCTCGCTCGATCCAAGGCTATGTAGGGAGAGACCAGGTTGCCAGAAAGAGCCCAGCGTTTTCTGTAAAAAGGCCAGTTCTCCTTCCGACACCGGCGGAATCACTGATCGATGGCGAACGTCTTCCACAATTTTTGTAGCGAGTAGCGAATTGATGCAGAGCATCATAACTCGACTGTAGGCATCCTCGCCCACTGAAAGGAGGTCCATGTCGTTCGGGTCGGCAAATAGTCTCTGAAAGTGTTCGGGTATAGTTCTTTTGTGAGGGTCAGCATTGCAATATGCCCTTGCATAAGACCAGATCGCGGTGAGGCAAACATGGAGACGACGTTTTCGAACAGCGAGATCCAAGGGAGACGTCCTTGAAAGACATGCCCTGTAGAACTCGTGTAGACGAGAGGCGAATGCTGTCTCACCGCCACCCGGAGCCATCAGATCAAGTATGACGTTAACAGATGTGTCGGAGACAGTGTAAGAGTCGAAGAGATTGGGGATGCGGGCGATAAAGGCTTCGAGTTCATTGTCATCGTCGAGCCCTGCGAGTGTCGAGGTCAGCGCGTCCTTTTTCATCGATGGTGTAGCACCGATTGTGCTGGCTATAACACTACGCCGTGTTCTGTCTTCGTCCGTCATAAACTGTGTTCCTTGATTGACGCTTTGAGGATGCGCGTGCGACTCGGGATGAGGGCCTGGAACCACGTGGCGTGCGAGCCTGCCGTTGAGATCTCCAAGAATCTTGGTCAATGAGTCGAGTGCGTCACTTCTCAGGATGTGGCCAAGGCGAGTGTCTGCACCGCACTGTGTGGACAACGACAGACACCGCTCCAGTGTTCTGCAGGCATGATCGAGAACTGACAGGTAGAGCGACCGGTGTTTCGTTGGGGGACAGGAAGAAATGCTGTTTATGACACGCTCGGCCAAAATGTTCATCGTTTCTAGAACTTCGAGACCAAGCGTCTCGCCTCCACGCAATTTCTCGTTGACGACTTTTGCTAATTCGCTGAGCATCGAGTCTAAATTCGTAAGTTCCATTGGCCTATGATCGGCCAGGTCAAGCCGCCATAATGGGCCCAGCGCCTTCTTGATAAATACAAGTTCTCCCTCCGAAACTTGGGGAATTTCTGTTTGGTTACGCGTTTCGTCCACGAGTCTTGCGACAAGGAGCGACCTAATACAGAGCACCAGAACTTTAGTATGAAGGTCGTCGTGGGCCAGAAGAGTGTTCATCTCGTTTTCATCGGCGAACAACCTTCGGAAACACTTAGACGTAGGGATATCTTTCTGGTCGGTCTGACAGTATGCCTTTGCATAGCACCAGATAGCTGTGAGGCATATGTAGAGACGGTTCTTGTCGATACCGGAATCTACCGCGCTGGTTGGTAGGCACGACCTCAACAGGCAGTTAAGTCGCGCCGCAAGTACGGAATCGCCACCATCCATGAGACCGAGCATCGTCTTCGATGCTTCGGGGACCACACGCGAGTGGAAAAATCCTGGGATGCGCGAAATGTAATCTTCGACCTGCTCGACTTCATCGAGCTTTGTCAGTGTCCAGATCAGCGCATCTCTGTCCACCAGTGACGAGGTCTCGATTGCGTTGGATACAACTCGTTGTTGCAATCCTTTTGTGAACCAGTGTTTATGGGCCGCAATTTGTTTCACCAATTTTTCCCTCCCAGGAAGAGACCTGATACCTATGGATGCACCCCCGTGAATTCGGCGCCATATGAGCCGAAGGATGCTATCGAGGGAAATCGTGAATGTGTCCCTAAGAGTCAGTCCGACGACGGCTAACAACTGCGACAGCCTCCAGAATAAACCGGTGAACGGAGTGTGATAAGGGCAGCTGAAGATGATGTTTGGGATGATCGTCATGGCCACGTATACGGACACAAACAGTCCGATCCATCCAATGAACACCCAGGCCACGGTTTGGTTGAACAAGAGGAAGAAGTCGACAAGACCAGCGAAGAAAAGAAATACCGATGTATGAAGCAACATCGGGATCGCCTCCACCGCTTGCCTCATCCGAAAATGTTCCATCCCAGTAAACAGGAAGGTGCGTACTCGTGCACGCTCATGCGGCATATCATGGAGGTACGAAAGCGCCATATATCGCCGAGTCCACTGCTGGATCAGGGTCGCGAGAAGGGCACAGGTTATGCTGATGGCCAGGCTGAGGAGCCATAGGATATTAACGCGGACCGCTGAGGGTAGGTTGGGTGGGGAGGTACTGAGAGGAGGTGGGGTGGGCAAGATGGTGCCATTCGAGATGCCAACGAGTTGTTGTGACATTTGGGTAAGTAGAGTGACAGTCTGATCGCCTGAATCGACGGACAATCTCTTATAGCTTTCGATGACGAATGCTGCGACGGTCGCAGAGAAGAGACCGGTCTATTGGAAAAGTCAAATTAAAGAGAGACGAAGAGACTTGAAGAGACGGACAAAGACAAGAACGCCGTCGGTGTCGCTTTTCCAGCGGTCAATTATCTCTCGGTCGTACTTCTCAAATTGGGAGAGAGATAGAGTCCACATTTGTCTTGAGGAATCGCCAAAGATTGCCGCTTCAGAAAGAAATGTCAAGAACTAGCCTTCTTTCCTTGCCGATGTACTTACCCGCGCCGTAATCCGCGCCCTGGGAGCGGGGGATATCTCCTAGACGAAGCTTGAGTATCCCGGATGTCAGGAAAACATGGCCCCACATACGTGGGATTCTAGACGCCCCCGAGCCCTGTTCCACAGGTGCATTTGGAGTACCCACAAAGTCTGGGTACCATAAGAAACGTCGGGCGAGAAGGACAGATTTGCGGACCTTCTTGTTCAGCAGTCTGCACATGCGAAAAAGGTAGCGTAGGGTGAGCGGCCTCTAGACCCGTGGTGAGATATACACCAGGGAATATGATCTAGACTTGGCTACCCACCCCAACGTTCTGTCTTACTGTGCGACGTTCCAGGACCTTCAGGGCTAGGGAGAGAAAACCTGAAGCCAATGTCTGAACAACAAACCAAAATTAGCACACGAGTGACATCGGCAGGTCCATAACCGCACCTTGGACCATGCCCACACGTTCAACGGATCCTTGATGTTCTACGCGCTGCTTCTCACCGGCCAATAGACCATCACCTAGCACACCAGGAATAAGTAACAAGACCCACAGCACGAGGATGTTGCAGACACACCAGATGTGTCCACGCCAGGGAGTTGCTCCAATACCTGCCCCTGCTCAACGTCAACACTCGAGTCAGGAGAGAACATAGCATAAATCAGTTACGGACGAAAAATTGGGGGCATGGTTTATAATCACGAATGTAGGCGATCGCCGTTCCAGATTTGCCTCTTACTGCGGCCACTGTGATGGAGAACGTGAAGATAATTGGTTGTCCGTCGTTCAAAGTGCATATCATCGCCACAAGTGGCGCGCCTGAATTTCTGCTGTCAAAACATAAAGCGAAGATACCCCATCCGCTAGATGGATACCGAATAATCACGGTCTCAGGATTGCCACCACCGCCACTGCCTAAGTACGATCGCCCATTAGCCATGGTTGGATATTCCCGCACCATTTATCACACGCTTGAATGTATCACAAGACCATGTTAGTCTATGTATGGCCGATATTGACCTGTGAGGGACCTGAGAGTGTCTCAGGAAAGGTCCGTTGAATGAGGTAAATGACAGGGTACATACCCAGCAGTCAGGCTGTCAATATAACTTGAACCTCCACCTTGCAAGGACGTGACAGGAACAATTTAATTAATATGCCATCACTGGCACCTCGCCCCGGGGTAGGCCGCGGGCCGCGGGCCGCGGGCAGCATCGCTGCACAAACTCGTAACTTAAGAATACCTTGAAGGATACATCACGGAACAGACGCACCTGTAGAAGCCGTTATACTGCAGCCCAAGTTCTGGAGGAAGGGTAATTCGGTTGGTCGAGCACGTAGTAGTCAAGCCATTCAAGGTGTGGTTGTGACATGTGATTGAAGCTACAGAAAACGTTACTGCTCTTTCCATACTAAAAGATGCGGAACAACTACAACTTGAATGCGGCACCTTCGAAATCACGCGTGTCCATTAAGCGCTTGGCCTGAGGCCTGAGCGCTGATCCTGCGGCCGGAGGCTGGAATGAAAGATTTGTGATCCATAGGCAGACCATGGGGTGTGCGGCCACTGCAAAGGGAAGGTGCCAGTGGCCCGGCAAGTGGGTTAATGGTTTGTGGCCCCCACCATGCAACACACAAACACACAAACTGGTACGGTCTACCCGACCAAGCTTTGGACCACGGATCCTTCGTTCCGGTCCCCGCGGCCCAGAGCGCTTAATAGACAACTCGAAGCGTGTTTTCAAAAATGCATTTTTCCACATCTTTTTGAAACCTGCAGTAATCCATTATACGAGCCCCAACGTGATGAATCCCGCACATCTTATAGTATGGACATTCTGCACTTGCACTAGTGAGTTACAATCGACGTAACCCCCCCATAATCCCAATCCAGGACCAAGGACCCGACACCGACCACCTCCTAGTACAGCTATCGAGTTCCTCCTGGATCGCCTAACCTTGGTGGCGCTGCAGTAAGTGGGACTGATAATGGAATGGAGTATGTACCCGCGAGTATTGTTGTCCCATGAATAATTCAGGTTCGCGCATAGCAGTCGTATATTGCTCCTCAGAGGGATTGTTTTCAGACGTTGGGGTGATCAATAGGTTAATTGTCGATGGCACTTCCCCGAAGGCGTTGCTTTGGGTACGTAGACGAGTGTATGGTGGATCTGGGGCCGCAGGCGGCGCAAGCTTGGCATCGAGGTCACTCAGCCTCCCGATCAACGCGTCCACCCAAGCGCCCTTCACGAGGCCACCTTCGCCTTCGCTAATCTGTTTGAGTAACAACAGACACTGTTGTAGCGCTTCACTAGAATGCCCGATCACCGACGCAGACGATCCCCAGGGGCCAACAGGCGGGTCTTCCGGCAGACTGTCCTGGACGGCCCTCGCCAAAACGTCTAGCGTCTCTGAAGCTCGGATTGTCTCCGGAGGGGACGTTTCTTGATGAGAAAGTTTGGACAGGCCGTCAAGCATAGTGAGCAAATTCGCGAGCTCCGTCGGTCCGGGGCTGACTGGGGGAAGGCCGGGCCGCCAGAACGAGCTCAGTGCCTTCTGTAAAAAGGACAATTCTCCTTCGGACGCTGTTGGATTCCCTGATCGATGGCGAATGTCCTCCACAATTTTTGTAGCGAGTAGCGAACTGATACTGAGCACCATAACTCGAATGTCGGTTTCCTCATCTGCCGAAAGGAGATCCATGTCGTTCGGGTCGGCAAATAGCCTCTGGAAATGTTCGGGAATAGGTCTCTTGTGAGGGTCAGCATAATATGCCCTGGCATAGGACCAGATCGCGGCGAGGCAAATACGGAGACGACGTTTGCGGACATCAGGATCCAGAGTTGACTTCCCTGGAAGACATGCCTTGAAAAACTTGTGCAGACGAGGGGCTAGTGTAGACTCGCTCCCGCTTGAAGGAGCCATCAGATCGAGCATGTTGTCAATGGATGTGTCGGAGACATCAGAGTCAATAAGAGTTGGGATGCGAGCAACAAAGGCTTCGAACTCATTGTCCTCATAGAGTTCGGCAAGTGTCGAGGACAGTGCTTCCTTGTCCATCGATGGCACGGCGCTGATCGCACTGGACAGGAAATTATGCGGCGTACCACCTTCATGCGTTGTCAACTGTACTTCCTCATCGGGGCCGTGAACATGCGCGGATGACTCGGGATGGGGGTGTGAACTTGCATGCTGCGCGAGCTTGGTATCAAGGCCTTCAAGTATCTTGACCAGTGAACCCAATGCGTCACTTCTCATGAGGCCACCAAGATGGGTGTCCGCGCCACATTGTTCGGACAGCGTCAGACACCGTTTAAGTAATCCCTGGGCACGTTTGAGAACTGATAGGTCAGGTCCCTGATGTTCCGTCGAGGGAAGAGAAGAAATGGTGTCTACGACATCTTCAGCCAGGATATTCATCGTGTCGAGAACTTCGTGGCCAAGCGTCTCGCCTGCGGGCATGTGCTCTTTAGTGACTTTCTCTAAGTCGCTCAGCATCGAGTCTAAGTTCGTAAGTTGCATTGGTTTGTGACCAGCCAAGTCAAGTCGCCACAATGGGCCCAGTGCCTTCTTGAGAAACACGAGTTCTCCTTCCGAAACTTGAGGACTTGCTGTTTGGCCACGCATCTCCTCCATAAGTCTCGCAACAAGGAGCGAACCCATACATAACACCATAACTTTGGTATGATGGTCGTCGTTTGCCAAGAGAGTATTCATCTCGTTTTCATCGGCGAACAGCCCTCGGAAGTACTTGGACATAGGGATCTCTTTCGAGTCGGGTCGCTTGTAAGCCTTCGTATAGCACCAGATAGCTGTGAGGCATATATTGAGACGATTCTTGTCGACACCGGGGTCTACGCCAGACTTGGTTGGTAGACATGTCTTCAGAAGGCCACCAAGTCGTACCGCAAGGACGGAATCAACACCATTGGGAGAATCCATGAGGCCAAGCATCGTCCGCAACGCATCGGGGACTACGCGCGAGTCGAAAAATCCTGGGATACGCGAAATATAATCTTCAACTTCCTTGTCTTCATCGAGTTTCGAAAGTGTCCAGATCAGCGCTTCTCTATCCACCAGCGACGAGGCCTCGATTGCGTTGGACACAACACGTTGGTGTAACCCTTCGCTGAACCAGTGTTTATGGGTCTCGATCTGTTCCAGCAGTTTCTTTCTGTCCAAAAGAGGCGCGAGAGTCGTGGACGCCCCCCTGTAAACTCGTCCCCATAATCCCCATGAGTGCTGAAGGAAGCCATCGAGGCTAGTCGCGAATGCACCCGTAAAAACCAACGTGATAACGGCTAGCATCTGCGACAGCCTCCAGAATAAACCGGTGAACGGAGTGCGGTAAGGACAGCTGAAGATGATGTTTGGGATGATCGTCATAGCCGCGTATATAGACACAAACAGTCCGATCCATCCAATGAACACCCAGGCCACGGTTTGGTTGAACAAGAGGAAGAAGTCGACAAGGCCAGCGAAGAAAAGGAATACCGATGTATGAAGCAACATCGGGATCGCCTCTACTGCTTGTCTCATCCGAAAATGTTCCATCCCGGTGAACAAGAAGGTGCGTACTCGTGCACGCTCATGCGGCATATCATGAAGGTACGAAAGCGCCATATATCGTCGAGTCCACTGCTGGATCAGGGTCGCGAGGAGGGCACAGGTTATGCTGATGGCCAGGCTGAGGAGCCATAGGATATTAACGCGGACGGCTGAGGGTAGGTTTGGTGGGGAGTTACTGAGAGGAGGTGGGGTGGGCAAGATGGTGCCATTCGAGACGCCAACGAGTTGTTGTGACATTTGGGAAAGTAGAGTGACAGTCTGATCGCCTGAATCGACGGACAATCTCTTATAGCTTTCGATGACGAATGCTGCGACGGTCGCAGAGAAGAGACCGGTCTATTGGAAAAGTCAAATTAAAGAGAGACGAAGAGACTTGAAGAGACGGACAAAGACAAGAACGCCGTCGGTGTCGCTTTTCCAGCGGTCAGTTATCTCTCGGTCGTGCTTCTCAAATTGAGAGAGGGATAGCGTCCACATTTGTCTGGAGGGATCCCCGAAGATTTCCCCTTGAGAAAGTAGCAAGACGCGTCAAGACCCTGCCCTACTTCCCTAAAAAACCATTTACCTGGGCCGTAATTCACGCCCTGGGAACGAGTGGTATTTCCTAGACGAAGATTGAGCACTTCGGAGACGTCACGAGAACAAGGCGCCACTGACCCGGGATCTGAGAAGAGTCCTGTCTCATGGAAGGTGCTTGTCTACGGGCGTTCGCGGGATCTAGGTGTGCCGTGAGAAACGAGAGTGTTAGAAGGTAAATTCGCATACCTTCTTGTTCGGTATTGTTTACCTGCAAAACGAGTGACGTAGGACGAACAGACCCTAGTATACATGTGTCGATACATAAATCCGGCGTCGTTGACATCAACTCACCTTCGCGCCCAGTCATACCGTGCGATGTCCCAACACTCATGGGATGTGGGAGTGAAAGGCCAAGATCTGAACAAGACCGAAGTCAGCAGACAAATGATAATGGCGCTGGTTCATGGCCGGACCTTGGTCTACGTTCGCACGTCTTACGGATTCCAGACGTTCTGCGGGTTGTTGCCCACTAGAAGTTGGATCTAGGACGCCAAGAGTAAGCAATTTAACCAACGGCACTAGAATATTGTGGACATACTAGATGTGCCCGCATCTGATGGTCGCTCTGACACCTGCCCCTGCTCAAGGTCAACATCGTGGTCGGGAAGAGACATGGCAGGGATGAGCCGTAACGGGAAATTGGGGTCACGACTTATATGGGCATTGGAGTTTGTCATTAGGATTAACCTGATGTGGGCTATCAATGCGGTGGAGTGCACGATGGGGTTTGTGAAGCGTCCATTCCTTGTGCTAACTGTTCTGCCATCAAAGTACATATTACTTACGAAGGCGCCCGCACCGAAGCTGTCAGAAGACAATAGGTCGCAATCAGCCTCACTCGGAGATCTTCGAGAACCTCCCGTGACGCCGCAGAGGGCGGATTCCTCCCACATTGGTGAGCTCGCATAATCTGGACCAGATGGTCACTGGCTGTCATCAGTCCTTTCCTGGGAACCGAAGGGCAAGCATGCGAACAGAGGGAGTCGGCCCGGGAGAACGACAGACAGCATGACCGATCGATCGATCGTATGCACAACGTTGGAAATTCAAACTCAGGTCATCGCAGCGGACATTCCCGCAATCTTTCCCTTTCTTGGAAAGTGTAATCCGCTCTAGTCTGAATTCAGGCTAACTTAGTGTGAACCGTGCGAGCGCCAGCTCGTTGTCTGCTCGATGACTGAATAAAACCGGCCTCATCTGACATATGATACGACTGGGATACTGTAACTCAGGCCCACACCAGCACTTCACGGTGCGTTGGTCCTGTAAATTCCAAGGTAAATTCAAAGCATCTCGTAGGATGACTCAACTGTGCGATGTAAGTTGAGAGACAGGCGGACCTTGAAATAGGTTGAACTGCGTGCATGCGTGCCGTCATGACGCTTGATTTCAAGTTGCGCCCTACAGTACAGTACAGTAATTGCACATGTGCTAACGACAAGCAGGCTTTATTACGCTGGCCAGACCGCTCCACATAATACTTACCTGAACCGCGGGACGCGTCGATCTCGAGCTGGGCCTTAGATCCGGGAAGAGCTACGTAGACCACGGGCGAGTTGACGGTGCTGGCACGACGCTTGATCACGCTGCCGGTGAGCTATATATACTCTTGCCAGTGGTTATACCAGACGATGATCACTTTGTCGACGACTACCACCGGGGACACCGAGCGGGAACGAGCACCTGTGGAGCGTAATCGCTAGTGCAGCCCAGGCTGAAATAAATATGTCCAGTTCGGTACCGCAAGACGGTGTCAGCGTGACCGATGGTGCGGTCACTGACGCCAGTATGTACTAGCAATTCTTGGAGGAAACCTAACCGCTTCAAAGGACACGCCTAGTACGGTGACACCTCCGGGGCCGTGTTCAATCTTTGTCTCGCCAAATCCAGGAAGTATGGCGATGCATTTTTCAAACTAAAACACAAGTCATATTACAGAGGATCCTCCTTAGTATGTCCCATTACTCTGGCACCATTGATTTCCCGCGTTTCAACTATTTTCTCCAGAAGACTAGCCTATTTTCTGCGACTGTTTCGCTGTTTGTCGTCGAAAGCTACGAGAGATTGTCGCCCGATCCTGGCAAACAGACAGTCTTTCTCCTCAACAAGCTGTCACAACAGCTCGCGGGTATTGCAAAGGGTGCGCTCGTAGATTCACTTCCACCTTCTGATGCCAAGTCCATCTTCTATCCGCGTCTGAGCTACGTTACTGTAGCATCCTGTGATCCCGAACATCACGCATACAATCTTGGCATTACTTTGGTGGCGGTGGCGCATCACGGAACCAAATTGCCACTCCTGAGCGCTATTTCAAGGAAATTGCGCGGGGCTGTATCATGCTTGATAAAGTGAGCGCTGAGTCTTCGCTGGAAATAGAACGTGCTGACATGCGCTCTGGCCGGGCTCGGTAATGGTCCTAGATTCTTCGACCCACATATCGTCCCGGACACACACGCCATGAGTCATGCACTTCCTTAACTTGCTGAACGCGTGGGTGCCTCACGGTACTAATGTACGACCACTTCTATCGCATACGGCCATCGTAATTTTAACGGAAACCTGTACACAAGCGGGTCAGAGAAAGGAAACGCAAAATTATTACAGAGTAAGGGCGAGAGTCGAGGTCTTACTGTACATACATGTGAACAGAGAACAAAAAGCGGGAGCGAGGGAGTCGTCCGTTGCGAGGTACAGATGCCGATATATATATAAAAGCAGGATGAGCGAATTGAACACGCATGCCAGTTGATGACACGAAATCGGGAGCGACCGCAGTGACGAGAGTAAGCGACAGAGTAGAAGGCCGTGACGTGTAGGTGGTGGCGCCCGTATGCACTCCGTATGCGTGAACTGTTGCGACTAACTTTGGGGCTTTCTTCACAGAGCCGGAACATTGTCCTGTTGTACATTTCTAAGTCTAAACCATAACCTCGGCTGTGGGGGACACTTTCTGCTCTCCTGCAAGAGTCAGTGACGATATAGGTGGTGGTAGCATGGCGTCCTCGAAGGTTTTCTGGCGTGGGTGAAGAGCCTTCCATATCATGATGCCCACACACGCTATGACCAGCATGGCGGCTGTCGGAAGAAGCGCAGAAAGGAGTAAGGTAAGAGAAAGATCCATCAGGGCAATCCAAAAACCCTGAATCAGGAACAAGAGCAATGCCCAGACGAATAATGCCTGTGGCAGACTATGAACAATCGCAATCGGCTGGAAACCATAGCTTTTTGTGTTCCGGTTGTCTAGATACACAGCCTGTCAAAATATCGAGGTTAACCGCGAATACCAGATACAAGGGCGTCGCCATGCTCACTGCGGTGGTGGCAGTCGTATCGACTAGTCTCTGCTGTTCTTGCAAGAGGACATATGTTATAACTAAGCCGAGGATACAGAGTAACAATGATGAATTGGTCAAAGCAAGGAAAGAGGAAATTTGTATCATAAGAGTATTTGCTCTGCGGGTTGCAAAATATTAGCCGGGCCTTACACAAGGAGAAGGCTCTCACATTAGAAGTGCGAAGACCTTAAAGGAATAGTTAACGAAGATCCCACAACGTAGCGATTGAGCTCACCCAGGACATCATCTGCTTCAAATCTTCAACCGTCCCAGAAACATGCTTACGCCAAGCAGCCGTATAAGCGAGTTGATCAACCCAAAGGCGCTCGAACTGCGCTCGATGCCGGTCAGGCAAACCAAAAAGAAGCGTCTTCGATATGATTGCCAAGACAAGGCTTTCCTTGTTATTCGGCACCTCTAAGATAGCTTGATCGGAGGACAGGCGGCAGTGATCTTCGCCGAAATGGATAAAAAAGCGATGGTTTGCTACAGCAAGCAAGAGAGATCATGAAGGTCTCACGGTCCAAAGGAGCAAAAAACTTGCCTACGGTCGCCCATAACCTCGCAACGTAAGTAGTGATGTGAGGGCTGGAAGCATGGGCTTCAAAAAGCGGTCAACTGAAGGCCACACAAAATGTACTAAGTGAAACACACCTTTACTACACTGAAGAAGTTCGATAAAATCTTGACACTGATTAGCCGTGTAGGGAAAAGTGGGTGTTTCCGAGGTAAGTGCATCTAATGTTGTCTGTCACTCCCAAGTACGTGGGCAAACGATTCCCTGCCTTACCTGCGCGGGCATGTAAAAAAGTGGCCTGAAGCTCGTTCAGGGCGGTCTCAGAATATTGGGAAGCGGTCTCTGGGAACAGCTCTACATGAATCCAATAATTTTCTTCCAGAGAATATTCTGGACGCAAACTTTAGCTCACTCGGCAAGGTAAATTGATACAAACGCATACGGAGATGACCGTTTGAATAGGAAGGCGGAAGTCTGACGCTAATCGTGTCGATTGTGTGCAACCAGAAGATGGTGCGGAGACCATGTTCCGCGAAGTAATAGTTGCAAGTGCCCGAATCCTGGCAAATTTCTAGGAAAAGGTGGGAAGTCTCTAGAAGATGGACCTTTTCTCCGGTGATCATGTCATAGATAATGGCCAGCCAGGCATCTAGCTGTTCCAAAACCCCAGGCTCGACGACGTGGGCCTCCGTGATAATTGTGATTCCCGCTTGTGCCTTGACATGGGCATAACGCTTACCCTCTGGGTGTGAGGATATGGTCCATCCTTGGGACTGGTAGGACGGCCTTTGGGGTAATAAGTCACGAAAGTCCTAATGCAACAAACGGAGAAAACCGACGCACGCCGATACAAGATTGGCTCCGGATGGAATAATGGTTGGTGAAACGCGCACACTGAAAAAAAATAATTGAGGCGGTCGGGGAGCGCCCGATGGATCTCCAGCTTACCGCACGACACTTCGATACCTTGAGTCCCTAACGGTGGATGGGAGAATCGGGAATAAGTTGAACTTGCTTACACTCATCGTACCAGAAACGTCAACGGCAGACATTGTTGAATGAGGGAATGAGAGACGCGTCTGAACTGTGAGGAGGTGAAGAATTGGGCACTGCTGAGGAGACCAATGTCGACGTTTACAATTTATACACAACGAATCGCTGTCCTTTATCCACACTATGGCACTGCAGCCGTGCGGCGGTACAGCACCATGAATGGAGTGTTTTAAAGGCCTACTGTAGCCACCAAGGCGGTGCAGGGCTATGTATCATCACTGATGTATCCGTGGCTCTTCGCACCTGTGGCTCTGGTTTGGTTCTCAATGCCATTGGCACGATAGATGACGATAAAATTCGGACAGGGAGGGCACGGAGGTGCCAGTGGAGGACCGTGACCCACCGGCGTTACTGTACTGTACAGTCACTGTACCAATACTTCATACACAGGGGCGACCCCGATCATAACTCCGATCGATCGCCCGTAAACCTTATACTCAGTAGTCACTGTCACCGCTCTTGTACTTGTGCCTAATCTATCCAACTGGCCCGCAGCGCTTTAAACCCACCTTGGTGTCGCCGCACACCTGGTGTTCTGCGCTTTACCTTTCTTTGGTTTCACAGACTCCGAGGCATACACCGCTCAAAGACCCGCTGACGCCGGCACACATCGCCTCCGAGTCCTGAGTAAGTTCGCACACCGGCCTAGACGCCTCCGCCCCAATTGCACCCGAAATGACAACCGGTCAGGCAGGGTGCCTATATACAATGCACAAGTCCTGTACAGGAAAATGGTACGTCTGGGTTCAAATGCTGGGCACATATGCATTACTTACAAGGGCCGAATAGCCCGAATGGGATGCGCTGCCCTTACAGTGACAGGGCCTATGAACCCGGTATTCGCGTCGAACTGTACTGCCCCAGTAGATTGGAACAACAGTACCTTCTTCCGAGTCTGCGAACGTCTCTGATTTGATTGAACTGCCTCGTACGAATCCACGAAGACTTCCTCATCCAATCTCCAGGCGACGTCGCGTCAACTTCTGATCATCGCCTTTGTAAAATTTACACACAGCATTTTCGTGTACGACAATTGGCATAAATCGCTTGTTTTCCGGGCCCCAGGTCTCAGTACAACCTCCCTCTCCACAAAAAGACCAAGGACCAATTCATAGCCCTAGAATGTCGCCCACTACTACAGTTGCGCCCATAGCTATAGAGCATGAGCTGTAAGCGACCTGATCTCAAAGTACCCGTGTACCAGCTCAAAGCTAATCTGGACAGAAATAGTGATGCTGTCTTAGAAGACCGTGTCGTCGGTGACCATTGTCCTAAGTAGGTCAATTGCCATGGGCTTGTTCTACGCCTGCCCCTTCATACTTTCGTCTAAATGTGCCATCTTTGTTTGCCAGTGCCAGTGCCGATGCCAACTTCAATACATCAAGCACAGATGACGACGACGACGGCACTCAGTCTGATGTCGGTGATGGGTCTGGTGGCTCGAGTGATGGGACCGGCCCAGAGACCGAAGCGTGCGTATCCTTTTTCTTTTTCGTCCCCCACGACTTTGTATTGACAGTCAGCTTTTAACCCCATCAAGTCTGGAAAAGGAGATGGGACGCTACGTGCCACGAACGAAGCCATCCCAACCCGCGGCTGGGGTGAAAGGTTCCTCCAGCACACCCTATACCCAGGGCAAGGGAACCAACACAAAAGGTGGACGTCCTCTTGCTGTGACCGCTACTGTGAAGACTACGGCGCCAAGCCCGAAATGAAGTGGTGGTGGCTTGCGTCGTTGTGGTGTCGCGCCTCATGATACTTGAATAGAAATAGGGACACATACTAGGGGGTACATGTCATATAAATACATAAATAAACGAATCAGCAACCCCACTCCATCGTAATCGGTCGTCGAGCGTACGCCACCGGCGTGATCTTATGCGGGTGAAGATTGACGAGCCCGACGTGGGATAAGGCGGGTGATTTGGACGTAGATATCGTGAGGGACGCTGAGCACACGCCTGATAAGTGATGGCAAGCTACTGAACCACCGCTTCCCGCTATCCCCGGATCTCCATGACCATAGGATACACCACCAAATGGGGACGGCCATGATAGCCGAGGTCGTCACAGCAAAAATCTGCATTGACAAGTCCGAGCTGCGGAAGAATACGAGCAGTAACGCGATGAAAAACATCACCATCCTGTCGTACAGAAGTTGAGCTCGATGAAAGATCTCCGAAGATGAGAGACTTACGCCCACATCAGCAATGCCCAAGGGAGACTGTAGAGAATGGCCATCGGTTCCAGTCCGAATCTCCTGTGAGTGTACTGGGTGAGGTAGGTCGCCTGCCGAAGCGCGATGAGATAACCACACAGAGTTGGCGCTGCTGTTCACTAGTTCACTCACCGCGCCTGCCGGGTCTTCCTTCTGTCTAGAACGGTTGTGGCGGACCAAGAGAAGGCCGATCACAATACTTCCCACGCTCGCCTCCATCGACATGTAGCTAGCGATCTGCGCGGGAGTTGTGATATTAACGACCACGCCGGGGATAGCGAGGAATCCAACATTTGCTGAAAGCATCACGGTCGACTGGAATATCATTCACGTGAGCTTAAGAATTCTGGTTTGGATGGGTGCGACGACATACCAAGAGCATCAGTTCCTGCCATTCTTCCAATAGCTTTGGAATGAAACTTTTCCAGGCCGTATCAATGATGATTTCGTCTGTCCACAATTTCTCGATTTCTTGTAGATGAACTTCCGGCGCCAGGAAAAGCACCGGGGAGAGTAACATGATAAAGATGGTTCTTCCTCGTTTTAGGTCACAGTAGACCGTCTGGTGTTTGCCCAAACGGGCGTTTTTCTGACCGTGGAAGCATAGGAACCTCCAGTGTGCTAAACATATAAGTCAGTAAGTGACGACATAATTGTTTTGAGACTTGCCAAAAAAAGACAGTAATCGAGCTTGACAGCGTAAATAACATAAGAAGTTATAAAGAACAAGCCAAACGTCTGTGTTACTCACTGACTGCAGCAGTGTGGTACATCGAATTGGAATTGGAATTGGACTCTGGGTTATAACATTAGCGACACTTGTCGCTTCTGTAGTGCTCCATCGTACCTTTAACGCTTCGTACAAGTTCGAGCATCTTCTTCATTGTGTCGTCGTCATATGGTAGAGTCGAAGACTTCGACGTCATCGCATCTGTCGTATCAATGCTCGAACTATTAATGATAGAAGAACCAGGGACACGAATGTACCCATGCAGCCATGTGACAATATTCCCACGAGTTCATCATAGATCTCAGGTTCAAGACAGCGATCCTCAAAAAAGGCTGGATAGAGAGACCAGTGGGACCTAAAGAGACAAATATCAAATCATAAAATGAGGTCGATTTTAACATAGCAGAAGCACCAATAAAGAGCCTCTAATTGATGCTCTGAGAAAAGTATCAGTAGGGACAGAGAGAAAATATACAAAATAGGAGACGCACTGACATGGGCAGGCGACTCTACCCCGTATACTTCGTATAACATGTCCTTTGCGTCGTAAGTCTCGAGCCAGAATAAGCACCGTGTTTCGGGGTAGGCGTAGTAATAAAACCACTGCGTCTGCCCGCCTTCTTTGTGCTTGTCAAGCACCAAATCATAGTTTTTCGGTGGGGGTCCCTTAGCAAGTAAAATCTTTTGTAGGTAGTCATAGGAGGTTGCTATTTCATCCCTTAATACGGGGTCGTGCATGTCTGTGTCAGTGAACAACCTCTTTAGTCGTGTCAGTCATGTGTCGGTCACGATCAGGTATGCATAAGGCGCTAACGCACGCACCTTAGCTGGATCATAGAAATAAAGAGCACCATCTGGGTGAGTAGCCGAGACCCAAGGAGCACAGCCCTCTGGGCCTTGCTCGGGACGAAACGCCATTGTCAAGGGCGGGATTTTGAAGTCATTCGTTTTGCGGGGTCTGACCACAGACATAAGTACAGGTTTGGTAGGAGTAATGATATCTACTTGCACCGTATTCTTCCTTGTGTATCGCGGAACTTGATCGGGGTTCATAGGCTTCACAGAGCAACAACCAGGCGGGTCGGCGTTCGGTAAAGTAGAAGCGGTCCCAGTTGAGAGTTGCGGTGACTGTAGATGGGGGGCACCTGAGGTGAGGGACAAATGTGCAGTCGAAGAGCCTGTGGAAGATGGATCCTCCGGCGGTGGGTTCAAGTTGGTCAAAGGGCTGAGAGTGAGCGATCCTGTTGACGGGCTCACGATGGCCACGGCGCCGGCTACATTCGAAGACCGATATTCGGGATTACTTGGCGGGATTGGCGAGAGAAGCTGTTCTCTCGGGGAAGGTGACCTTGACGGGTAGCCCGCATAACCCGGGTGAGGTGTTGCAGTGAGATGCTCGGGAGTAGGTAGCGCCGGCATCGGGTGAGTAGCATTTGACACGTGACGTGGCCTCGATCTGCGTACCGACACCGGAATGCAACTTGCAGCCGCCGCCCATTTCCTCGAGTCGAACTGGGTCCCAGTGCCACCAAGCGAACAGTCAGCCCGCTCACATTTCCGAGGTGTCACAGAGTCCCCTTTTCCGTTGTTACACGGGTGCCAAACGCCGAACTTGCGACCGAGGAATGCTAAAAGCAATGCCCAACGCCTGAAGTAGTGAATGAATCCTCTTGTAAAGCGTAATTTGCACAGAAATTTGAGAAATACTTTGAGTATGCGGTCCATGAAGTACTAGCAGGACTCATGCGATCAAGGGGAAAGGGCTATAGCGACGTTTTTACCTGAACACCTGAAGGCCTCATGTCCCTCGCAGCCCGAGTCTGCTGCATAAAGTCACCTGGGTGTCTTCATTCAGGCCGGTGGAGCATGGACCAAGGTAGGCGTGGTCACAATCACCGAAACTGGTCCAGCTTCCACTCTGATGCGTCCTGGTGCTTAGCATCCTCTAGAAGACTGTCTACTTCGCCCTTACAATTACAGCTGTCCATCAGACGGATCCCTTCTGCCGGATCTGTGGACAGCCTCTCTTCTTAACGTGGTCCTGTATAAAAAATTGAGCCCGCCATTGGGTTCGCATCACATCGACCACCGCTTCACGGCGCCGCCCCGTTATGTTATCTAACCCTAGAACTTCCGTGCTCGGACTGTGATCGTCTTAACCTGTTACATGGCTCTAGGAGAGAGAGCTATGATCAAGACACTGGCTCTCTACGCTAGGCTGTGGTACGTGAAACTTTCACTTCGCCAGGGTTCAGGGCAATTCTGCGCCCCTTTTCTCTGCTTGAGCCTATCCTTTATGTTATTCTTTGTCGATGGCCGTGGCTCTGTGTTTATGGCGAGCTTACAGTTAATTGTACATGGATCCGAGAAAGTCGGGGTGCTGCCATAGCTTTACGATGCGCTCGATCTGTACCCAGTAACCTGATAATTTGAACTACAAGGTTCAGGAGCGCGGTCTCGATTAACTACATAACAATACGGGTAGCATAGCCAACGATAGGCCGGTTCAGAGTACTACTAAAGTAATGGCCGCGCGTACGCCCTAATATGAGCAGACCCAAAGGAAACGGGATGTATGCATGTCTTGAATGAAGATATAGCGAAGTATCGACACTTAATGCATTTGCCATCATCTAGACATTGTCCTACGGCCGTGAGATGCAAGCCCATCCCTGTATTTCGCGGTGAACATCTGACAACATCGAGTCAAAACATCAGAAAAGTATGCTCTGCGAAGAAAGGAGGGAGACAACAGGAAAGGAACAAATGATGTAGCATACATTTTATAGTATTATGGGACGCTAGACGACAACCCCCACTCCCTCACGACCAGGCATGGAGCGTACGCATCAAGTCTGGAAATGAGATAGGACGCTACGTGCCACGAACGAAGCATTCCCGCCCGCGGTTGGGGTTAAAGTTTCCAGCACACCCTATACCCAGGGCAAGGGAACGAGCGTGAGGACAAAAAGTGGACGTCCTCTTACTGTGACCGCTATTGTGAAGACTACGGTACCACGCACGAAATGAGGTGGTGGTGGCTTACGTCGTGGTATCGCGTCTCATATGCTCAAATGGAAATAGGGACAAATGCTAAAGGGTACATGTTATATAAATACATAAATAAGCGAATCAGCGACCCCACTCCAATCGTAATCGGTTGTCGAACGTACACCACTGGCGTGATCTTATGCGGATGAAGATTGCCGAGCCCACCGTGAGTTAGGGCGGGTGATTCGGATGTAGAAAGCGTGAGGGGCGCTGAGCACATGCCTGATGGGTGATGGTAGGTTGCTGAACCACTGCTTCCCACTATCACCAGATCTCCAAGACCATAGGACACACCACCAAATGGGGACGGCCACTATGGCCGAGGTCGCCACAGCAAAAATCTGCATTGACGAGTTCGAGCTGCGGAAGAATACGAGCAACAGCGCGATGAAAAACATCACCATCCTGTCGTACGGGAGTCGGAGAAGAGGTGAATCAAAAAAATGAGCTCAATGAAGGATCCCAGGAGACGACAGACTTACGCCCACATCAGCAGTGCCCAAGGGAGACTGTAGAGAATGGCCATCGGTTCCAGCCCGAATCTCGGGTGAGTGTACTGGGTGAGATAGGTCGTCTGCCGAAGCGTGATGAGATAACAGACCAGGCGCTGCTGTTCACTAGTTCACTCACCGCGCCTGCCGGGTCTTCCTTCTGTTTAGAGCGGTTGTGGCGGACCAAGAGAAGGCCAATCACAATACTTCCCACGCTCGCCTCCATCGACATGTAGCTAGCGATCTGCGCGGGGGTTGTGATATTAACGACCACGCCAGGGATGGCGAGGAATCCGACATTTGCTGAAAGCATCACAGTCGACTGGGATATCAATCACGAGAAGCTTAATAATTCTAGTTTGGATGCGGTGCGACAACATACCAAGAGAATCAGCTCTTGCCACTCTTCTAATAGCTTTGGAACGAAGCTTTTCCAGGCCGTATCAATGATGACGTCGTCTGTCCACAATCTCTCGATTTCTTGTAGATGAACCTCCGGCGCCAGGAAAAGCACCGGAGAGAGTAACATGATAAAGACGGTTCTTTCTCGTTTTGCCTGACAGTAGACCGTCTGGTGTTTGTCCAATCGGGCGTTCTTCTGACCATGGAAATATAGGAACCTCCAGTGCGCTAAACACAAAAGTCAGTAAATGACAGCGTAATCATCTGGGACTTACCAAAAAAGGACAGTAATCGAGCTTGACGACACATCTCGTAAATAAATAACATAAGAACATGTCAAACGCCCGTGTTACTCACTAACTGCAGCAGTGTGATACATCGAACTGGAGATGGAATCGGAATCGGACTCTTGAGCCACAAAGTCAGCGATACTTGTCGCCTATGGAGTGTCCAGCGCACCTTTGGCACTTCGTACAAGTTCGAGCATCTTCTTCATTGTGTCGTCGTCATATGGTAGAGTCGAAGACTTCGATGTCATCACATCTGTCGTATCAATGCTCGAACTTCATTGTAAATGAAGAACCAGAGACGCAGATTTACCCACGCAGCCATGCGACAATATTCCCACGAGTTCATCATAGATTTCAGATTCGAGACGGCGACCCTCGAAAAAAGCTGGATAGAGAGACCAGTGGGACCTAGAGTGACAATATCAGATCATACAATTACGATCGAGTTCGGCATAGCAAAAGCACCAATAAAGAGCCTCTAATCGATGCTCTGAGAAACGTATCAGTAGGAACAGACAGAATAAATCAAGGACACGCACTGATATGGGCAGGCGACCCTACCCCGTATACTTCGGATAACATGTCCCTTGCGGCATAACGCTCGAGCCAGAATAAGCACCGTGTATCGTGGTGGGCGTAGTAATAAAACCACTGCATCTGCCCGCCTTCTTCGTGCTTGTCGAGCACCAAATCATAGTTTTTCGGGCGGGATTCCTCGGCAAGCAATCTATCCTGTAGGCAGAGAAAACGAGCTTCAATTTCACGCCTTAATACGGGATCATGCATGTCTGTGTCAGTGAACAGCATCTTCAGTCGTGTCAGTCATGTGCTAATTACGATCAAATATCCATAATGAGGCTGACGCACGCACCCTGGCTGAATCATAGAAATAAAGGGCACCATCTGGGTGAGTAGCCGAGACCCAAGGAGCACAGTCATCCTCTTGACCTTGCTCGGGACGAAACGTCGTTGTCAAGGGCGGGATTTCGTAGTCCGTCCCTTTGCGAGGTCTGACAACAAACGTAAATATAGGTTTGGTAAGAGTAATGACATCTACTTGCACCGTATTCCTTCTTGTGTATCGCGGAACCTGGTCGGGGTTCATAGGCTTCGTAGGCAAGTCGGAGTTCGGTTGAGTAGAAGCGGTCCCAGTTGAGAGTTGAGGGGATTGTAGATCAGGGGCATCTGAGGTGAGGGACGAATGGGCAGTCGAAGAGCCGATAGAATATGGATCCTCCGTCAACGGCGGTGGGTTGGTCGGAGGGCTGAGAGTGAGCGATCCTGTTGACGGGCTCTCGATGGCCACGGCCACATTCGAAGACCTCCTGCGATGTCCGGGGTTACTTGGCGGAATTGACGGAAGAAGCTGTTCTCTTGGGGAAGGTGACCTTGACGGGGATGCATAGCCCGGGTGAGGTGCTGCAGTGAGATGTCCAGGACTCGGAGCCGGGTGAGTAGCATTTGACACGTGATGCGTCCTCGGTCTCGCCGGAATGTAGCTCGCAGCCGCCGCCTGTTCCCTCGAGTCGAACTGGGTCCTGGTGCCACCAAATGAACCGTCAGCCTGCTCAGTTTTCCGAGACGTCACCGTACCCCCTTTTCCATCGTCACCCGGGTGCCAGACGCCGAACTTGCGACCGAGGAAGGCTAAAGGCAAGGCCCAACGCTTGAAGAAATAGTGAACGAACCCCCTTGTAAAGCGTAACTTGGACAGAAATTTGAGAAATACTTTGAGTACGCGGTCCATGAAGAACAAGCAGAACTCATGCGGTCAAGGGGAAAGGGCTATGGCGACGTTTTTACCTGGACACATGGAAGCCTCATGCCCCCGCGCCTCCAGGTCTGCCGCATAAAGTCACCTGGGTTCTCCTATCCAGCGCACTCCATCGATCATGGACAGACATGGGCGTGGTCATACTCACTAGAAACCGGTCCTACTTCCGCCCTGATGTGTTCTGGTGCTTGGCGCGTCCTCTAGAGGACTGTCTACTGGGTCCTCACAATTATAGTTGTCCATCAGACGGATCCGTCTGCCGGACCTATGAGCAGCCTCTCTTGATGCGGTCCATTATAATTTTTTTTTGTCCGCCATTGGGTTCGCATGATATCGACCACTGGTACAGAAGATGGGCCCTGCTGAATAGGAGCTTCATAGCGCTGCCCCGTTGTTAGCTTAACTCTAGAACTTCCGTGCTCGGGCTATGGTCATCTTAACCTGTTACACAGCTCTAGGAGAGAAAAGGCTATGGTCAAGACACTGACTTTCTACGCTAGGGGTAGGTAAGTCAAGACGATAACTCGACTGGTGGCTGTGGTACGTGAAACTTTTGCTTCGCCAGGACCCAGGGCAATTCCGGGCCCGTTTTCTTTTCCTGGGCCTAGTATTATTCTTTGCCAACGACCGTGGCTCTGTGTCTGTGAAGTAGCTTGCATCCAACCCGCTTTCCTTCGTTCGACCACTAATTCCAGGATTATAGAAAAATAGGTCGATTCTGACATCTAGTTGTTCTGATAGGTCGCGGCACTGTCGTAAAATCCCGAAAAACAACCCTATGACCTGATAGTGACTACGGTGTGGTATCAATAGTATGCATTACCTTCGGCCAGCAGTTTCCAATGTGCCTGATCGGTACCCAGCACCCTTATAATTTGGGCTACAGGAGCGTAGTCTCGATTAACTATATAACACTACGGATAACACTAGACATCGACCCCTCCCACAAGATCAGGCATCGTGTGTGTACTGCCAGTAGGATTTGATGTGGGTGAAGAGGGAGATTCCCGATGTAATCTGCGGCCAGTTAGAACCAAAATTTGGCGGCACGAAGCGCGGGCACTGTCTAGTGCGTGCATGATGTATGGTAGTAGGCCCCAGAACCAAGTATCCATAGCACCAATATATTCCCAACTATGTCGTATGCACCACCAAATGAGGACAACCACCACAATAGACGTCACCGCAATAAATATTCTTGTCAAGGTGTTTGAGGTGCCGAAGCAAAAGAGCAACAGTGCGACGAAAAATGTCACCATCCTGTTTCCCAGAGCCGTTCGAAAGGGTCGCGAATGAGTTTGAAGAGCCGTTTGAGATGGGAGACGACCTACGACCACATAAGCAATGCCCATGGGAGACTGAGGATAACGGCCAGAGGTTCTAGACCGAAGATCCGGTGAGTACGCATTGCGAGTGCACTGGCCTGTCTCAGCGCGCTTAGCTAGGCACGGGGAGACCCAGGTGCTACAGCTCACTCACCGCGCCCATTGAGTCTTGATTCTGTTGGGGACCGGAGCGGCGAACCAGGAGCAATCCTATCACGATGCTTCCAGCGCTGGCCACTATCGACATGCAGCTGGCGATCTGCGCGGGAGATGTAAAAATAACAACCTCCTTTGTGCCGGTTATACTGTTGAGATTGGAAACAACCACGCCGGGGACGGCGAGGAAACCAACATTTACTGAAAGCATCACGGTCGACTGTGATATCGTTCGCCTGAAGCATAAGGATTCTAGTTGGGATGTAGCGCAGCAACATACCGAGATAATCAGCTGTTCCCATTCTTTCAATAGTCTGGAAACGAAACGTTGCCAAATACTCTCAATGATCACCCCATCTACCCGCACGATCTCTAGTAATCGCAGATAGCCCTCAGGGGCGAAGAAAAGTGCAGGGGAGAGTAACGTGATGAGTAGAGTTTTTTCTCGGTCTGGGTGGGCATAGACTGTCTTGTGCCGTTCTAAACGGACGCTATTCTGTCCATGGAAGTATAGGAACCTCCAGTGTGCTGAATGCACGCCATTAGTGGACGAGGTAAGCTGTGACCACTTGAATGGACGTACCAAGAAAGGAAAGTAATCGAGCTTATCTCATTAAGGAACAAGTGAAATATCTTTACTCTGACTCACTAACTCCAGCAGTGTGGTACACCAAACCGGCATCGGATTCTGAGCTACAAGGTCAGCGACGCGCGTCAAATTTGTAGTACCTTGACATACCCTTGACGTTTGTTACAAGTGCAAGCATCTTCTGCATTGTATCACCATCAAACGGCAGAGTCGAGGACTTCGAAGTCATTACATCTGTGATATCCATGCTTAAGTTCTATTGTGAAAGCAGGGCGAGAGATACAGATTTACCCATACAGCCATGCGACAACATTCCCACGAGTTCATCAACAGCCGCACGGTCAAGACGGCGACCCTCAAAAAAGGCTGGAAAGAGAGACCAGTGGTTCCTAGGAAGAGAGGATGAAGGCTTACATGAAGTCCAGCCCACTGAATAGTCGACGCACCAAAAAAGATCCTCTAATCGATGCTCTGTGTACCGGATTAGTGGAAACAGAGAGTATACTGAGGATCAAATATGTGACGCACTGAGATGGGGAGGTGACCCGACGCCGTGTAGTTCAGATATCATGTAGGTTGCGTCGTATGGATCAAGCCAGAACAAGCATCGGGTTTCGTGGCAGGCGTAGTAATAAGACCACCGTATCCGCCCGTCTTCTGAGGGCATAATGTCGAGCGTCAAGTCATAGTTCTGTGATGGAATGACTACCTCCTCTTGACCCAGAATCCTTTGTAGGCAGTGATAGAAGTCCTCCATTTCCTCCCTTAACACGGGGTCAAGCATGTCTGTGTCGGTGAATAACCTCTTCAATTGCCGGTTGGTCACAAAATATTATTCGTAAGGGTCCAGATGCACGCACCCTGTCTTTATCAAAGAAGTAGAGGGCGCCATCTGGATGCGTGGCTGGTACCCAGGGTGCGCAGTCCTCTTTGAGAGAACCTTGCTCGAAACTTGTCTGTTTGGAGACACTAGAGAGTGGTCTCTGTTAGACATCGATAACCATGCAAGTCTCATGCATACTAAGGAAACGTCCGTGTCAGAGGTGGAATTTCAAAGAATGTTCTTTCGCGGGGCCTGCCAAAAGACTAAATGGTTTGATAGTCATGATAATTTAATATACTTGCACTTTGACATCCTTTGTGTATCTTGGAACTTGTTCGGAGTGTATCAATTGCAAGATGCGACCAGGGGGTAGTTCGAAGTTCGACATGGCAGAAGAGGAAGAGGTCGTAGAGTCGTGTTCGGGTAATCCTTCACGTAGATCGAGGGTGTCGACGACGGATAAATGCCCTAGGCTGTATGGCTCCTCTGTCAGTGGTGATTCGCCTGTGAAAAACCTGTGAGGGAGCGAATCTGTTGACGGATTCACTACTTCCACAATCACACTCGTCGTCGAAGACCGCCTGCTGCGAAATCCGGAGATACTTGGTGGGCTTAGTTGCGCATCTGCGTAGGGAGTGGCCGAGGGAGGATCTATGGGACTGTTTCTGTTGCCAACCTGCGTTTGAGGACGTAGGTTTGTGACATCGACTTCAAGACGAGGCTGAGGAATGCGATCTGTCGTGCAAGGTGAACTCGACGAGCGCTCTCTTGACAGAGACGCCGAAGTTCCACGTCCGGGTTGGTGGATAGGGTCTCCAGGAAATTGCGTTGGTGGACTGATTGACGTATGAATAGATTCGTGAGAATGTGTTTGGAAGATAGAGAGCCTATCATTGGAGCAGCTCCGAATGCCCGAGTCGGTGGATCTACGGTTGGAATGAATCTTCACTTCAAAGGAAGACGAAGGATTGGCATGATCGCGGTGACTCGGAGGTTCCAATGTGAGGTTGGCAGCCGGAGGAATGGCACTTGAGCTTGACGCGGTGGTTGTGGTTGCTGGCTTGTACCCGAGGTTATGTAAACTCGGGTGGCTTGCCGACGCTGGAATGCTTGCTGCTGCTACCCCACATTCTCTCAAGCGGGTCGTATTGAGAGACGACGATTCAGCTTTCTCGGCTCTTTGGATTGCGCCACGTCCTCTGTCGCTCCACGGGTGCCAAACGCCCAACCTGCGGCCGAGGAAGGCCAAAAACAAGACCCAACGCCTGAAGAAACCATGAACCAAACCTCTTGTAAAGCGAAACTTGCAGAGAACATCACGAAGAAGTTTGAGTAGTAAGGCCATTCGAAGTGAGCAGAACTAGGGCCTGGAAGCGGAGGACAACGGGTGTGTTTTTGCTGAATAGCTGGGCGTCTCATCACGAAGGGTCCGCCAGTATCTTTCTCTTTTTGGATCTACACTAATAATATACTAATATCCCGTAGCATATATCTAAGATAACCAACGCTGCGTATTCTCTGGACACACGGCCCAATGACCGATGCCAGCGCGTCCCTAGCAAACATTGAGCCAGTGAGCAAAAGGCGATGGAATTGTTTGTAGGTTACACCCGTGCCCCATCCCGACTAAGTTCACTAGCTGTTGATCGTTGGCCCCTTTGTTCTGATGCTCTACGACAAAAATAGTGGGACCAACCGCCCATCCTGGATGTCAGGCGCGCACACAACAAAGGTGTGTAGACGAAGAGGGACTTCTATGTCTGATGGCTTCCGACGCAGCGCACCAAGGCGATTCGGTAGATACGGCTCGAAAGCGGTTGGCATGCAATTCACGAGTTTGCGATGCCTGGAAAAAGTAAAGACGATGAGAATGGTACCCTTGACTTTGCTGGGAGTCCTAACACTCCAATCCCGGGCGTACAGAGGAACGATGATCGGTCTCTTTTCCACTCCACTTCCGCACCATTGTCCTCGAAATTCTACAAAGTGTTATCTTCCGATCCGGGTGGCCAAACGACGTTCCTTCTTGGCCATATCTCAGCAGCTCGCTATTTTCACACTGGACCACACATCCATCCCACCGAAGCAATACCCAGCGTACCCTAGTCTCTCCATCATCCGCGTCAGGTTATTGTGGCCACGGCGCCTTGCGCTTAGCATTCTACGCTGGGCACGACATTCGGGCAACAGCAGGCATGCGGATACAGTTGGCCGCCGCTTCTAATTCCCAGCGCTCCGAAAGGGTACGCGGACATCCGTTCCTCGGTATCTTGAAATATCCCGTGCAACGTGCAACTACGGCCGCTCATGCGTATTCACTTTGTTTGCGTCGCAATTAAAGGGAAGTGTCGGAAGTATGGGCTTTGGGATACATCATCTGGGGAGCCATTGAAGTGTTGGCGGGAGTACAGTACTAGACCCCACGGCGTTCGTACAGTTGCGCTGCGACTAGGGCCCCACAGTGGTAGATGTATGACACTAGCATACTCTGCTGTTGTTTCCAGTAATTGCAGTTGTCCGTTTCTTGTTTTAACGAACTCCCGTACGACCTGACTAGGAACATCTAGTTACATACACCAAAGTGCAAGTACCGTCAATGACTCCACGAAAGGCTCCGAGAGTTTTGAGTGCGAACAAGAAAATCCACACTTCTCCCGTAGGATATCCCGCTGAGAGAGAAGTATTTTTAAATTATAAATAGTCGATCTTTCAGAAAAATGAATCCGGATACGACAAAAGAAGACAAGGGACCTCAAAACATGGGCTCGGCAGGGCCGTTAGCCTCCGCGCCTACGAGTAGTCTGCGGTGTCCACGCTTCAGGCTGCCAGTCTCTATCTTTTCCAACAGGAGGCAGCTCTGGATCGGGAGAGGGGCGCGGGGTTTGTCTTGGCCTATCTATAGGGCGCGAGGAATGCGTTGGTGGCTCCGGAGCTCCAACCGACTGCGAGTTCTCGTCCCTTTGCACCGTGGGGATGTTTTCTGGAGTTGGGAAAGGAGAGTCTTCAGCCACCGATGGCGCCGAGGCAGCGGAGATGCGCGCGCGTTCGTCCTGGTCCCTGGCCTGAAGAACAGCCGCGTTGTAGAGTACGCGCCGTTGACGCTCCAGGTCAGCCTGGAGCTCCTGAAGTGGTGATAAAGGTGATACAGCCTCGCCCAGAGACATGACCACAAACCTCAAGAGCGGGTGGATCTGGTCGGGTATGCGAGAGCCAAGAGACCCATTGAACTGCATTCGGAACACTCAGATAATGGACGAGTCAGTTCATCGCCTAGGGAAAGTAACACGAACCTGGGAGACGTCGTTTACCACCTATGTAGTGCCACATGTCTTCGTACACTCTATACTGAACTCTCCGACGCGTCCGGAGTGGGTCTACGTTCAAATAAATCTTACAACTCACGGCCTACAAAACCCGGAACACACCATCCGAAAGACTAGGGTACTCATAGAACCTATTGCCTTGGGGGAGAATATTACGGTGTTGGCAAAAGGACAGCTGAGAAATCGCCCACACCTTCTAGATCCTTTCCAATAAGGTAGCGCTATGAAAGAGAGTGAGATAGAGTATCTTCTAGAGAAAAAAAAGGGTGTTGAAGACGCACAGGACGAGAGATGGATTGCCAGAACTTTCGCAGGAAGGACATTGCGTTGGCAGTCAAACTTCAATCGCACACCCGGCCCGGTATTACGGCCCCTTCGGCATTTGCCTACTCGTCTTGATTAACTTACAGTAGCCTGAGGGCATATAAGTGCTTATGAGTGCTTAAGTACCCGTTCGATTCTGGACACGATTAGTCGCTGTTCGAGAAAAAAGCCTTGTTCTGAAGGAGATATGCGCAGTACGCGCACCCAGCGCAGACCTGTCAAAGCCAGATCGCGAGTTTGCCACCTTTGTGAACCAGAATAATCATCGGCCCCCTACTAACGTCACTACAGCTCACTGCCAGGCAGCAAGAATGGACTGAGAGTACTAAGCCCTCGCATGCGGCTCATGAGAAAGCACGCCTTCGCCCTGATCTCGACCTGGTCAGTACACAGGATCTCCGGTTTGTTTGGACCGAGCTTGATTTGATTGTACACTGGCGTGATTCCGAGAGGTCGCACCGCTAACGAAGAGGCCTATAAAACAAGCCACAAAAGCAACTTTATTATATGATAGCAACTGCTGGGAAAATTGTATTTCCTTCAGTACTTCACCATTGATTAATGTCGATCCCTCACTCCGTCCGGCACGCGCTCGATCGGCTCCCACTACCCTGAATATTGGATTAAAAAGGGTCCTGAGCGCGGTCTCAATTAACTACGAACGAGCCAGAATGACACTACGCTACAGCCTGAGTACGGATAGCGGATGTTATGGCATTAAGGTGTCGAGATCAAGAAATCACTGTCGCCACAGCAGCCAGCGATACGGCAATTCAGAATACAATCGAGTAATAAATGAAAAAACGGCCAACATCTGCCAACACCGGGTCAAAAATACACTGTAGGTCTAGCGGTGCAAAGTAATAAGAGTAGGCACCGGGTAGGAACAAAACAACTCAGCGTACATATCGTAGCATGGTACACTAGGCAATGGCATCCACTCCCTCACGATATGGCCTCGCGCGTACACTGCCAGCGCTATCTGGTGCAGCTGGAGAGCGAGGTCCCTGAAGTAAACCGGGGTCGATTGAAGCCAAAATTCGGTTGCCCGCAGCGCGGGCGTTATGTAGCGCACGTGTGGTGGACGGTAGTAAGCCACTGTACCACACCTCCATAGCGCCACTAGATCCCCAAGTGCATCGTATGCACCATCCAACGAGTACTGCCACAGCAACAAAAGTCACCGCAACGAATTTTCTTGTCGGGCCATTTGAGGTGCCGAAGCAAAATAGTAACAGCGCGACGAAAAATGTCACCATCCTGTTTCCAGGAGCCGGAGGAGAGGGTCATAAATGAGTTCGAAGAAGAGTCGCTGGAGATGGGAGACAACCTACGACCACATAAGCAATGCCCATGGGAGACTGAAGACAATAGCCATCGGTTCCAGGCCAAAGACTCGGTGAGTAATCTGGAAGAGGTAGGTCGACTGCCACAGCGCCGTTAGTTAATACGCACGGAGACCCAGGTGTTCATCTTGTCCACTCACCGCGCCTGCCGGGTCCTCATTCTGTTTGGCACTGTTGCGGCGAACTAGGAGCAAGCCGATCACAACGCTTCCAGCGCTGGCCACTATCGACATGCAGCTGGCGATCTGCGCGGGAGATGTGAAAATAACAACCTGGCTTGTGCCAGTTATATTGCTGTTGATGTTGGAAACAATCACGCCGGGGATGGCGAGGAAACCAACATTGACTGAAAGCACCACGGTCGACTGTGATATCATTCGCATGAAGAATAAGGATTCTAGTTTGGGTGAATAACATACCGAGAGAATCAGTTGTTTCCCATTCTTTCAAACAGGCTAGAAATGAAGTTTTTCCAATCCCTCTCAAAGACGACCTCGTCTATCCACACTTTCTCCAGTTCTCGCAAATAGCCTTCCGGTGCCAAGAAAAGCACAGGGAGAGTAACGTGATGAGTAAAGTTCTTTCTCGGTCCGGATGGGTATAGACTGTCTTGTGCCTTTCTAAACGGGCGCTATCCTGTCCATGGAAGTATAGGAACCTCCAGTGTGCTGAACGTACACACCCATTAGTGGGTGACGATGAAATTGCGACCATTCCTAGCTTACCGAAATAGGCAAGTAATCGAGCTTAGGAAACTCTCAATAAGGAACAAGTCAAATATTTTTACTGCGACTCACTGACTCCAACGGTGTGGTACAACCAAACCGGCATCGGATTCTGAGTTACGAGATCAGTAAAATGTGTCACATTTGTAGCGCTCCGGGTATACCCTTGGCGTTTCGTACAAGTTCAAGCATCTTCTGCATTGTATCAGCATCGTATGGCAGAGTCGAAAGCTTTGAAGTCATCACATCTGTGATATTCATGCTTGAGATTTATGGTGAAAACGGGGCAAGAGACAAAAATTTACCTATACAGCCATGCGACAAGACCCCCACGAGTTCATCAACGACCGCATGGTCAAGACGGCGACCCCTCAAAAACGGCTGGAAAGAGAGACCAGTGGTTCCTAGAGAATATCAATACTTACAATTTAATCTAGCCCTAAGACAGCAGACGCACCAATAAAGTGACTCTAATCGATGCTCTGCGCACCAAATTGGAGTGAACAGAGTTTAGATTGGGGACGAAATCTGCGACGTACTGATATGGGCAGGCGACCTGACACCGAGTAGTTCAGACATCATTTGGGTTGTATCATACAGATCGAGCCAGAACAAGCACCGGGTTTCATGACAGGCGTAGTAATAAGACCACTGTATCCGCCCGTCTTCCGTGGGTAAAATGTCGAGCACCCAGGTCGTAATTCCTTGATGGGATGGCTAGCCCCTCGTAATGCAGAATCCTCTGTAGGTAAAGATAGAAGTCCTCCATTTCCTCCCTCAACACGGGATTATGCATGTCTGTGTCAGTGAATAACCCCTTCAATTGCCGGTTGGTCACAATCTATTATTTGTAAGGACCCTGACACACGCACCCTGTCTTGATCGAAGAAGTAGAGGGCGCCATCCGGATGCGTGGCTGGCACCCAGGGTGTACAGTCCTCCTTAAGAGAGCCTTGCTCGAGGCCCATCTGCTCTGGGACACTGGGGAGTGGTCTCCGTTAGGCATCGATAACCATGCACGTCTCAGACATACTAAAGAAATGTCGTTGTCAGAGGCAATAATTTTAAAGTATGTTCTTTCACGGGGCCTGCCAAA